>CM026403.1:6852848-6975619 GCA_014843695.1 Archivesica marissinica
CATACATACATACATACAATACATACATACATACATACATACAATACATACATACATACATACATACAATACATACATACAATACATACATACATACATACATACATACATACATACATACAATACATACATACATACATACAATACATACAATACATACATACAATACATACATACATACAATACATACAATAAATCGTGCTAATCTAAATGAAAACTCACAGCTCTATTTGTATACTTTGTGAAAATATATCTCATTTCCAAGATATCTTGGGTCTCTCAAGAAGGGCAGACCCCTTAAAGATGGATGCTCCACATGTATGCATCATATAAGTTGGTGTATTAGATGTTCTTCCAGCTCAGTTTGGTCGACTTGTATTCATGCATATACATTTATTGTTTATTTCTACACTTGTCTGGCAAATCACACTCTAAATCGTCACAATTGATATTAATTACAGTGAACTGATTAGTAAATTAGGAGGTAAAATTGGAATGCTTCAAATCAACCATCTTTATCGCCTACAATTCTCACCACACTAGTGACAGCTTGTAGAATTGCGTTTTATATCTGTTTTTGTTTATCAAATACCCCTAAATGTTAACCCTGGTTGATACCCCTAAATGTTAACCCTGTTTGATACCCCTAAATGTTAACCCTGTTTGATACCCCTAAATGTTAACCCTGTTTGATACCCCTAAATGTTAACCCTGTTTGATACCCCTAAATGTTAACCCTGTTTGATACACCTAAATGTTAACCCTGTTTGATACCCCTAAATGTTAGCCCTGTTTGATACCCCTAAATGTTAACCCTGTTTGATACCCCTAAATGTTAACCCTGTTTGATACCCCTAAATGTTAACCCTGTTTGATACCCCTAAATGTTAACCCTGTTTGATACCCCTAAATGTTAACCCTGTTTGATACCCCTAAATGTTAACCCTGTTTGATACCCCTAAATGTTAACCCTGTTTGATACCCCTAAATGTTAACCCTGTTTGATACCCCTAAATGTTAACCCTGTTTGATACCCCTAAATGTTAACCCTGTTTGATACCCCTAAATGTTAACCCTGTTTGATACCCCTAAATGTTAACCCTGTTTGATACCCCTAAATGTTAGCCCTGTTTGATACCCCTAAATGTTAGCCCTGTTTGATACCCCTAAATGTTAACCCTGTTTGATACCCCTAAATGTTAGCCCTGTTTGATACCCCTAAATGTTAGCCCTGTTTGATACCCCTAAATGTTAACCCTGTTTGATACCCCTAAATGTTAACCCTGTTTGATACCCCTAAATGTTAACCCTGTTTGATACCCCTAAATGTTAACCCTGTTTGATACCCCTAAATGTTAGCCCTGTTTGATACCCCTAAATGTTAGCCCTGTTTGATACCCCTAAATGTTATCCCTGTTTCATACCCCTAAATGTTAGCCCTGTTTCATACCCCTAAATGTTAGCCCTGTTTGATACCCCTAAATGTTAACCCTGTTTGATACCCCTAAATGTTAACCCTGGTTGATACCCCTAAATGTTAACCCTGTTTGATACCCCTAAATGTTAGCCCTGTTTGATACGCCTAAATGTTAACCCTGTTTGATATCCCTAAATGTTAACCCTGTTTGATACCCCTAAATGTTAACCCTGTTTGATACCCCTAAATGTTAACCCTGTTTGATACCCCTAAATGTTAGCCCTGTTTGATACGCCTAAATGTTAACCCTGTTTGATACCCCTAAATGTTGACCCTGTTTGATACCCCTAAATGTTAACCCTGTTTGATACCCCTAAATGTTAACCCTGTTTGATACCCCTAAATGTTAACTCTGTTTATTGCCCTTGTTTGTTTCTGGACTCTATATTGATTATAAACACTAAATATTTAGTTTGAGTTGTGATCAACAGTGGATTAGTCGTGAACAAACCATTGACTGGGATTTGGATGTTTTATATGCCCTGAATGTGGTGGAGACATGTCGTGATTCCAAACACATACTTATATTCATGTACTTCTTGTGTTTTGTATAGGTTGGTTATAAAGCTTCGAGATTCTACTGGAGTATGCGCTACCTGTACAAGAGAAGCCGCTTCATCTGCAGCATACAGGAGTGTGACGGTCAGCCTCAGTTTGTTGTCAAGGTCGTAGAGCAAGGTCACGATGATTTCATCGCGAAGAACTCGTCATGCGCAGGTGTCTGGCGTAGTATATTAGAACCGCTTGAGAAACTGCGCCGCGACGCCGACCTAGTCAAAGTGTTCCCTACCTTCACGACTGGAGAGGAACTATATGGGCTTACTGATCCAAATATAGTCAGGCTCGTAGAATCTGTAAGTGCAGACTTTGTGTGCGATAGAATTGTAGTCAAACTTAGATTACGAGACCGCCCAATGAATGTACAAAGAGCTATCTCTTAAGTTAATATAAATTATCTCTTAATTCAAGAGGTCTCTGAATGATGTAGATGTGGTCTCGTATTGCATGTGATCTCTCAATGCAAATGATATTTTAATAGATGTCTTATAAAACCTTGTCTCAACACTTTACTCCACATAGACGACAAATACCGCGTCTTATCGATTCCTCCATGCAGACGACAAATACCGCATCTATCGATTCCTCCATGCAGACGACAAATACCACGTCTATCGACTCATCCATGCAGACAACAAATACCGCATCTATCGACTCCTCCATGCAGACTACAAATACCGCGTCTTATCGATTCCTCCATGCAGACGACAAATACCGCGTCTATCGACTCCTCCGTGCAGACGACAAATACCGCGTCTATCGATTCCTCCATGCAGACTACAAATACCGCATCTATCGATTCCTCCATGCAGACTACAAATACCGCGTCTATCGATTCCTCCATGCAGACTACAAATACCGCATCTATCGATTCCTCCATGCAGACTGCAAATACCGCGTCTATCGATTCCTCCATGCAGACGACAAATACCGCGTCTATCGATTCCTCCATGCAGACGACAAATACCACGTCTATCGATTCCTCCATGCAGACGACAAATACCGCGTCTATCGATTCCTCCATGCAGACGACAAATACCGCGTCTATCGATTCCTCCATGCAGACGACAAATACCGCGTCTATCGACTCCTCCATGCAGACTACAAATAACGCGTCTTATCGATTCCTCCATGCAGACGACAAATACCGCGTCTATCGACTCCTCCGTGCAGACGACAAATATCGCGTCTAGCGACTCCTCCATACAGATGACAAATACCTCGTCTATCGATTCCTCCATGCAGACTACAAATACCGCGTCTATCGACTCCTCCATGCAGACGACAAATACCGCGTCTATCGATTCCTCCATGCAGACGACAAATACCGCGTCTATTGACTCCTCCATACAGACGACAAATACCGCGTCTATCGACTCCTCCATACAGACGACAAATACCGCGTCTATCGATTCCTCCATGCAGACGACAAATACCGCATCTATCGATTCCTCCATGCAGACGACAAATACTGCGTCGATCGACTCTTCCATGTAGACGACAAATACTGCATCTATCGATTCCTCCATGCAGACTACAAATACCGCGTCTATCGATTCCTCCATGCAGACTACAAATACCGCATCTATCGATTCCTCCATGCAGACTACAAATACCGCGTCTATCGATTCCTCCATGCAGACGACAAATACCGCGTCTATCGATTCCTCCATGCAGACGACAAATACTACGTCTATCGATTCCTCCATGCAGACGACAAATACCGCGTCTATCGATTCCTCCATGCAGACGACAAATACCGCGTCTATCGATTCCTCCATGCAGACGACAAATACCGCGTCTATCGACTCCTCCATGCAGACTACAAATAACGCGTCTTATCGATTCCTCCATGCAGACGACAAATACCGCGTCTATCGACTCCTCCGTGCAGACGACAAATATCGCGTCTAGCGACTCCTCCATACAGATGACAAATACCTCGTCTATCGATTCCTCCATGCAGACTACAAATACCGCGTCTATCGACTCCTCCATGCAGACGACAAATACCGCGTCTATCGATTCCTCCATGCAGACGACAAATACCGCGTCTATTGACTCCTCCATACAGACGACAAATACCGCGTCTATCGACTCCTCCATACAGACGACAAATACCGCGTCTATCGATTCCTCCATGCAGACGACAAATACCGCATCTATCGATTCCTCCATGCAGACGACAAATACTGCGTCGATCGACTCTTCCATGTAGACGACAAATACTGCATCTATCGATTCCTCCATGCAGACGACAAATACTGCGTCTATCGACTCCTCCATGCAGACCTCAAATACCGCGTCTATCGATTCCTCCATGCAGACGACAAATACCGCGTCTATCGATTCCTCCATGCAGACTACAAATACCGCATCTATCGATTCCTCCATGCAGACGACAAATACTGCGTCTATCGATTCCTCCATACAGACGACAAATACTGCGTCTATCGATTCTTCCATGCAGACGACAAATACCGCGTCTTATCGATTCCTCCATGCAGACGACAAATACCGCGTCTATCGACTCCTCCATACAGACGACAAATACCGCGTCTATCGATTCCTCCATGCAGACGACAAATACCGCATCTATCGATTCCTCCATGCAGACGACAAATACCGCGTCTATCGACTCCTCCATGCAGACTACAAATACCGCGTCTTATCGATTCCTCCATGCAGACGACAAATACCGCGTCTATCGAATCCTCCGTGCAGACGACAAATATCGCGTCTATCGACTCCTCCATACAGATGACAAATACCGCGTCTATCGACTCCTCCGTGCAGACGACAAATACCGCGTCTAGCGACTCCTCCATACAGATGACAAATACTGCGTCTATCGATTCCTCCATGCAGACGACAAATACCGCGTCTATCGACTCCTCCATGCAGACGACAAATACCGCGTATATCGATTCCTCCATGCAGACTACAAATACCGCGTCTATCGACTCCTCCATACAGACAACAAATACCGCATCTATCGATTCCTCCATGCAGACGACAAATACCGCGTCTATTGACTCCTCCATACAGACGACAAATACCTCGTCTATCGATTCCTCCATGCAGACGACAAATACCGCGTCTATCGACTCCTCCATACAGACGACAAATACCGCGTCTATCGATTCCTCCATGCAGACGACAAATACCGCATCTATCGATTCCTCCATGCAGACGACAAATACCACGTCTATCGATTCCTCCATGCAGACGACAAATACTGCGTCTATCGATTCATCCATGCAGACGACAAATACCGCGTCTATCGATTCCTCCATGCAGACGACAAATACCGCGTCTATCGACTCCTCCATGCAGACTACAAATAACGCGTCTTATCGATTCCTCCATGCAGACGACAAATACCGCGTCTATCGACTCCTCCGTGCAGACGACAAATACCGCGTCTAGCGACTCCTCCATACAGATGACAAATACTGCGTCTATCGATTCCTCCATGCAGACGACAAATACCGCGTCTATCGACTCCTCCATACAGACGACAAATACCGTGTCTATCGATTCCTCCATGCAGACTACAAATACCGCGTCTATCGACTCCTCCATGCAGACGACAAATACCGCGTCTATCGATTCCTCCATGCAGACGACAAATACCGCGTCTATTGACTCCTCCATACAGACGACAAATACCGCGTCTATCGACTCCTCCATACAGACGACAAATACCGCGTCTATCGATTCCTCCATGCAGACGACAAATACCGCATCTATCGATTCCTCCATGCAGACGACAATTACTGCGTCGATCGACTCTTCCATGCAGACGACAAATACTGCGTCTATCGATTCCTCCATGCAGACGACAAATACCGCATCTATCGATTCCTCCATGCAGACGACAAATACCGCGTCTATCGACTCCTCCATGCAGACTACAAATACCGCGTCTTATCGATTCCTCCATGCAGACGACAAATACCGCGTCTATCGACTCCTCCGTGCAGACGACAAATACCGCGTCTAGCGACTCCTCCATACAGATGACAAATACTGCGTCTATCGATTCCTCCATGCAGATGACAAATACCGCGTCTATCGACTCCTCCATACAGACGACAAATACCGTGTCTATCGATTCCTCCATGCAGACTACAAATACCGCGTCTATCGACTCCTCCATGCAGACGACAAATACCGCGTCTATCGATTCCTCCATGCAGACGACAAATACCGCGTCTATTGACTCCTCCATACAGACGACAAATACCGCGTCTATCGACTCCTCCATATAGACGACAAATACCGCGTCTATCGACTCCTCCATGCAGACTACAAATACCGCGTCTTATCGATTCCTCCATGCAGACGACAAATACCGCGTCTATCGAATCCTCCGTGCAGACGACAAATATCGCGTCTATCGACTCCTCCATACAGATGACAAATACTGCGTCTATCGATTCCTCCATGCAGACTACAAATACCGCGTCTTATCGATTCCTCCATGCAGACGACAAATACCGCGTCTATCGACTCCTCCGTGCAGACGACAAATACCGCGTCTAGCGACTCCTCCATACAGATGACAAATACTGCGTCTATCGATTCCTCCATGCAGACGACAAATACCGCGTCTATCGACTCCTCCATGCAGACGACAAATACCGCGTATATCGATTCCTCCATGCAGACTACAAATACCGCGTCTATCGACTCCTCCATACAGACAACAAATACCGCATCTATCGATTCCTCAATGCAGACGACAAATACCGCGTCTATTGACTCCTCCATACAGACGACAAATACCTCGTCTATCGATTCCTCCATGCAGACGACAAATACCGCGTCTATCGACTCCTCCATACAGACGACAAATACCGCGTCTATCGATTCCTCCATGCAGACGACAAATACCGCATCTATCGATTCCTCCATGCAGACGACAAATACCACGTCTATCGATTCCTCCATGCAGACGACAAATACTGCGTCTATCGATTCATCCATGCAGACGACAAATACCGCGTCTATCGATTCCTCCATGCAGACGACAAATACCGCGTCTATCGACTCCTCCATGCAGACTACAAATAACGCGTCTTATCGATTCCTCCATGCAGACGACAAATACCGCGTCTATCGACTCCTCCGTGCAGACGACAAATACCGCGTCTATCGATTCCTCCATGCAGACGACAAATACCACGTCTATCGATTCCTCCATACAGACGACAAATACTGCGTCTATCGATTCCTCCATGCAGACGACAAATACCGCGTCTTATCGATTCCTCCATGCAGACGACAAATACCGCGTCTATCGACTCCTCCGTGCAGACGACAAATATCGCGTCTATCGACTCCTCCATACAGATGACAAATACTGCGTCTATCGATTCCTCCATGCAGACTACAAATACCGCGTCTTATCGATTCCTCCATGCAGACGACAAATACCGCGTCTATCGACTCCTCCGTGCAGACGACAAATACCGCGTCTAGCGACTCCTCCATACAGATGACAAATACTGCGTCTATCGATTCCTCCATGCAGACGACAAATACCGCGTCTATCGACTCCTCCATGCAGACGACAAATACCGCGTCTATCGATTCCTCCATGCAGACTACAAATACCGCGTCTATCGACTCCTCCATACAGACAACAAATACCGCATCTATCGATTCCTCCATGCAGACGACAAATACCGCGTCTATTGACTCCTCCATACAGACGACAAATACCTCGTCTATCGATTCCTCCATGCAGACGACAAATACCGCGTCTATCGACTCCTCCATACAGACGACAAATACCGCGTCTATCGATTCCTCCATGCAGACGACAAATACCGCATCTATCGATTCCTCCATGCAGACGACAAATACCACGTCTATCGATTCCTCCATGCAGACGACAAATACTGCGTCTATCGATTCATCCATGCAGACGACAAATACCGCGTCTATCGATTCCTCCATGCAGACGACAAATACCGCGTCTATCGACTCCTCCATGCAGACTACAAATAACGCGTCTTATCGATTCCTCCATGCAGACGACAAATACCGCGTCTATCGACTCCTCCGTGCAGACGACAAATACCGCGTCTAGCAACTCCTCCATACAGACGACAAATACCGTGTCTATCGATTCCTCCATGCAGACTACAAATACCGCGTCTATCGACTCCTCCATGCAGACGACAAATACCGCGTCTATCGATTCCTCCATGCAGACGACAAATACCGCGTCTATTGACTCCTCCATACAGACGACAAATACCGCGTCTATCGACTCCTCCATACAGACGACAAATACCGCGTCTATCGATTCCTCCATGCAGACGACAAATACCGCATCTATCGATTCCTCCATGCAGACGACAATTACTGCGTCGATCGACTCTTCCATGCAGACGACAAATACTGCGTCTATCGATTCCTCCATGCAGACGACAAATACCGCGTCTATCGACTCCTCCATGCAGACTACAAATACCGCGTCTTATCGATTCCTCCATGCAGACGACAAATACCGCGTCTATCGACTCCTCCGTGCAGACGACAAATACCGCGTCTAGCGACTCCTCCATACAGATGACAAATACTGCGTCTATCGATTCCTCCATGCAGATGACAAATACCGCGTCTATCGACTCCTCCATACAGACGACAAATACCGTGTCTATCGATTCCTCCATGCAGACTACAAATACCGCGTCTATCGACTCCTCCATGCAGACGACAAATACCGCGTCTATCGATTCCTCCATGCAGACGACAAATACCGCGTCTATTGACTCCTCCATACAGACGACAAATACCGCGTCTATCGACTCCTCCATATAGACGACAAATACCGCGTCTATCGACTCCTCCATGCAGACTACAAATACCGCGTCTTATCGATTCCTCCATGCAGACGACAAATACCGCGTCTATCGAATCCTCCGTGCAGACGACAAATATCGCGTCTATCGACTCCTCCATACAGATGACAAATACTGCGTCTATCGATTCCTCCATGCAGACTACAAATACCGCGTCTTATCGATTCCTCCATGCAGACGACAAATACCGCGTCTATCGACTCCTCCGTGCAGACGACAAATACCGCGTCTAGCGACTCCTCCATACAGATGACAAATACTGCGTCTATCGATTCCTCCATGCAGACGACAAATACCGCGTCTATCGACTCCTCCATGCAGACGACAAATACCGCGTATATCGATTCCTCCATGCAGACTACAAATACCGCGTCTATCGACTCCTCCATACAGACAACAAATACCGCATCTATCGATTCCTCAATGCAGACGACAAATACCGCGTCTATTGACTCCTCCATACAGACGACAAATACCTCGTCTATCGATTCCTCCATGCAGACGACAAATACCGCGTCTATCGACTCCTCCATACAGACGACAAATACCGCGTCTATCGATTCCTCCATGCAGACGACAAATACCGCATCTATCGATTCCTCCATGCAGACGACAAATACCACGTCTATCGATTCCTCCATGCAGACGACAAATACTGCGTCTATCGATTCATCCATGCAGACGACAAATACCGCGTCTATCGATTCCTCCATGCAGACGACAAATACCGCGTCTATCGACTCCTCCATGCAGACTACAAATAACGCGTCTTATCGATTCCTCCATGCAGACGACAAATACCGCGTCTATCGACTCCTCCGTGCAGACGACAAATACCGCGTCTATCGATTCCTCCATGCAGACGACAAATACCACGTCTATCGATTCCTCCATACAGACGACAAATACTGCGTCTATCGATTCCTCCATGCAGACGACAAATACCGCGTCTTATCGATTCCTCCATGCAGACGACAAATACCGCGTCTATCGACTCCTCCATACAGACGACAAATACCGCGTCTATCGATTCCTCCATGCAGACGACAAATACCGCATCTATCGATTCCTCCATGCAGACGACAAATACCGCGTCTTATCGATTCCTCCATGCAGACGACAATTACTGCGTCGATCGACTCTTCCATGCAGACGACAAATACTGCGTCTATCGATTCCTCCATGCAGACGACAAATACTGCGTCTATCGACTCCTCCATGCAGACCTCAAATACCGCGTCTATCGATTCCTCCATGCAGACGACAAATACCGCGTCTATCGATTCCTCCATACAGACGACAAATACTGCGTCTATCGATTCCTCCATGCAGACGACAAATACCGCGTCTTATCGATTCCTCCATGCAGACGACAAATACCGCGTCTATCGACTCCTCCATACAGACGACAAATACCGCGTCTATCGATTCCTCCATGCAGACGACAAATACCGCATCTATCGATTCCTCCATGCAGACGACAAATACCGCGTCTATCGACTCCTCCATGCAGACTACAAATACCGCGTCTTATCGATTCCTCCATGCAGACGACAAATACCGCGTCTATCGACTCCTCCGTGCAGACGACAAATACCGCGTCTAGCGACTCCTCCATACAGATGACAAATACTGCGTCTATCGATTCCTCCATGCAGACGACAAATACCGCGTCTATCGACTCCTCCATACAGACGACAAATACCGTGTCTATCGATTCCTCCATGCAGACTACAAATACCGCGTCTATCGACTCCTCCATGCAGACGACAAATACCGCGTCTATCGATTCCTCCATGCAGACGACAAATACCGCGTCTATTGACTCCTCCATACAGACGACAAATACCGCGTCTATCGACTCCTCCATACAGACGACAAATACCGCGTCTATCGATTCCTCCATGCAGACGACAAATACCGCATCTATCGATTCCTCCATGCAGACGACAAATACTGCGTCGATCGACTCTTCCATGTAGACGACAAATACTGCATCTATCGATTCCTCCATGCAGACGACAAATACTGCGTCTATCGACTCCTCCATGCAGACCTCAAATACCGCGTCTATCGATTCCTCCATGCAGACGACAAATACCGCGTCTATCGATTCCTCCATGCAGACTACAAATACCGCATCTATCGATTCCTCCATGCAGACGACAAATACTGCGTCTATCGATTCCTCCATACAGACGACAAATACTGCGTCTATCGATTCCTCCATGCAGACGACAAATACCGCGTCTTATCGATTCCTCCATGCAGACGACAAATACCGCGTCTATCGACTCCTCCATACAGACGACAAATACTGCGTCTATCGATTCCTCCATGCAGACGACAAATAACGCGTCTATCGATTCCTCCATGCAGACGACAAATACCGCGTCTATCGACTCCTCCATGCAGACTACAAATACCGCGTCTTATCGATTCCTCCATGCAGACGACAAATACCGCGTCTATCGAATCCTCCGTGCAGACGACAAATACCGCGTCTATCGATTCCTCCATGCAGACTACAAATACCGCGTCTTATCGATTCCTCCATGCAGACTACAAATACCGCGTCTTATCGATTCCTCCATGCAGACGACAAATACCGCCTCTATCGATTCCTCCATGCAGACGACAAATACCGCATCTATCGATTCCTCCATACTGACGACAAATACCGCGTTTATCGATTCCTCCATGCAGACGACAAATACCACGTCTATCGATTCCTCCATGCAGACTACAAATACCGCGACTATCGATTCCTCCATGCAGACTACAAATACCACGTCTATCGATTCCTCCATGCAGACTACAAATACCACGTCTATCGATTCCTCCATGCAGACGACAAATACCGCGACTATCGATTCCTCCATGCAGACGACAAATACCACGTCTATCGATTCCTCCATGCAGACGACAAATACCGCATCTATCGATTCCTCCATGCAGACGACAAATACTGCGTCTTATCGATTCCTCCATGCAGACGACAAATACTGCGTCTATCGACTCCTCCATGCAGACCTCAAATACCGCGTCTATCGATTCCTCCATGCTGACGACAAATACCGCGTCTATTGATTCCTCCATGCAGACAACAAATACCGCATCTATCGATTCCTCCATGCAGACGCCAAATACTGCGTCTATCGATTCCTCCATACAGACGACAAATACTGCGTCTATCGATTCCTCCATGCAGACGACAAATACCGCGTCTTATCGATTCCTCCATGCAGACGACAAATACCGCGTCTATCGACTCCTCCATACAGACGACAAATACTGCGTCTATCGATTCCTCCATGCAGACGACAAATCCCGCGTCTTATCGATTCCTCCATACAGACGACAAATCCCGCGTCTTATCGATTCCTCCATGCAGATGACAAATACCGCGTCTAGCGATTCCTCCATGCAGACTACAAATACCGCGACTATCGATTCCTCCATGCAGACTACAAATACCACGTCTATCGATTCCTCCATGCAGACTACAAATACCGCGTCTATCGATTCCTCCATGCAGACTACAAATACCGCATCTATCGACTCATCCATACAGTCGATAAATACTGCGTCTATCGATTCCTCCATGCAGACGACAAATCCCGCGTCTTATCGATTCCTCCATGCAGACAACAAATACCGCGTCTATCGATTCCTCCATGCAGACGACAAATACCGCGTTTATCGATTCCTCCATGCAGACGACAAATACCGCGTCTATCGATTCCTCCATGCAGACGACAAATACCGCATCTATCGATTCCTCCATGCAGACGACAAATACCGCGTCTATCGATTTCTCCATGCAGACGACAAATACCGCATCTATCGATTCCTCCATGCAGACGACAAATACCGCGTCTATCGATTCCTCCATGCAGACGACAAATACCGCATCTATCGATTCCTCCATGCAGACGACAAATACCGCATCTATCGATTCCTCCATGCAGACGACAAATACCGCATCTATCGATTCCTCCATGCAGACGACAAATACCGCGTTTATCGATTCCTCCATGCAGACGACAAATACCGCGTCTATCGATTCCTCCATGCAGACGACAAATACTGCATCTATCGATTCCTCCATACAGACGACAAATACTGCGTCTATCGATTCCTCCATGCAGACGACAAATACCGCGTCTTATCGATTCCTCCATGCAGACGACAAATACCGCGTCTATCGACTCCTCCATACAGACGACAAATACTGCGTCTATCGATTCCTCCATGCAGACAACAAATACCGCATCTATCGACTCCTCCATGCAGACGACAAATACCGCGTCTATCGATTCCTCCATGCTGACGACAAATACCGCGTCTTATCGATTCCTCCATGCAGACTACAAATACCACGTCTATCGATTCCTCCATGCAGACGACAAATACCGCATCTATCGATTCCTCCATGCAGACGACAAATACTGCGTCGATCGACTCCTCCATGCAGACGACAAATACTGCGTCTTATCGATTCCTCCATGCAGACGACAAATACTGCGTCTATCGACTCCTCCATGCAGACCTCAAATACCGTGTCTATCGATTCCTCCATGCAGACGACAAATACCGCGTCTATTGATTCCTCCATGCAGACAACAAATACCGCATCTATCGATTCCTCCATGCAGACGACAAATACTGCGTCTATTGATTCCTCCATACAGACGACAAATACTGCATCTATCGATTCCTCCATGCAGACGACAAATACCGCGTCTTATCGATTCCTCCATGCAGACGACAAATACCGCGTCTATCGACTCCTCCATACAGACGACAAATACTGCGTCTATCGATTCCTCCATGCAGACGACAAATCCCGCGTCTTATCGATTCCTCCATACAGACGACAAATCCCGCGTCTTATCGATTCCTCCATGCAGACGACAAATACCGCGTCTAGCGATTCCTCCATGCAGACTACAAATACCGCGACTATCGATTCCTCCATGCAGACTACAAATACCACGTCTATCGATTCCTCCATGCAGACTACAAATACCGCGTCTATCGATTCCTCCATGCAGACTACAAATACCGCATCTATCGACTCCTCCATACAGTCGACAAATACTGCGTCTATCGATTCCTCCATGCAGATGACAAATCCCGCGTCTTATCGATTCCTCCATGCAGACGACAAATACCGCGTCTATCGATTCCTCCATGCAGACGACAAATACCGCGTTTATCGATTCCTCCATGCAGACGACAAATACCGCGTCTATCGATTCCTCCATGCAGACGACAAATACCGCATCTATCGATTCCTCCATGCAGACGACAAATACCGCGTCTATCGATTTCTCCATGCAGACGACAAATATCGCATCTATCGATTCCTCCATGCAGACGACAAATACCGCGTCTATCGATTCCTCCATGCAGACGACAAATACCGCATCTATCGATTCCTCCATGCAGACGACAAATACTGCGTCTATCGATTCCTCCATGCAGACGACAAATACCGCATCTATCGATTTCTCCATGCAGACGACAAATACCGCGTCTATCGATTCCTCCATGCAGACGACAAATACCGCGTCTATCGATTCCTCCATGCAGACGACAAATACTGCGTCTATCGATTCCTCCATGCAGACGACAAATACCGCGTCTTATCGATTCCTCCATGCAGATGACAAATACCGCGTCTATCGACTCCTCCATACAGACGACAAATACTGCGTCTATCGATTCCTCCATGCAGACAACAAATACCGCATCTATCGATTCCTCCATGCAGACGACAAATACCGCGTCTATCGATTTCTCCATGCAGACGACAAATACCGCATCTATCGATTCCTTCATGCAGACGACAAATACCGCGTCTATCGATTCCTCCATGCAGACGACAAATACCGCGTCTATCGATTCCTCCATGCAGACGACAAATACTGCGTCTATCGATTCCTCCATGCATACGACAAATACCGCGTCTTATCGATTCCTCCATGCAGACGACAAATACCGCGTCTATCGACTCCTCCATACAGACGACAAATACTGCGTCTATCGATTCCTCCATGCAGACAACAAATACCGCGTCTATCGACTCCTCCATGCAGACGACAAATACCGCGTCTATCGATTCCTCCATGCAGACGACAAATACCGCGTCTTATCGATTCCTCCATGCAGACGACAAATACCGCATCTATCGATTCCTCCATGCAGACTACAAATACCGCCTTGTTGAGGTTCTGATTTAGACGACTTTTAACGCATTCATTTTTAAATGACAATTTCTAATACATTTATATATGTCAACACCCTCGGGAAATAATTAAAATTAACTTTGAAAATGTGGGAATCAATAGGCCCCTGGAAAAGCAACAAAATCGGCAGGCGAAAATATCTTGAAATCGAAAGTGGAAAACCCATACGTCACACGCTTGATTTAGACCTAACATGTTATCAGAACGAGGCACGGTCAAGGAGAAGAATATTCATGAAAACAGGATTTCCCGAGAATAACAACCAATGAAACCGATGGATTTCCATATATCACGCATTATTGGTATGCGTTTGTTCATGATCAAAATCGACCACGCACCTGTCCAAACATCGGGTAAGTAACTGTGGCCCATGTTATGTAACAGGATAAGTAGCATGTATATTGGAGTCAAATATAGAGGATATTTACAGGCCTTTGAAGTTAGTATGTCACACAGTCGGTAGTCAACGGATTAGCAACTAATTATTGCCAATCAAAATCTTTATCAGAAAAATGATGATCCTTCAGCTGTATAAAAATAAGTTTGTGTGAGATCGATCTGACCCTAATAAAATTAAGTCTTTCAGATGGGACGTTAAACCGAGGTCTCGTGTCGGTGCTTTACACCGTGCACGTAAAAGAACCAGAGGAGCCTCTGGAATGGGTCTCTGTCTGTATCATTGCACTATCCTCCAAAAATCTTAAATGACTAATCTCTTCAGGAGGCGTCGCTCATATGGGCAACCGGTAGCGACGATAAATAAACATAAAACACACTTGATAATTATTGTCAATTGATGGTCTAATCACTATAGATCTATTTCATTATGGCTGCTAATGTTTTTGATAGCGACGACCAGACTCGGTCATAGTTTTCAGGGTTTTCTGAACTTTCTGACTTTGATGATGTCGAGTCTGCCAGCTCGGCCGACGAGTTACTCGTCGTACAGGACGATTGGACATCGAACTTCACATCGTTGGCGGTGTGTTAACAAAAGTTAAATAATTCTTGTTCATGAATTCAGTCAAAAATTAATGTAAAACGGCGAGTAATTAATCAATTTCAATTTTATGCAAATGTCCTATTGCTGGCAAAGTACTTATTAATTGTTCAATTATATCTGTACCTGCATAAAATTTCATTTTTGAAATTAAAAAAGTAACAGTTGTGGAAGACAACACTTTTTTCAAATTGCAAATAAATACAACCTAAGATATGTGAGCATAATAATTATTATTTATAGCTACAAATAAAAGAGATATAATATATAAATTAGGTATTTATTGATTAGATCTGAAATTATTTATGCAAGCAAACCAAAAGGCTTGAAACAATTTATTTGTTATTGTAGTTTGATGAGTTTGAAGAGCAATCTGGGCCTAACCTGCCAGATGGGTCTGACTAGGAACGTTCTTTACCGATTATTGTTCCCTCGAGAAGTTATTGCTACCATTGTTGAACACACAAATGGCTATGCAGCATGGAAGATGGTAGAGGAACAACAGGTTAACGACAGGTGGATCGATACAACAGAGGCAGAGATGAGGGCCTTTTTGGGCATCAATATCTTGATGGGTATCAGCCAACTGCCCGGGTCTGACATGTTCTTGTCTGCTAACAACTTGATAGGGAATGTTGGCATCCAGAACATCTTGACTTGCAACCGGTACCACAAGATTATGCAGTACTTCCATGTGTCCGACCGATCTGCAGAATGGAGACATGGCTATGACCGCTTGTACAAGGTCAGGACTGTGATGGATGTTGTGTCAGAGACATTCCTGAAATATTATACATTGACCCAGCAGGCTTCAGTCGACGAGGCGATGATCGCATACACCGGGCGTCTTTCCTTCCGTTAGTACATGTATGCCTGCCAAGCCAGTGAAGCGAGGAATGAAGGTCTGAATGCTTTGTGATGCCAACTCGACCTACTTGTCACGGTTCAAAGTATACCTGGGAAGACAGAATAACCAGACAGAACATGAACTTGGCTACAATGTAAGAATAACCAGACAGAACATGGACTTGGCTACAATGTAAGAATAACCAGACAGAACATGGACTTGGCTACAATGTAAGAATAACCAGACAGAACATGGACTTGGCTACAATGTAAGAATAACCAGACAGAACATGGACTTGGTTACAATGTAAGAATAACCAGACAGAACATGGACTTGGCTACAATGTAAGAATAACCAGACAGAACATGGACTTGGCTACAATGTAAGAATAACCAGACAGAACATGGACTTGGCTACAATGTATGAAGCTAAACGACCATCTTCATCACACCCACCGACAGCTTTTTTTCGACAATTTCTTCACTGTCGTGCCCTTGATGGAGCAACTTCTGGCTGATGGATTGTATGCCTGTGGGACTGTTCGAGTAAACGGGAAGGGCTTCCCAAAGGACATGAAGAAACCGTGTGAATTTCAAGAATTGGGGCGATTTCCTGGTGCTGCAAAAGGACGATACCAACCTGACAGCCACTGTGTGGAAGGATAAACGCCTGGTCCACCATCTTACGACACTCCGCGATCCTCGTGACATCAAGGATGCCCAGCGACGTGTTGGACCAAACGTTGTTGACTTGCGCCAGCCACACAGTGTGCACGCTTACAACAGGTACATGGTACAGTGGACCTACATGACCAGTATCGAGCCGCGTACGATTTAGGGCGGAATTCGAAGAAGTGGTGGCGTTACCTCTTCTGGTTCCTGTTCAACTGCTCCATCGTTAATGCTTTCATCCTTTACAAGCTGGCTTCACGCAGGATCAAGAAACGCTACTCCCACCTTGATTTCCGACTTGAACTTATCCACGAGATAATTGGGGGTTATTGTAAGAGGAAGAGATCCAATCATGAAGTTTGTATTCCGGCTTGTTTGCTAGAAGCAGAGATCATTGATGGGCATATCCATGCCAAGCTTCCTGGACCACGCCGCTGATGTATGTATCACAGCAGGTACTTGAACCAGAGGAAAGAAACTGTATTTGGTTGTACAGTCTGCATGGGACATCTGTGTAGAGATGGATGCCACTCGGTACCATAACTTACAATATAATGAAGAACTGTGTATAAATAATATATTAAATTGGGAATGACTACTAAAATGGAACTATATGACGATCAAATGTGTGTGTACAAAATCAAGGATATAAACATTTCACATTCAAAGTGTTTTTGAGGGTAAATCAGTGCTGGATATAACTGGCAATTATTTGCCTAAAATGTATGAAAAGTTTCTTAATATATTTATTCTTGTGGAAATATATGTGAAATCACATTCAGAAAAAGGAATAATTTATTCATGTGGTCATACATTTATTTCACCTCCTTGGATATAAACATTTCACATTCAAAGTGTTGTTGAGGATAAACAGTGCTGGATATAACTCGCAATTATTTGCCTGAAGTGTATGTATTATTAAGTATATTTAGTATTGTGGAACAGTGAAATCACATTCAGAAAAAGGACTCATTTTATTACATTGCTGGATATAAAATACCCAAGCTGCAAACTTCAAAAATATTTGCCTCCAATTTTTATTTCTGTGTTAAACTAATACTATAACTGTTATATGTCTCTCCTGTGTATATATTATGTTACATATAAAATTAGTTACAGAATTGTGGTAATATGGTGCTAAAAATTGAATTGATATTTCAAACATTGCAGAAAAAGTGTACTTTCATTTACTTAACTGCTTGATTGAAACCATAATTGTGCCACTACAATGAAACTAGTATCATTGTAAAGAGAATTTAATTCTCTAAAAGCCTTACATTCATCATTTTGTTGTAGAAGTAATGCATCATACTTTAATTTTGCCTAGAATAAGACTAGTATAAAATCTGCAATAATTTCCCAAAAACCTAAATGGAGTGCATCACTTATCTATATCCTATATTGATTATTGGTTATCAGTATCACATATGGACATGGGATAGTTGTTTAGTATATTTCTATGTGGAGTAAAGGGTTAATACACATGAACTCTTAATAAACATGGTCATGTGAGCAAATTTGACTAAGCATTATTTCTAATTAGATTGAAACATATTCTAATAAAAACAATTGATCTAAAATCTGTCCAGTTTTTGGATATTGGTGAAGCAACGAGATGTATATTTCAGCTTCCTGGTACTGACCTACTGAGAGACTATGTGTTTAAGTTTGGACGACGGCAGCTGATAGACCTTCCCCTCACCATCAATCCAACTGGGTGTGCGAGATCCGAACCTAAGCTGAGAACACATTTCAAAAAGTAAACTACTTAATCATTACAATTCTGTTTTTATTACTTTACCACAGAAAGTTTGATTTATTTCGTAGATTAAAAAAATCGTTGTGTGTTAGTAATAGGATTTTTTAAAAAAGTAATGTTTTACCAATGTCATATACTGTGTATGTTCATTAATTCAGCTGTACTGGACAGTTTTGAAAAGCATGTATGTATAAAAAGCAAGATGGGTGCACTTTGTTTGCAGACCTCACACTCTACAATCAAGTCATACTCATTCCCTGCCATCCACCGTGACCAGCTTGACAGGAGATGTAAATTCTCCGTACTTGAAGCACTTTGTACACTCCAAATCGCAGCAATATCGAAGGCTAAAAACAGAATGGAAAAATCTTGTGTACCTGGGAAGATCTAGGATTCAGGTATAACATTTTCATCATATATAACCATCATATATAACCATCACATCATATATAACCATCATATATAACCATCATATATAACCATCATATACTGAGCCAAAAAAGAAAGTATCCACTCTATCGATATATAGAAAAGGAGTACACATCCGAATTTCTAATTTGCATTTAAATAAAGAAGAAACCTTTTTTGATATCCTGTAAAATTTTGAAGCAGTTGCTATACGCATTTCATCGAAAAAACTTGATCGATATTACATAGGGGTCGATTTCCGAAATAACAACCGTTTCGATAAATCTGCATTAGCTATCGGGAAAATTAAAAATTACATTTAATGGGATTTTTCTCCAGTGAAAGTGTGATGTTGGTTGCAGTGAAAGAGCTAATATCTCATGTGTCCGCCGTATTGCCCAATGCACGTCAATATCCGCCGTCGCATGCTGTCGACGTAACGTTGTATGTAATGTGCCGGTAGGTTGTTCCATTCAGCCTGCAATGCTGCTGAAAGGTCATGTACCGTGTTGATTACATAATGTGTTCTAACACGACGTCCTAACTCGTCCCAAATATGCTCAATGGGATTTAAGTCGGGACTAATTGCCGGCCAGTCTAAAACGTTCACGTTATTATTCGCCAAGAAGCGTCGAGTAAGTGCTGCTGTATGGGGCCGGGCATTGTCATGCAGTATCGAGTAAGTGCTGCTGTATGGGGCCGGGCATTGTCATGCAGTATCGAGTAAGTGCTGCTGTATGGGGCCGGGCATTGTCATGCAGTATCGAGTAAGTGCTGCTGTATGGGGCCGGGCATTGTCATGCAGTATCGAGTAAGTGCTGCTGTATGGGGCCGGGCATTGTCATGCAGTATCGAGTAAGTGCTGCTGTATGGGGCCGGGCGTTGTCATGCAGTATCGAGTAAGTGCTGCTGTATGGGGCCGGGCGTTGTCATGCAGTATCGAGTAAGTGCTGCTGTATGGGGCCGGGCGTTGTCATGCAGTATCGAGTAAGTGCTGGTGTATGGGGCCGGGCGTTGTCATGCATACGTGTGACGTTATGTCCATTACGCTGAATAAACGGAAGCACTTCTGCTTGAAGAACATTATTGACGTAGGTCTGGGCATTAATGTTTCCGTGAATAACGATTAGACGAGTCTTTTGATCATTCATTATTCCGCCCCAGACTAAAACTGAACCTACCCCAAAACGGTCTCTTTCAAAGACGCACGCATCAGCGTAACGCTCTCCCCGACGGCGATAAACTCGTTCACGTCCGTCGGCATGGCTCAAATTAAATCGCGATTCATCCGAAAATAACACTGATCTCCATGCAGCCCTATGACGCCTTGTTAAAATTTGGCCAAAGTAGGGTCTGTACGGACAAATCGGGTCATTATTTTGCCGAAGTCGGTTCCGAACGGTCTGTGCACTGATTCCGTGCCGTCGTGCTGTTGCTGATGCTGACCATAATATACCGATCATCCGCCGCAGTCGTTACACGTGGCCGACCTCCTCGGGGACGGTCACGAACATTTCCCATGGTCTGGAAACGTGTACGCAAGCGGTTAATTGTTGCCCTTGTGCAGCCGAACAGCCGGGATATATCGGCTGCTGATGCGCCAGCATTCAACATCCCGATCGCCTGATTTCGTTGGTCGTTATTTAGTCGTGGCATTATGCTTCGATTGAATCTGATGTGATCTTTTTGTATTGTTCGTAACTGCTGGTCAATCAGTGCAGTCAGATACCAATTCCAGATATCAACTATCACTGCACGAGATGCACGTGTAAAACAAGATAATCGCTCCTTGCGGTTTAGCGCTTGGCTGATTTTGATAAAACTAAGGCTAACAGGTACTCCAAATAAATGCATGTACAGTATTGCTTATTTTGGAGAATTATTAATATTAATGAAATTATTCAAAAATTAAAAGTGGATACTTTCTTTTTTGGCTCAGTATATATAACCATCATATATAACCATCATATATAACCATTTCTAGAGATCTGTATCTTGGGATCATTTGGATTCAACCAATGTTCAATTATAGTTGCAATCTGACTTTGCATGGATATTGTCAGCTTTGTGAATGTATGCTGTTACCAAGACATTCATTTGTTTGTAGATAATGAGTTGCATATTTATACGGTCATGATAGCGCAGTGGAAGCGTGTTCAATTCAGGTGCGAAAGGCCCGGAGTTCTAGCCCTGCTGGAGCTGTTACGATTGTACCATTTAGGCAAGGCATTTAAATTCCACGTTGCCTCTTCTCTCTCCCTAGTGTCTCTCGAGTGATTATTATGAGATGTAAGAACTTGTTTCACAATCAAACTAAAATAAATTTGTATTAAAAAAATTAGTTCTTTGACTGTGTTGCTAAGAACCAGGACAGGATCATTTATAGGGATGACAATGAATGGCAAAAACGGTATTGGTAATTGGAACCACATGGCCTCTTACATGTTGTAGCTTCAGTCCCCTACATAATTTTCCTCTCATCCGGTCATGTGACTGGTGCATCACTGCATGTACACTCTCTACCCTATCCACACGATTCAGGTTAATTGATTTTCTACTTGTTTCAAATAACAATAATTTAATAATATCACAATAATTATATCATTAACATTATTACATGATTATTATTTGAAGCGTGTTGAAAATTAATGCACTGATTGTCGTCCATGTATACAAAGATCAATGTTTTTCATAGTTTAATAATCCAACAAACAACATGATATTTCACCTATGTACATTGTAGTCATGTTATGTTATCTATGTTGTATACAATATACTTAACCCGGCGGGATACAGCCTGAACTATGCTGCTGCGCCATTAAGCCAAATACTCACTCACAAGTCATATTATCCGAGACAAATTGTTGAACTCCCGGCTGTCAATAATATAAGAAATACACAATATCAAAATGCCAGCAGTTTATTGGCAATCCCAAATTATGTCATACCACATAGCATGGAGAAAGAAACAGGATGACCTAAATGTGTTAACATCAAACTTCCCAGTCATGCTTTTAGTGTGAAGCTGGGAATTTTGTTTTCACAAGATACAATTATTATTTGCAAATTTCCTCTGTCTGTGTCCGTCAAATAGAGTGCATAGCATTAATCAAGTGCATGGAATTATGAGCAACGGGTCATCACCTGACTTTGTTAATTGGAGCCACTGTTGTCACCTCATGGGTCGATCTGGGGCCATTCTTTTGTCACCTCATGGGTCGATCTGGGGCCATTCTTTTGTCACCTCATGGGTCGATCTGGGGCCATTCTTTTGTCACCTCATGGGTCGATCTGGCGCCATTCTTTTGTGTTTGAATTTTATTTGATTGAAAATTAACAATTTAACTGGACATTTTTGAAAAGTGTAATTGAAGTACTTTTTTTTAAATTTTATTATTTATTTTTCCTTTTATAGCATACACAACATAATTGTCACATGTTAACACTATACATAGTACCTAATGAACATATACTTATAATTCTTATCTGTTTAATATGACTTTATGCTGACAGTTACAAATATTTCTTATTTCAAAATTCTTGCATCTGATTCATGGATGCCATAAAAGGTTTCCGTCTTAAATGTGACACTCCCATGCTTGACGGATACATTTTTAAAGTATAAAAACATTCATGAAAAGGGGTTTTAGAATACATGGACAATATTTAAAAAGATAATGTTATTAAAATTCCCAGTGATCATAATGTCCCCAATTTAGCACTTTAATTTCAAATTGCGATGTGCAGTTCTCTTGCGACGGTTCAGATAGTTACTACAAATTAAAAAAAGACCATTTGAACATATGATAATTTACTTTATCATGCATTATTGCAATCTCCTTTTCAAGAGAAATTCTCATTTTCAAGTAATTTAAGAACTGCTCAATGTTTGAAGTACTTATATCCATTTTGAAAAGTTTAATTGAAGTACTTATCCATTTTTTAAATATTCCAATATGATTTTAAAACATTCGAACATTCAGACGTTCGAATAAATATTCAAACATTCGTTGCCATCATTAATAATTTAACATCACACAAAATTAGAGAAAAATTGGAGTGATATCGAACTCTAATTGAGATTCCCTATTAGTAGTATTGATATTGTTTGTAAGTTAAATGACTACCGGTAGTACTTATAAAGTGATAAGTCTGAAGTATTATCAATTAGTTTATCGTGCATAAGGGGTTTATTTATGGAGCTTGGGATAGTATGCTATCTAGAACCTGGACTTACCTTAGATGTCGATGCGCCGTAAAACACCATTCATTCATTCATTAGAACCTGGACTTACATACTATATGCTATCTAGAACCTGGACTTACTTACTATATGCTATCTAGAACCTGGACTTACATACTATATGCTATCTAGAACCTGGAATTACTTACTATATGCTATCAAGAACCTGGACTTACATACTATATGCTATCTAGAACCTGGACTTACATACTATATGCTATCTAGAACCTAGACTTACATACTATATGCTATCTAGAACCTGGACTTACATACTATATGCTATCTAGAACCTGGACTTACATACTATATGCTATCTAGAACCTGGACGTACATACTATATGCTATCTAGAACCTGGACGTACATACTATATGCTATCTAGAACCTGGACTTCCTTACTATATGCTATCTAGAACCTGGACGTACATACTATATGCTATCTAGAACCTGGACGTACATACTATATGCTATCTAGAACCTGGACGTACATACTATATGCTATCTAGAACCTGGACGTACATACTATATGCTATCTAGAACCTGGACGTACATACTATATGCTATCTAGAACCTGGACGTACATACTATATGCTATCTAGAACCTGGACGTACATACTATATGCTATCTAGAACCTGGACGTACTTATTATATGCTATCTAGAACCTGGACGTACATAATATATGCTATCTAGAACCTGGACATACATAATATATGCTATCTAGAACCTGGACGTACATAATATATGCTATCTAGAACCTGGACGTACATACTATATGCTATCTAGAACCTGGACGTACATAATATATGCTATCTAGAACCTGGACGTACATAATATATGCTATCTAGAACCTGGACTTACATACTATATGCTATCTAAAAATACCTACTATTAATTCATTATATGTTTATAGGGCCTGGGATTGTATGCTGCCAAGGACCTGGACTTACACACTATGGTGATAGAGTATATCGGAGATCTCATCCGCAATGAAGTGGCCAACAGACGAGAGAAAACATACGAATCTCAGGTTTGTCAATCGGCTGTTACTCATTTTGAATAAATAAGAGATAGGTATAAAATCTATCCAAACAATTTCTTGCAATCGGTGATAATGTTTTGTTCAAATTGTTCATATTGCAGCAGTTCCCGTAGTAGTTAATGTCATGAATCGACTTAAATCTCTTGCCAGACACTGGTCCCTGCAAATGTCATGAATCGACTTACAATCACTTGCCAGACACTGATCCCTGCAAATGTCATGAATCGACTTACAATCACTTGCCAGACACTGATCCCTGCAAATGTCATGAATCGACTTACAATCACTTGCCAGACACTGATCCCTGCAAATGTCATGAATCGACTTACAATCACTTGCCAGACACTGGTCCCTGCAAATGTCATGAATCGACTTACAATCACTTGCCAGACACTTGTCCCTGCAAATGTCATGAATCAACTTACAATCTCTTGCCAGACACTGGTCCCTGCAAATGTCATGAATCAACTTACAATCTCTTGCCAGACACTGGTCCCTGCAAATGTCATGAATTGACTTACAATCTCTTGCCAGACACTGGTCCCTGCAAATGTCATGAATCGACTTACAATCTCTTGCCAGACACTGGTCCCTGCAAATGTAATGAATCGACTTACAATCTCTTGCCAGACACTGGTCCCTGCAAATGTAATGAATCGACTTACAATCACTTGCCAGACACTGGTCCCTGCAAATGTCATGAATCAACTTACAATCTCTTGCCAGACACTGGTCCCTGCAAATGTAATGAATCGACTTACAATCACTTGCCAGACACTGGTCCCTGCAAATGATGGATTCTTTCGTGTCAGGAAATCATCTAGTTGATTGTGGAAGGTCTATGGTTCAACCTAGGTCTTCCTCCACCATGCAAATCATGTAGTTGATTGTGGAAGGTCAATGGCAAGGTTCAACGTAGGTCTTCCTCCACCATGCAAATGGAAAGTTGCTATACGACCTTCGTTGTTGGTGTGTCTCTTAACCCTTTCCCTCATAGAAGCACCTCTTGATGCCATTACCAATATGACATACATTGACATTGTAGTAGACAAACCAATGTTCATAATAAAGGCCAGAATTTCATGTAGTCCCAGTAATATCTATGGAGGTGGGATATATATGGTGACTACTTATCCACTGCATGATAGCTAAATGGCTGTCGTTTGTATGTAGATATAATAGTATATTAACCTAAATCTCCATGAAGGAAAGGGTTAAATTGAAAACAAATGTCAACCAAACAGATTGCAAAAAATCATATTTGTTTGTAAATAAAATGTTATGTTTTAAGGTCATCATCATTTTCTACTGTAGAATCGTGGGGTGTACATGTTCAGAATTGACAATGACACCGTGTGTGATGCTACTATGGCTGGTGGTCCAGCACGTTACATTAATCACTCGTGTGATCCAAACTGTGTGGCAGAGGTTGTGGAGATAGACAAGGAAGGGAAGATCATCATCATCACGAACCGGAGAATCTCAAAAGGGGAGGAGGTGAGCTAGCTAATTGCTGCAATTGAACAGTTAGATGATAGAATATAGCTACTAATGGATGTTATTGGACAGTTAGTTGATAGAATATAACTGTTAATGGATGTTATTGAACAGTTAGTTGATAGCATATAACTGATAATGGATGTTATTGAACAGTTAGTTGATAGAATATAACTGTTAATGGATGTTGAACAGTTAGTTGATAGAATATAACTGTTAATGGATGCTATTGGACAGTTAGTTGATAGAATATAACTGTTAATGGATGTTGAACAGTTAGTTGATATAATATAACTGTTAATGGATGTTGAACAGTTAATTGATAGAATATAACTGTTAATGGATGTTATTGAACAGTTAGTTGATAGAATATAACTGTTAATGGATGTTGAACAGTTAGTTGATAGAATATAACTGTTAATGGCTGTTGAACAGTTAGTTGATAGAATATAACTGTTAATGGATGTTGAACAGTTAATTGATATAATATAACTGTTAATGGATGTTGAACAGTTAATTGATATAATATAACTGTTAATGGATGTTGAACAGTTAATTGATAGAATATAACTGTTAATGGATGTTATTAAACAGTTAGTTGATAGAATATAACTGTTAATGGATGTTGAACAGTTAGTTGATAAAATATAACTGTTAATGGATGTTGAACAGTTAATTGATAGAATATAACTGTTAATGGATGTTGAACAGTTAATTGATATAATATAACTGTTAATGGATGTTGAACAGTTAGTTGATAGAATATAACTGTTAATGGCTGTTGAACAGTTAGTTGATAGAATATAACTGTTAATGGATGTTGAACAGTTAATTGATATAATATAACTGTTAATGGATGTTGAACAGTTAGTCGATAGAATATAACTGTTAATGGATGTTGAACAGTTAATTTACTATAAAGTGATTTATTCACATTTACTCACATTGATGTTGATTGTCATTTAAAAGTAAACAGGTTACATTTAACAGTTTAATTTCTTTAATGCTAAACCTTTACATCCAAATTAGTAAAATATATATATGTTGATAAGCTGTACATGTAATGCTGTGAAAGTAAAATTATAGTGTACATTTACTTGTTTCAAAGGAATGATATGATAGTTTATTCTTGGTAGCAGTGTACATGCCCAGTTTGTTTATTCTGGGTAGCAGTGTACATGCCCAGTTTGTTTATTCTGGATAGCAGTGTACATGCCCAGTTTGTTTATTCTGGGTAGCAGTGTACATGCCCAGTTTGTTTATTCTGGATAGCAATGTACATGCCCAGTTTGTTTATTCTGGATAGCAATGTACATGCCCAGTTTATTCTGGGTAGCAGTGTACATGCCCAGTTTGTTTATTCTGGGTAGCAGTGTACATGCCCAGTTTGTTTATTCTTGGTAGCAGTGTACATGCCCAGTTTATTCTGGGTAGCAGTGTACATGCCCAGTTTGTTTATTCTGGGTAGCAGTGTACATGCCCAGTTTGTTTATTCTGGGAAGCAGTGTACATGCCCCATTTGTTTATTCTGGGTAGCAGTGTTCATGCCCCATTTGTTTATTCTGGGTAGCAGTGTACATGCCCAGTTTGTTTATTCTTGGTAGCAGTGTACATGCCCAGTTTATTCTGGGTAGCAGTGTACATGCCCAGTTTGTTTATTCTGGGTAGCAGTGTACATGCCCAGTTTGTTTATTCTGGGAAGCAGTGTACATGCCCAGTTTATTCTGGGTAGCAGTGTACATGCCCAGTTTGTTTATTCTGGATAGCAGTGTACATGCCCAGTTTGTTTATTCTGGGTAGCAATGTACATGCCCAGTTTGTTTATTCTGGATAGCAGTGTACATGCCCCATTTGTTTATTCTGGTTAGCAGTGTACATGCCCAGTTTGTTTATTCTGGGTAGCAGTGTACATGCCCAGTTTGTTTATTCTGGGTAGCAGTGTACATGCCCAGTTTATTCTGGGTAGCAGTGTACATGTCCAGTTTGTTTGTTCTGGGTAGCAGTGTACATGCCCAGTTTGTTTATTCTGGGTAGCAATGTACATGCCCAGTTTGTTTATTCTGGATAGCAATGTACATGCCCAGTTTGTTTATTCTGGGTAGCAGTGTACATGCCCAGTTTGTTTATTCTGGGTAGCAATGTACATGCCTGGTTTGTTTATTCTGGATAGCAGTGTACATGCCCAGTTTATTCTGGATAGCGGTGTACATGTCCAGTTTGTTTATTCTAGGTAGCAGTGTACATGCCCTGTTTGTTTATTCTGGATAGCAATGTACATGCCCAGTTTGTTTATTCTGGATAGCAATGTACATGTCCAGTTTGTTTATTCTGTGTAGCAGTGTACATGCCCAGTTTGTTTATTCTGGGTAGCAGTGTACATGCCAAGTATGTTTTGGGTAGCAGTGTACATGCCCAGTATGTTTTGGGTAGCAATGTACATGCCCAGTTTGTTTATTCTGGGTAGCAGTGTATATGCCCAGTTTGTTTTTTCTGGGTAGCAGTGTATATGCCCAGTTTGTTTATTCTGGATAGCAATGTACATGCCAAGTATGTTTTGGGTAGCAGTGTACATGCCCAGTGTGTTTATTCTGGATAGCAATGTACATGCCAAGTATGTTTTGGATAGCAGTGTACATGCCCAGTATGTTTTGGGTAGCAATGTACATGCCTGGTTTGTTTATTCTGGATAGCAGTGTACATGCCCAGTTTATTCTGGATAGCAGTGTACATGTCCAGTTTGTTTATTCTAGGTAGCAGTGTACATGCCCAGTTTGTTTATTCTGTGTAGCAGTGTACATGCCCAGTTTGTTTATTCTGGGTAGCAGTGTACATGCCAAGTATGTTTTGGGTAGCAATGTACATGCCCAGTATGTTTTGGGTAGCAATGTACATGCCCAGTTTGTTTATTCTGGGTAGCAGTGTATATGCCCAGTTTGTTTATTCTGGGTAGCAGTGTACATGCCCAGTTTGTTTATTCTGGGTAGCAGTGTATATGCCCAGTTTGTTTATTCTGGGTAGCAGTGTACATGCCCAGTTTGTTTATTCTGGATAGCAATGTACATGCCAAGTATGTTTTGGGTAGCAGTGTACATGCCCAGTTTATTCTGGATAGCAGTGTACATGCCCAGTGTGTTTATTCTGGGTAGCTGTGTACATGCCCAGTTTGTTTATTCTGGGTAGCAGTGTACATGCCCAGTTTGTTTATTCTGGATAGCAGTGTACATGCCCAGTTTGTTTATTCTGGATAGCAGTGTACATGCTCAGTTTGTTTTGGGTAGCAGTGTACATGCCCAGTTTGTTTATTCTGGATAGCAATGTACATGCCAAGTATGTTTTAGGTAGCAGTGTACATGCCCAGTTTGTTTATTCTGGATAGCAATGTACATGCCCATTTTGTTTATTCTGGATAGCAGTGTACATGCCCAGTTTATTCTGGGTAGCAGTGTACATGCCCAGTTTGTTTATTCTGGATAGCAATGTACATGCCCAGTATGTTTTGGGTTGCAGTGTACATGCTCAGTTTGTTTTGGGTAGCAGTGTACATGCCCAGTTTGTTTATTCTGGATAGCAATGTACATGCCCATTTTGTTTATTCTGGATAGCAATGTACATGCCAAGTATGTTTTGGGTAGCAGTGTACATGCCCAGTTTATTCTGGGTAGCAGTGTACATGCCCAGTTTGTTTATTCTGGATAGCAATGTACATGCCCAGTATGTTTTGGGTAGCAGTGTACATGCCCTGTTTGTTCTGGGTAGCAATGTACATGCCCAGTTTGTTTATTCTGGGTAGCAATGTACATGCCCAGTTTGTTTATTCTGGGTAGCAGTGTACATGCCCAGTTTATTCTGGGTAGCAGTGTACATGCCCAGTTTGTTTATTCTGGGTAGCAATGTACATGCCCAGTTTGTTCTGGGTAGCAGTGTACATGCCTGGTTTGTTTATTCTGGATAGCAGTGTACATGCCCAGTTTATTCTGGATAGCGGTGTACATGTCCAGTTTGTTTATTCTACGTAGCAGTGTACATGCCCTGTTTGTTTATTCTGGATAGCAATGTACATGCCCAGTTTGTTTATTCTGGATAGCAATGTACATGCCCAGTTTGTTTATTCTGTGTAGCAGTCTACATGCCCAGTTTGTTTATTCTGGGTAGCAGTGTACATGCCAAGTATGTTTTGGGTAGCAGTGTACATGCCCAGTTTGTTTATTCTGGGTAGCAGTGTACATGCCCAGTTTGTTTATTCTGGGTAGCAGTACATGCCCAGTTTGTTTATTCTGGATAGCAGTGTACATGCCCAGTTTGTTTATTCTGGATAGCAGTGTACCTGCCCAGTTTGTTTATTCTGGGTAGCAGTGTACATGCCCAGTTTGTTTATTCTGGATAGCAGTGTACATGCCAAGTTTGTTTATTCTGGATAGCAGTGTACATGCCAAGTTTGTTTATTCTGGATAGCAATGTACATGCCAATTATGTTTTGGGTAGCAGTGTACATGCCCAGTTTGTTTATTCTGGATAACAGTGTACATGCCCAGTTTGTTTAATCTGGATAGCAGTGTACATGCCCAGTTTGTTTATTCTGGGTAGCAGTGTACATGCCCAGTTTCATTGAGTAGCAGTGTTCATGCCCAGTTTATTCTGGGAACCAGTGTACATGCACAGTTTGTTTATTCTGGGTAGCAATGTACATGCCCAGTTTGTTTTGGGTAGCAGTGTACATACCCAGTTTGTTTATTCTGGGTAGCAGTGTACATGCCCAGTTTGTTTATTCTGGATAGCAGTGCACATGCCCAGTTTATTCTGGGTAGCAGTGTACATGCCCAGTTTGTTTATTCTGGGTAGCAGTGTACATGCCCAGTTTGTTTATTCTGGGTAGCAGTGTACATGCCCAGTTTGTTTATTCTGGATAGCAATGTACATGCCAAGTTTGTTTTGGGTAGCAGTGTACATGCTCAGTTTGTTTTGGGTAGCAGTGTACATGCCCAGTTTGTTTATTCTGGATAGCAGTGCACATGCCCAGTTTATTCTGGGTAGCTGTGTACATGCCCATTTTGTTTATTCTGGGTAGCAGTGTACGTGCCCAGTTTGTTTATTCTGGGTAGCAGTGTACATGCCCAGTTTGTTTATTCTGGATAGCAATGTACATGCCAAGTATGTTTTGGGTAGCAGTGTACATGCCCAGTTTGTTTATTCTGGGTAGCAGTGTACATGCCCAGTTTGTTTTGGGTAGCAGTGTTCATGCCCAGTTTGTTTTGGGTAGCAGTGTTCATGCCCAGTTGTTTTGGGTAGCAGTGTACATGCTCAGTTTGTTTATTCTGGATAGCAGTGTATATGCCCAGCTTGTTTATTCTGGATAGCAGTGTACCTGCCCAGTTTGTTTATTCTGGATAGCAGTGTACATGCCCAGTTTGTTTTGGGTGGCAGTGTACATGCCCATTTTGTTTATTCTGGGTAGCAGTGTACATGCCCAGTTTGTTTATTCTGGATAGCAGTATAATGCCCAGTTTGTTTATTCTGGCTAGCAGTGTACATGCCCAGTTTGGTTATTCTGGGTAGCAGTGTACATGCCCAGTTTGTTTATTCTGGCTAGCAGTGTACATGCCCCTATGTTTTGAGTAGCAATGTACATGCCCAGTATGTTTAGAGTGGCAGTGTACATGCCCAGTTTGTTTATTCTGGATATCAATGTACATGCCCAGTTTATTCTGGATAGCAGTGTACATGCCCAGTTTATTCTGGGAGCAGTGTACATGCCCATTTTTTCTGGATAGCAATGTACATGCCCAGTTTATTCTGGGTAGCAATGTACATGCCCAGTTTATTCTGGGTAGCAGTGTACATGCCCAGTTTATTCTGGGTAGCAGTGTACATGCCCAGTTTATTCTGGGTAGCAGTGTACATGCCCAGTTTGTTTATTCTGGATAGCAGTGTACATGCCCAGTTTGTTTATTCTGGATAGCAGTGTACATGCCCAGTTTGTTTTGGGTAGCAGTGTACATGCCCAGTTTGTTTATTCTGGGTAGCAGTGTACATGCCCAGTTTGTTTATTCTGGGTAGCAGTGTCATGCCCAGTTTGTTTATTCTGGGTAGCAGTGTACATGCCCAGTTTGTTTTGGGTAGCAGTGTACATGCCCAGTTTGTTTATTCTGGGTAGCAATGTACATGCCCAGTTTGTTTATTCTGGATAGCAATGTACATGCCCAGTTTGTTCTGGGTAGCAGTGTACATGCCTGGTTTGTTTATTCTGGATATGTACATGCCCAGTTTATTCTGGATAGCAGTGTACATGTCCAGTTTGTTTATTCTATGTAGCAGTGTACATGCCCTGTTTGTTTATTCTGGATAGCAATGTACATGCCCAGTTTGTTTATTCTGGATAGCAATGTACATGCCCAGTTTGTTTATTCTGTGTAGCAGTGTACATGCCCAGTTTGTTTATTCTGGGTAGCAGTGTACATGCCAAGTATGTTTTGGGTAGCAGTGTACATGCCCAGTATGTTTTGGGTAGCAATGTACATGCCCAGTATGTTTTGGGTAGCAATGTACATGCCCAGTTTGTTTATTCTGGATAGCAATGTACATGCCCCATTTGTTTATTCTGGGTAGCAGTGTACATGCCCATTTGTTTATTCTGGGTAGCAGTGTACATGCCAAGTATGTTTTGGGTAGCATTGTACATGCCCAGTATGTTTATTCTGGGTAGCAGTGTTCATGCCCATTTGTTTATTCTGGGTAGCAGTGTACATGCCCAGTTTGTTTATTCTGGGTAGCAGTGTACATGCCCAGTTTGTTTATTCTGGGTAGCAATGTACATGCCCAGTTTGTTTATTCTGGATAGCAGTGTACATGCCCAGTTTGTTTATTCTGGGTAGCAGTGTACATGCCCAGTTTGTTTATTCTGGGTAGCAGTGTACATGCCCAGTTTGTTTATTCTGGATAGCAATGTACATGCCAAGTATGTTTTGGGTAGCAGTGTACATGCCCAGTGTGTTTATTCTGGATAGCAATGTACATGCCAAGTATGTTTTGGATAGCAGTGTACATGCCCAGTATGTTTTGGGTAGCAATGTACATGCCTGGTTTGTTTATTCTGGATAGCAGTGTACATGCCCAGTTTATTCTGGATAGCAGTGTACATGTCCAGTTTGTTTATTCTAGGTAGCAGTGTACATGCCCAGTTTGTTTATTCTGTGTAGCAGTGTACATGCCCAGTTTGTTTATTCTGGGTAGCAGTGTACATGCCAAGTATGTTTTGGGTAGCAATGTACATGCCCAGTATGTTTTGGGTAGCAATGTACATGCCCAGTTTGTTTATTCTGGGTAGCAGTGTATATGCCCAGTTTGTTTATTCTGGGTAGCAGTGTACATGCCCAGTTTGTTTATTCTGGGTAGCAGTGTATATGCCCAGTTTGTTTATTCTGGGTAGCAGTGTACATGCCCAGTTTGTTTATTCTGGATAGCAATGTACATGCCAAGTATGTTTTGGGTAGCAGTGTACATGCCCAGTTTATTCTGGATAGCAGTGTACATGCCCAGTGTGTTTATTCTGGGTAGCTGTGTACATGCCCAGTTTGTTTATTCTGGGTAGCAGTGTACATGCCCAGTTTGTTTATTCTGGATAGCAGTGTACATGCCCAGTTTGTTTATTCTGGATAGCAGTGTACATGCTCAGTTTGTTTTGGGTAGCAGTGTACATGCCCAGTTTGTTTATTCTGGATAGCAATGTACATGCCAAGTATGTTTTAGGTAGCAGTGTACATGCCCAGTTTGTTTATTCTGGATAGCAATGTACATGCCCATTTTGTTTATTCTGGATAGCAGTGTACATGCCCAGTTTATTCTGGGTAGCAGTGTACATGCCCAGTTTGTTTATTCTGGATAGCAATGTACATGCCCAGTATGTTTTGGGTTGCAGTGTACATGCTCAGTTTGTTTTGGGTAGCAGTGTACATGCCCAGTTTGTTTATTCTGGATAGCAATGTACATGCCCATTTTGTTTATTCTGGATAGCAATGTACATGCCAAGTATGTTTTGGGTAGCAGTGTACATGCCCAGTTTATTCTGGGTAGCAGTGTACATGCCCAGTTTGTTTATTCTGGATAGCAATGTACATGCCCAGTATGTTTTGGGTAGCAGTGTACATGCCCTGTTTGTTCTGGGTAGCAATGTACATGCCCAGTTTGTTTATTCTGGGTAGCAATGTACATGCCCAGTTTGTTTATTCTGGGTAGCAGTGTACATGCCCAGTTTATTCTGGGTAGCAGTGTACATGCCCAGTTTGTTTATTCTGGGTAGCAATGTACATGCCCAGTTTGTTTATTCTGGATAGCAATGTACATGCCCAGTTTGTTCTGTGTAGCAATGTACATGCCCAGTTTGTTCTGGGTAGCAGTGTACATGCCTGGTTTGTTTATTCTGGATAGCAGTGTACATGCCCAGTTTATTCTGGATAGCAGTGTACATGTCCAGTTTGTTTATTCTACGTAGCAGTGTACATGCCCTGTTTGTTTATTCTGGATAGCAATGTACATGCCCAGTTTGTTTATTCTGGATAGCAATGTACATGCCCAGTTTGTTTATTCTGTGTAGCAGTCTACATGCCCAGTTTGTTTATTCTGGGTAGCAGTGTACATGCCAAGTATGTTTTGGGTAGCAGTGTACATGCCCAGTATGTTTTGGGTAGCAATGTACATGCCCAGTTTGTTTATTCTGGGTAGCGGTGTATATGCCCAGTTTGTTTATTCTGGGTAGCAGTATACATGCCCAGTTTGTTTATTCTGGGTAGCAGTGTACATGCCCAGTTTGTTTATTCTGGGTAGCAGTACATGCCCAGTTTGTTTATTCTGGATAGCAGTGTACATGCCCAGTTTGTTTATTCTGGATAGCAGTGTACCTGCCCAGTTTGTTTATTCTGGGTAGCAGTGTACATGCCCAGTTTGTTTATTCTGGATAGCAGTGTACATGCCAAGTTTGTTTATTCTGGATAGCAGTGTACATGCCAAGTTTGTTTATTCTGGATAGCAATGTACATGCCAATTATGTTTTGGGTAGCAGTGTACATGCCCAGTTTGTTTATTCTGGATAACAGTGTACATGCCCAGTTTGTTTAATCTGGATAGCAGTGTACATGCCCAGTTTGTTTATTCTGGGTAGCAGTGTACATGCCCAGTTTCATTGAGTAGCAGTGTTCATGCCCAGTTTATTCTGGGAACCAGTGTACATGCACAGTTTGTTTATTCTGGGTAGCAATGTACATGCCCAGTTTGTTTTGGGTAGCAGTGTACATACCCAGTTTGTTTATTCTGGGTAGCAGTGTACATGCCCAGTTTGTTTATTCTGGATAGCAGTGCACATGCCCAGTTTATTCTGGGTAGCAGTGTACATGCCCAGTTTGTTTATTCTGGGTAGCAGTGTACATGCCCAGTTTGTTTATTCTGGGTAGCAGTGTACATGCCCAGTTTGTTTATTCTGGATAGCAATGTACATGCCAAGTTTGTTTTGGGTAGCAGTGTACATGCTCAGTTTGTTTTGGGTAGCAGTGTACATGCCCAGTTTGTTTATTCTGGATAGCAGTGCACATGCCCAGTTTATTCTGGGTAGCTGTGTACATGCCCATTTTGTTTATTCTGGGTAGCAGTGTACGTGCCCAGTTTGTTTATTCTGGGTAGCAGTGTACATGCCCAGTTTGTTTATTCTGGATAGCAATGTACATGCCAAGTATGTTTTGGGTAGCAGTGTACATGCCCAGTTTGTTTATTCTGGGTAGCAGTGTACATGCCCAGTTTGTTTTGGGTAGCAGTGTTCATGCCCAGTTGTTTTGGGTAGCAGTGTACATGCTCAGTTTGTTTATTCTGGATAGCAGTGTATATGCCCAGCTTGTTTATTCTGGATAGCAGTGTACCTGCCCAGTTTGTTTATTCTGGATAGCAGTGTACATGCCCAGTTTGTTTTGGGTGGCAGTGTACATGCCCATTTTGTTTATTCTGGGTAGCAGTGTACATGCCCAGTTTGTTTATTCTGGATAGCAGTATAATGCCCAGTTTGTTTATTCTGGCTAGCAGTGTACATGCCCAGTTTGGTTATTCTGGGTAGCAGTGTACATGCCCAGTTTGTTTATTCTGGCTAGCAGTGTACATGCCCCTATGTTTTGAGTAGCAATGTACATGCCCAGTATGTTTAGAGTGGCAGTGTACATGCCCAGTTTGTTTATTCTGGATATCAATGTACATGCCCAGTTTATTCTGGATAGCAGTGTACATGCCCAGTTTGTTTATTCTGGGTAGCAGTGTACATGCCCAGTTTGTTTATTCTGGATAGCAATGTACATGCCCAGTTTGTTTATTCTGGATAGCAATGTACATGCCCAGTTTATTCTGGGTAGCAGTGTACATGCCCAGTTTGTTTATTCTGGGTAGCAGTGTACATGCCCAGTTTGTTTATTCTTGGTAGCAGTGTACATGCCCAGTTTATTCTGGGTAGCAGTGTACATGCCCAGTTTGTTTATTCTGGGTAGCAGTGTACATGCCCAGTTTGTTTATTCTGGGAAGCAGTGTACATGCCCCATTTGTTTATTCTGGGTAGCAGTGTTCATGCCCCATTTGTTTATTCTGGGTAGCAGTGTACATGCCCAGTTTGTTTATTCTTGGTAGCAGTGTACATGCCCAGTTTATTCTGGGTAGCAGTGTACATGCCCAGTTTGTTTATTCTGGGTAGCAGTGTACATGCCCAGTTTGTTTATTCTGGGAAGCAGTGTACATGCCCAGTTTATTCTGGGTAGCAGTGTACATGCCCAGTTTGTTTATTCTGGATAGCAGTGTACATGCCCAGTTTGTTTATTCTGGGTAGCAATGTACATGCCCAGTTTGTTTATTCTGGATAGCAGTGTACATGCCCCATTTGTTTATTCTGGTTAGCAGTGTACATGCCCAGTTTGTTTATTCTGGGTAGCAGTGTACATGCCCAGTTTGTTTATTCTGGGTAGCAGTGTACATGCCCAGTTTATTCTGGGTAGCAGTGTACATGTCCAGTTTGTTTGTTCTGGGTAGCAGTGTACATGCCCAGTTTGTTTATTCTGGGTAGCAATGTACATGCCCAGTTTGTTTATTCTGGATAGCAATGTACATGCCCAGTTTGTTTATTCTGGGTAGCAGTGTACATGCCCAGTTTGTTTATTCTGGGTAGCAATGTACATGCCTGGTTTGTTTATTCTGGATAGCAGTGTACATGCCCAGTTTATTCTGGATAGCGGTGTACATGTCCAGTTTGTTTATTCTAGGTAGCAGTGTACATGCCCAGTTTGTTTATTCTGGATAGCAATGTACATGCCCAGTTTGTTTATTCTGGATAGCAATGTACATGCCCAGTTTGTTTATTCTGTGTAGCAGTGTACATGCCCAGTTTGTTTATTCTGGGTAGCAGTGTACATGCCAAGTATGTTTTGGGTAGCAGTGTACATGCCCAGTATGTTTTGGGTAGCAATGTACATGCCCAGTTTGTTTATTCTGGATAGCAGTGTACATGCCCAGTTTGTTTATTCTGGATAGCAGTGTACATGCCCTTTGTTTATTCTGGATAGCAGTGTACATGCCCAGTTTGTTTATTCTGGATAGCAGTGTACATGCCCAGTTTGTTTATTCTGGATAGCAGTGTTCATGCCCCATTTGTTTATTCTGGGTAGCAGTGTACATGCACAGTTTGTTTATTCTGGGTAGCAGTGTACATGCCCAGTTTATTCTGGGTAGCAGTGTACATGCCCAGTTTGTTGATTCTGGGAAGCAGTGTACATGCCCAGTTTGTTTATTCTGGATAGCAGTGTACATGCCCAGTTTGTTTATTCTGGATAGCAGTGTACATGCCCAGTTTTATTATTCTGGATAGCAATGTACATGCCCAGTTTGTTTATTCTGGATAGCAATGTACATGCCAAGTATGTTTTGGGAAGCAGTGTACATGCCCAGTTTGTTTATTCTGGGAAGCAGTGTACATGCCCAGTTTGTTTACTCTGGATAGCAGTGTACATGTCCAGTATGTTTTGGGTAGCAATGTACATGCCCTGTTTGTTTATTCTGGGTAGCAGTGTACATGCCCAGTTTGTTTATTCTGGGTAGCAGTGTACATGCCCAGTTTGTTTATTCTGGGTAGCAGTGTACATGCCAAGTATGTTTTGGGTAGCAGTTTACATGCCCAGTATGTTTTGGGTAGCAATGTACATGCCCAGTTTGTTTATTCTGGATAGCAGTGTACATGCCCAGTTTGTTTATTCTGGGTAGCAGTGTACATGCCCAGTTTGTTTATTCTGGATAGCAGTGTACATGCCCAGTATGTTTATTCTGGATAGCAGTGTACATGCCCCATTTGTTTATTCTGGGTAGCAGTGTACATGCCCAGTTTGTTTATTCTGGATAGCAATGTACATGCCCAGTTAGTTTATTCTGGATAGCAGTGTACATGCCCAGTTTGTTTATTCTGGGAAGCAGTGTACATGCCCAGTTTGTTTATTCTGGATAGCAATGTACATGCCCAGTTTGTTTATTCTGGATAGCAGTGTACATGCCCAGTTTGTTTATTCTGGATAGCAATGTACATGCCCAGTTTGTTTATTCTGGGTAGCAGTGTACATGCCCAGTTTGTTTATTCTGGGTAGCAGTGTACATGCCCAGTTTGTTTATTCTGGATAGCAATGTACATGCCCAGTTTGTTTATTCTGGATAGCAGTGTACATGCCCAGTTTGTTTATTCTGGGAAGCAGTGTACATGCCCAGTTTGTTTATTCTGGATAGCAATGTACATGCCCAGTTTGTTTATTCTGGATAGCAGTGTACATGCCCTTTTTGTTTATTCTGGATAGCAATGTACATGCCCAGTTTGTTTATTCTGGATAGCAGTGTACATGCCCAGTTTGTTTAGTCTGGGTAACAGTGTACATGCCCAGTTTGTTTATTCTGGGTAGCAGTGTACATGCCCAGTTTATTCTGGGTAGCAGTGTACATGTCCAGTTTGTTTGTTCTGGGTAGCAGTGTACATGCCCAGTTTGTTTATTCTGGGTAGCAATGTACATGCCCAGTTTGTTTATTCTGGATAGCAATGTACATGCCCAGTTTGTTTATTCTGGGTAGCAGTGTACATGCCCAGTTTGTTTATTCTGGGTAGCAATGTACATGCCTGGTTTGTTTATTCTGGATAGCAGTGTACATGCCCAGTTTATTCTGGATAGCAGTGTACATGTCCAGTTTGTTTATTCTAGGTAGCAGTGTACATGCCCTGTTTGTTTATTCTGGATAGCAATGTACATGCCCAGTTTGTTTATTCTGGATAGCAATGTACATGCCCAGTTTGTTTATTCTGTGTAGCAGTGTACATGCCCAGTTTGTTTATTCTGGGTAGCAGTGTACATGCCAAGTATGTTTGGGGTAGCAGTGTACATGCCCAGTATGTTTTGGGTAGCAATGTACATGCCCAGTTTGTTTATTCTGGATAGCAATGTACATGCCAAGTATATTTTGGGTAGCAGTGTACATGCCCAGTGTGTTTATTCTGGATAGCAATGTACATGCCAAGTATGTTTTGGATAGCAGTGTACATGCCCAGTATGTTTTGGGTAGCAATGTACATGCCTGGTTTGTTTATTCTGGATAGCAGTGTACATGCCCAGTTTATTCTGGATAGCAGTGTACATGTCCAGTTTGTTTATTCTAGGTAGCAGTGTACATGCCCAGTTTGTTTATTCTGGGTAGCAGTGTACATGCCCAGTTTGTTTATTCTGGGTAGCAGTGTACATGCCCAGTTTGTTTATTCTGGATAGCAATGTACATGCCCATTTTGTTTATTCTGGATAGCAGTGTACATGCCCAGTTTATTCTGGGTAGCAGTGTACATGCCCAGTTTGTTTATTCTAGATAGCAATGTACATGCCCAGTATGTTTTGGGTTGCAGTGTACATGCTCAGTTTGTTTTGGGTAGCAGTGTACATGCCCAGTTTGTTTATTCTGGATAGCAATGTACATGCCCATTTTGTTTATTCTGGATAACAATGTACATGCCAAGTATGTTTTGGGTAGCAGTGTACATGCCCAGTTTATTCTGGATAGCAGTGTACATGCCCAGTTTGTTTATTCTGGATAGCAATGTACATGCCCAGTATGTTTTGGGTAGCAGTGTACATGCCCTGTTTGTTCTGGGTAGCAATGTACATGCCCAGTTTGTTTATTCTGGGTAGCAATGTACATGCCCAGTTTGTTTATTCTGGGTAGCAGTGTACATGCCCAGTTTATTCTGGGTAGCAGTGTATATGTCCAGTTTGTTTATTCTGGGTAGCAGTGTACATGCCCAGTTTGTTTATTCTGGGTAGCAATGTACATGCCCAGTTTGTTTATTCTGGATAGCAATGTACATGCCCAGTTTGTTCTGTGTAGCAATGTACATGCCCAGTTTGTTCTGGGTAGCAGTGTACATGCCTGGTTTGTTTATTCTGGATAGCAGTGTACATGCCCAGTTTATTCTGGATAGCAGTGTACATGTCCAGTTTGTTTATTCTATGTAGCAGTGTACATGCCCTGTTTATTTATTCTGGATAGCAATGTACATGCCCAGTTTGTTTATTCTGGATAGCAATGTACATGCCCAGTTTGTTTATTCTGTGTAGCAGTGTACATGCCCAGTTTGTTTATTCTGGGTAGCAGTGTACATGCCAAGTATGTTTTGGGTAGCAGTGTACATGCCCAGTATGTTTTGGGTAGCAATGTACATGCCCAGTTTGTTTATTCTGGGTAGCAGTGTACATGCCCAGTTTGTTTATTCTGGGTAGCAGTGTACATGCCCAGTTCCATTGAGTAGCAGTGTTCATGCCCAGTTTATTCTGGGAACCAGTGTACATGCACAGTTTGTTTATTCTGGGTAGCAATGTACATGCCCAGTTTGTTTTGGGTAGCAGTGTACATGTCCAGTTTGTTTATTCTGGATAGCAGTGTACATGCCCAGTTTGTTTATTCTGGATAGCAGTGCACATGCCCAGTTTATTCTGGGTAGCAGTGTACATGCCCAGTTTGTTTATTCTGGGTAGCAGTGTACATACCCAGTTTGTTTATTCTGGGTAGCAGTGTACATGCCCAGTTTGTTTATTCTGGATAGCAGTGCACATGCCCAGTTTATTCTGGGTAGCAGTGTACATGCCCAGTTTGTTTATTCTGGGTAGCAGTGTACATGCCCAGTTTGTTTATTCTGGGTAGCAGTGTACATGCCCAGTTTGTTTATTCTGGATAGCAATGTACATGCCAAGTTTGTTTTGGGTAGCAGTGTACATGCACAGTTTGTTTATTCTGGATAGCAGTGCACATGCCCAGTTTATTCTGGGTAGCTGTGTACATGCCCAGTTTGTTTATTCTGGGTAGCAGTGTACGTGCCCAGTTTGTTTATTCTGGGTAGCAGTGTACATGCCCAGTTTGTTTATTCTGGATAGCAATGTACATGCCAAGTATGTTTTGGGTAGCAGTGTACATGCCCAGTTTGTTTATTCTGGGTAGCAGTGTACATGCCCAGTTTGTTTTGGGTAGCAGTGTTCATGCCCAGTTGTTTTGGGTAGCAGTGTACATGCTCAGTTTGTTTATTCTGGATAGCAGTGTATATGCCCAGCTTGTTTATTCTGGATAGCAGTGTACCTGCCCAGTTTGTTTATTCTGGATAGCAGTGTACATGCCCAGTTTGTTTTGGGTGGCAGTGTACATGCCCATTTTGTTTATTCTGGGTAGCAGTGTACATGCCCAGTTTGTTTATTCTGGATAGCAGTATAATGCCCAGTTTGTTTATTCTGGCTAGCAGTGTACATGCCCAGTTTGGTTATTCTGGGTAGCAGTGTACATGCCCAGTTTGTTTATTCTGGCTAGCAGTGTACATGCCCACTATGTTTTGAGTAGCAATGTACATGCCCAGTATGTTTAGAGTGGCAGTGTACATGCCCAGTTTGTTTATTCTGGATATCAATGTACATGCCCAGTTTATTCTGGGTAGCAGTGTTCATGCTCAGTTTATTCTGGGAAGCAGTGTACATGCCCATATTTTTCTGGATAGTAATGTACATGCCCAGTTTATTCTGGGTAGCAATGTACATGCCCAGTTTATTCTGGATAGCAGTGTACATGCCCAGTTTATTCTGGATAGCAGTGTACATGCCCAGTTTATTCTGGAAAGCAGTGTACATGCCCAACTTGTTTATTCTGGATAGCAGTGTACCTGCCCAGTTTGTTTATTCTGGATAGCAGTGTACATGCCCAGTTTGTTTTGGGTAGCAGTGTACATGCCCATTTTGTTTATTCTGGGTAGCAGTGTACATGCCCAGTTTGTTTATTCTCGATAGCAGTATCATGCCCAGTTTGTTTATTCTGGCTAGCAGTGTACATGCCCAGTTTGTATATTCTGGGTAGCAGTGTACATGCCTAGTTTGTTTATTCTGGGTAGCAGTGTACATGCCAAGTATATTTTGGGTATCAGTGTACATGCCCACTATGTTTTGGGTAGCAATGTACATGCCCAGTATGTTTAGAGTGGCAGTGTACATGCCCAGTTTGTTTATTCTGGGTAGCAGTGTACATGCCCAGTTTATTCTGGGAAGCAGTGTACATGCCCAGATTTTTCTGGATAGCAATGTACATGCCCAGTGTATTCTGGGTAGCAATGTACATGCCCAGTTTATTCTGGATATCAGTGTACATGCCCAGTTTATTCTGTGTAGCAGTGTACATGTCCAGTTTATTCTGGGTAGCAGTGTACATGCCCAGTTTATTCTGTGTAGCAGTGTACATGCCCAGTTTATTCTGTGTAGCAGTGTACATGCCCAGTTTATTCTGGGTAGCAGTGTACATGCCCAGTTTATTCTGTGTAGCAGTGTACATGCCCAGTTTATTCTGTGTAGCAGTGTACATGCCCAGTTTATTCTGGGTAGCAGTGTACATGTCCAGTGTGTTATCTGTTACCGTATACATTAATATTAGCAACTGACCAAATAACACCACTAATCCTGATTTCATTGTTGTATTCTATGTACTATACTTTAAACTAACTGCATGTGTTATTATTACTTGCCCTGAACATTTGTGAGGGCAGGAGGAGAACAATACATCTATTGTCTAGTTGGCTACAGTTAGCTACTATATGGCTATAAATTCTATTACATGGCAATTAGAACAAAGGAGAGGCTGTCCGTCCGTTATTCTTATTTCATTAAATAACACATGATGTACAAGAGGAATTTCATGAAACATGACAAAAAAGTTCAGCACAATGAGACATTTATTCTTGAAAGTAAATAGTTGTTTTCAGCACAAAGTCAGTCTTTGGTGCTCTGTGTCAATGCATGTCCCGTGCATCAATCAGGTCTATGTTTCATAGAGCAGTCACCCGTGCATCAATCAGGTCTATGTTTCATAGAGCAGTCACCCTTGCATCAATCAGGTCTATGTTTCATAGAGCAGTCACCCTTGCATCAATCAGGTCTATGTTTCATAGAGCAGTCACCCGTGCATCAATCGGGTCTATGTTTGATAGATCAATCACATATGCATCAATCGGGTCTAGTCACACGTGCATCAATCAGGTCTATGTTTTATTGGTCAGTCACATGTGCATCAATCGGGTTTATGTTTTATTGGTCAGTCACATGTGCATCAATCAGGTCTATGTTTTATTGGTCAGTCACATGTGCATCAATCGGGTCTATGTTTTATTGGTCAGTCACATGTGCCTCAATCAGGTCTATGTTTAATTGGTCAGTCACATGTGCATCAATCGGGTCTATGTTTTATTGGTCAGTCACATGTGCATCAATCAGGTCTATGTTTTATTGGTCAGTCACATGTGCATCAATCGGGTCTATGTTTTATTGGTCAGTCACATGTGCCTCAATCAGGTCTATGTTTTATTGGTCAGTCACATGTGCATCAATCAGGTCTATGTTTTATTGGTCAGTCACATGTGCATCAATCGGGTCTATGTTTTATTGGTCAGTCTCATGTGCATCAATCAGGTCTATGTTTTATCGGTCAGTCAAAAGGTTCAATGAGACTATTGGGTACACAAGGGGAACAATTTGAACTGCATGCTAGCTATCCCTTCAAGCTGCATGTTTGTTGCCCTTAACTACAGGGTACATAAAAAAGGGTACATAATGACATGGTACTTAATGACAGGGTGCATAATGACAGGGTGCATAGCGAAAATATACATAATGACATGGTACATAATGACAGGGTGCATAGCAACAGGGTACCTAATGACAGGGTGCATAGTGACAGGGTGCATAGTGACAGTGTACATAATGACAGGGTACATAATGACAGGGTACATAATGACAGGGTGCATAGCGACAGTATACATAATGACAGGGTACTTAATGGCATGGTACATAATGACAGGGTGCATAATGACAGTGTACATAATGACATGGTACATAATGACAGGGTGCATAATGACAGGGTGCATAGCGACGGTGTACATAATGACAGGGTGCATAGTGACAGGGTGTATAATGACAGGGTACATAATGGCACGATACATAATGACAGGGTACATAATGACACAGTACATAATGACAGGGAGCATAATGACAGGGTGCATAATGACACGGTACATAATGACAGGGTACATAACAACAGGGTGCATAATGACAGGGTACATAACAACAGGGTGCATAATGACAGGGTACATAACAACAGGGTAGATAATGACAGGCTATATAATGACAGGGTACATAATGACAGAGTACCTAATGACAGGGTTCATAATGACATGGTACATAATGACAGGGTGCATAATGACACGGTACATAATGACAGGGTACATAATGACAGAGTACCTAATGACAGGGTGCATAATGACATGGTACATAATGACAGGGTACATAACAACAGGGTGCATAATGACAGGGTACATAATGACAGGGTGCATAATGACACGGTACATAATGACATGGTGCATAATGACACAGTACATATTGACAGGGTGCATAATGACAGGGTACATAATGACAGGGTGCATAATGACATGGTACATAATGACAGGGTGTACAGTGACTGGGTACATACTTACAGGGTACATAATGACAGGGTACATAATGACAGGGTACATGACATGGTACATAATGACAGGGTACATAATGACATAGTACATACTTACATGGTACATAATGACATGGTACATAACGACAGGGTACATAGTGACAGGGTACATAATGACAGGGTGCATAGCAACAGGGTACATAATGACAGGGTACATAATGACAGGGTGCCTAGCGACAGTGTACATAATGACACGGTAACATAATGACATGGTACATAATGACAGGGTGCCTAGCGACAGTGTACATAATGACACGGTAACATAATGACAGGGTACATAATGACAGGGTGCCTAGCGACAGTGTACATAATGACACGGTAACATAATGACAGGGTACATAATGACAGGGTGCCTAGCGACAGTGTACATAATGACACGGTAACATAATGACATGGTACATAATGACAGGGTGCCTAGCGACAGGGTACATAATGACACGGTAACATAATGACAGGGTACATAATGACACGGTACATACTTACATTGTACATAATGACATGGTACATAATGACAGGGTACATAACGACATGGTACATAATGACAGGGTACATAACGACAGGGTACATAACGACAGGGTACATAATGACAGGGTGCATAGCAACAGGGTACATAATGACAGGGTGCCTAGCGACAGTGTACATAATGACATGGTACATAATGAAATGGTGCATACTGACAGGGTGCATATCATCAGGGTACATAATGGCAGGGTGCATAATGACAGGGTGCATAGTGACAGTGTACATAATGACAGGGTACATAATGACAGGGTGCATAACATCAGGGTACATAATGGCAGGGTGCATAATGACAGGGTGCATAGCGACAGTGTACATAATGACACAGTACATAATGACAGGGTGCATAATGAAACGTACATAGCAACACGGTACATAATGACAGGGTGCATAATGACACGGTACATACTTACATGGTACATAATGACACAGTACATAATGACAGGGTACATAATGACATGGTACATAATGACAGGGTACATAATGACACGGTACATAATGACAGGTTACATAATGACATGGTACTTAATGACAGGGTGCATAGCAACAGGGTACATAATGACAGGGTGCATAGCAACATGGTACATAACGACAGGGTACATAATGACAGGGTACATAATGACAGGGTACATAACGACAGGGTACATAGTGACAGGGTACATAATGACAGGGTCATAATGACAGGGTGCCTAGCGACAGTGTACATAATGACACGGTAACATAATGACATGGTACATAATGACAGTAATGACATGGTACATAATGACACAGTACATAATGACAGGGTGCATAATGACAGGGTGCATAGTGACAGTGTACATAATGACAGGGTGCATAATGACACAGTACATAATGACATGGTGCATAATGACAGGGTGCATAGCGACAGTGTACATAATAACACAGTACATAATGACATGGTGCATAATGACAGTGTACATAATGACATGGTGCATAATGACAGGGTGCATAATGACATGGTGCATAATGACATGGTGCATAGCGACAGTGTACATAATGACACGGTAAATAATGACAGGGTGCATAATGACACGGTACATAATGACACAGTACATAATGACATGGTACATAGTAACACGGTACATAATCACATGGTACATAGCAACACGGTACATAATGACAGGGTACCTAAGGACAGGGTACATAATGACACAGTACATAATGACATGGTACATAATGACACGGTACATAATGACACGGTACATAATGACACGGTACATAATGACACGGTACATAATGACACGGTACATAATGACACGGTACATAATGACACAGTACATAATGACAGGGTGCATAATGACAGGGTACATAATGACACGGTACATAATGACACAGTACATAATGACATGGTACATAGTAACACGGTACATAATCACATGGTACATAGCAACACGGTACATAATGACAGGGTACCTAAGGACAGGGTACATAATGACACAGTACATAATGACACGGTACATAATGACACAGTACATAATGACATAATGACACAGTACATAATGACACAGTACATAATGACATGGTACATAATGACACTGTACATAATGACACGGTACATAATGACATGGTGCATAATGACACAGTACATATTGACAGGGTGCATAATGACAGGGTACATAATGACAGAGTACCTAATGACAGGGTGCATAATGACATGGTACATAATGACAGGGTGTACAGTGACTGGGTACATACTTACAGGGTACATAATGACAGGGTACATAATGACAGGGTACATGACATGGTACATAATGACAGGGTACATAATGACATAGTACATACTTACATGGTACATAATGACATGGTACATAACGACAGGGTACATAGTGACAGGGTACATAATGACAGGGTGCATAGCAACAGGGTACATAATGACAGGGTACATAATGACAGGGTGCCTAGCGACAGTGTACATAATGACACGGTAACATAATGACATGGTACATAATGACAGGGTGCCTAGCGACAGTGTACATAATGACACGGTAACATAATGACAGGGTACATAATGACAGGGTGCCTAGCGACAGTGTACATAATGACACGGTAACATAATGACAGGGTACATAATGACAGGGTGCCTAGCGACAGTGTACATAATGACACGGTAACATAATGACATGGTACATAATGACAGGGTGCCTAGCGACAGGGTACATAATGACACGGTAACATAATGACAGGGTACATAATGACACGGTACATACTTACATTGTACATAATGACATGGTACATAATGACAGGGTACATAACGACATGGTACATAATGACAGGGTACATAATGACACGGTACATACTTACATTGTACATAATGACATGGTACATAATGACAGGGTACATAACGACATGGTACATAATGACAGGGTACATAACGACAGGGTACATAACGACAGGGTACATAATGACAGGGTGCATAGCAACAGGGTACATAATGACAGGGTGCCTAGCGACAGTGTACATAATGACATGGTACATAATGAAATGGTGCATACTGACAGGGTGCATATCATCAGGGTACATAATGGCAGGGTGCATAATGACAGGGTGCATAGTGACAGTGTACATAATGACAGGGTACATAATGACAGGGTGCATAACATCAGGGTACATAATGGCAGGGTGCATAATGACAGGGTGCATAGCGACAGTGTACATAATGACACAGTACATAATGACAGGGTGCATAATGAAACGTACATAGCAACACGGTACATAATGACAGGGTGCATAATGACACGGTACATACTTACATGGTACATAATGACACAGTACATAATGACAGGGTACATAATGACATGGTACATAATGACAGGGTACATAATGACACGGTACATAATGACAGGTTACATAATGACATGGTACTTAATGACAGGGTGCATAGCAACAGGGTACATAATGACAGGGTGCATAGCAACATGGTACATAACGACAGGGTACATAATGACAGGGTACATAATGACAGGGTACATAACGACAGGGTACATAGTGACAGGGTACATAATGACAGGGTCATAATGACAGGGTGCCTAGCGACAGTGTACATAATGACACGGTAACATAATGACATGGTACATAATGACAGTAATGACATGGTACATAATGACACAGTACATAATGACAGGGTGCATAATGACAGGGTGCATAGTGACAGTGTACATAATGACAGGGTGCATAATGACACAGTACATAATGACATGGTGCATAATGACAGGGTGCATAGCGACAGTGTACATAATAACACAGTACATAATGACATGGTGCATAATGACAGTGTACATAATGACATGGTGCATAATGACAGGGTGCATAATGACATGGTGCATAATGACATGGTGCATAGCGACAGTGTACATAATGACACGGTAAATAATGACAGGGTGCATAATGACACGGTACATAATGACACAGTACATAATGACATGGTACATAGTAACACGGTACATAATCACATGGTACATAGCAACACGGTACATAATGACACGGTACATAATGACACGGTACATAATGACACGGTACATAATGACACGGTACATAATGACATGGTACATAATGACACAGTACATAATGACAGGGTGCATAATGACAGGGTACATAATGACACGGTACATAATGACACAGTACATAATGACATGGTACATAGTAACACGGTACATAATCACATGGTACATAGCAACACGGTACATAATGACAGGGTACCTAAGGACAGGGTACATAATGACACAGTACATAATGACACGGTACATAATGACACAGTACATAATGACATAATGACACAGTACATAATGACACAGTACATAATGACATGGTACATAATGACACTGTACATAATGACACGGTACATAATGACACGGTACATAATGACACAGTACATAATGACAGGGTGCATAATGACAGGGTGCATAATGACATGGTACATAATGACACGGTACATAATGACACGGTACATAATGACAGGTCAGTTACATAATGACACGGTACATAATGACAGGGTACATAATGACAGGGTACATGACATGGTACATAATGACAGGGTACATAATGACATGGTACATAATGACAGGGTACATAATGACATGGTACATAATGACAGGGTACATAATGACAGGGTACATAATGACAGGGTGCATAGTGACAGGGTACATAATGACACGGTACATAATGACAGGTGCTAGCGACAGTGTACATAATGACATGGTACATAATGACATGGTACATAATGACAGGGTGCATAGTGACAGGGTACATAATGACACGGTACATAATGACATGGTACATAATGACAGGGTGCATAATGACATGGTACATAATGACAGGGTACATAATGACACGGTACATAATGACACGGTACATAATGACATAGTACATAATGACATGGTACATAATGACATGGTACATAATGACACCGTACATAATGACACGGTACATAATGACATGGTACATAATGACACGGTACATAATGACACGGTGCATAATGACATGGTACATAATGACACGGTACATAATGACACGGTACATAATGACACGGTGCATAATGACACGGTACATAATGACATGGTACATAATGACATAGTACATAATGACAGGGTGCATAATGACAGGGTGCATAATGACACAGTACATAATGACATGGTGCATAATGACAGGGTGCATAGCGACAGTGTACATAATAACACAGTACATAATGACATGGTGCATAATGACAGTGTACATAATGACATGGTGCATAATGACAGGGTGCATAATGACATGGTGCATAATGACATGGTGCATAGCGACAGTGTACATAATGACACGGTAAATAATGACAGGGTGCATAATGACACGGTACATAATGACACAGTACATAATGACATGGTACATAGTAACACGGTACATAATCACATGGTACATAGCAACACGGTACATAATGACAGGGTACCTAATGACAGGGTACATAATGACACAGTACATAATGACATGGTACATAATGACACAGTACATAATGACACGGTACATAATGACACGGTACATAATGACACGGTACATAATGACACGGTACATAATGACACGGTACATAATGACACGGTACATAATGACACAGTACATAATGACAGGGTGCATAATGACAGGGTACATAATGACACGGTACATAATGACACAGTACATAATGACATGGTACATAGTAACACGGTACATAATCACATGGTACATAGCAACACGGTACATAATGACAGGGTACCTAATGACAGGGTACATAATGACACAGTACATAATGACATGGTACATAATGACACAGTACATAATGACACAGTACATAATGACACGGTACATAATGACACGGTACATAATGACACAGTACATAATGACACGGTACATAATGACACAGTACATAATGACATTGGGTACATAATGACACGGTACATAATGACACAGTACATAATGACATGGTACATAGTAACATGGTACATAATCACATGGTACATAGCAACACGGTACATAATGACAGGGTACCTAATGACAGGGTACATAATGACACAGTACATAATGACATGGTACATAATGACACAGTACATAATGACAGCAGTACATAATGACACAGTACATAATGACATGGTACATAATGACACTGTACATAATGACACGGTACATAATGACACGGTACATAATGACAGGGTACATAATGACACATGGGTACATAATGACACGGTACATAATGACACAGTACATAATGACAGGTACATAATGACAGGTGCATAATGACAGTACATAATGACACATAATGACAGGTCTATGACAGGTACATAATGACATGGTACATAATGACAGGGTGCATAATGACATGGTACATAATGACAGGGTACATAATGACACGGTACATAATGACACGGTACATAATGACACGGTACATAATGACACAGTGCATAGTGACATGGTACATAATGACATGCATAACAGGTGCATAGTAACAGGGTACATAATGACATGGTACATAATGACAGGGTGCATAATGACATGGTACATAATGACAGGGTACATAATGACACGGTACATAATGACACGGTACATAATGACATAGTACATAATGAAGGTTTGACAGGTCATAATGACAGGTACATAATGACACGGTACATAATGACACGGTGCATAATGACATGGTACATAATGACACGGTACATAATGACACGGTACATAATGACAGGGTGCATAATGACACGGTACATAATGACAGTACATAATGACATGCATAATGACAGTACATAATGACACGGTACATAATGACACGGTACATAATGACAGTACATAATGACACAGTACATAATGACAGGGTACATCATAATGACACGGTACATAATGACACGACAGGGTATAATGACAGGGTACATAATGACAGGGTGCATAATGACAGGAGTGTACATAATGACAGGCATAGTACATAATGACAGGGTGCATACGACAGTGTACATAATGACACGGTACATAATGACATGGTGCATAATGACAGGGTACATAATGACACGGTACATAATGACAGGGTGCATAATGACATGGTACATAATGACATGGTGCATAGTGACAGTGTACATAATGACACGGTACATAATGACAGGGTGCATAATGACACGGTACATAATGACACAGTACATAATGACATGGACATGCATAATCACATGGTACATAGCAACACGGTACATAATGACAGGGTACCTAATGACAGGGTACATAATGACACAGTACATAATGACATGGTACATAATGACACAGTACATAATGACACAGTACATAATGACAGGGTGCATAATAATGACACGGTACATAATGACACGGTACATAATGACACGGATGCATAATGACACATAATGACACGGTACATAATGACATGGTACATAATGACAACACGTACATAATGACACGGTACATAATGACAGGGTACCTAATGACAGGGTACATAATGACACAGTACATAATGACATGGTACATAATGACACAGTACATAATGACACAGTACATAATGACAGGGTGCATAATGACACGGTATATAATGACACAGTACATAATGACACGACATAGACACGGTACATAATGACATGGTACATAATGACACAGTACATAATGACACAGTACATAATGACATGGTACATAATGACAGGGTGCATAATGACACGTACATAGTACATAATGACATGGTACATAATGACAGGGTACATAATGACATGGTACATAGGGTACATAATGACACAGTACATAATGACATGACATGTACATAATGACAGGGTACATAATGACAGGGTACATAATGACAGGGTGCATAATGACAGGGTACATAATGACAGGGTGCATAATGACAGGGTACATAATGACAGGGTACATAATGACAGGGTACATAATGACAGGGTACATAAATGACAGGGTGCATAATGGCAGGGTACATAATGACAGGGTGCATAATGACACAGTACATAATGACAGGGTGCATAATGACATGGTACATAATGACAGGGTGCATAATGACAGGGTACCCAATGACAGGGTGCATAATGATACAGTACATAATTACATGGTACATAATGACAGGGTGCATAATGACAGGGTGCATAATGACAGGGTGCATAATGACAGGGTACCTAATGACAGGGTGCATAATGATACAGTACATAATGACATGGTGCATAATGACAGGGTACCTAATGACAGGGTGCATAAGGACATGGTACATAATGACACAGTACATAATGACACAGTATATAATGACAGGGTGCATAATGACAGGGTGCATAATGACACGGTACATAATGACACGGTACATAACATAACAACATGGTACATACCAACATTGTACATAATAACAGGGGGCACCGTGACATTGTACACAAGGTACATATTTATAACGATTCACTCTAAAACAACTATTTATTTGACCACCCCAGTCTACTAGATAGATTGTTTATTATCCTCCAGTATAGGAGAGCTATATATTGAAGTGACTTGACAAGTCAATGAGAAGAATGGAGATGAAAAATGAATAATATATTTGAAAACAAATACAGTAATTATCATCCTTTATGGTGGAAGTTCTAGACCTCCCCACCTCCCCCACCCTCCTTTATAATTATGACATTAATGTTTGTAAGAAAAAGCTTGGTGGCGAGAACCTATTACAAAGCTCTTGTAAGAAATTGCTAGATTTCCTTTTGTTTCATTCTAAATGTGTGGCATGTAGTAACACTACTTATTTATAATGATCAAGAGAAACCATATGGCTATATATTGTATGTTATATTATAATATATTTTCAACCACAGAATATATAAAATTAAATATCTAATTTTTATCTAAAACTTTGCAGCTTTGTCCATGGGGGTGGGGGGGGGGGGCATGAACATCTAGCTCACACTTACATTAGTCTTGTGTTAGACATAATTATGACTAACATCACTGCAGCTTCTGTTTTTGTTCTTGTTACAGCTAAAATATGACTATCAGTTTGATTTTGAGGACGATCAGCACAAAATACCGTGCAACTGCAATGCGCCTAACTGTCGTAAATGGATGAACTAAGTGACCTTGTTGCCATAGTGACAGTGGCTGAACATGTCCTGATGATAGAAGTGGACATTTGATCATCATCATTTATAGTAGACACGTTCATTGGCAAGACTAGTGTTGTCATAGTTACCTGTCTGGTTGCTATATGGCACTAGCCTACCTACCAGTTCATCATGACCATGGTTTTGCCTAACTACAACTCCATCATGACAATAACTACGACCCCCATCATCACAATGGTTTCAGAGATGAATCGCATGACTGTGTTGTCATGGTGATTTTCTCAACAACCTAAAGTAACATTTATGAACACTAAGATGGAAGACATGGATATATATTGGCAATAAATATAACTGTGACTATATCTGAACAGTTGATGATCTTGTGCATGTATAATATATGAACAGTTGATCTTGTGCATGTATTATATATGAACAGTTGATCTTGTGCATGTATTATATATGAACAGTTGATCTTGTGCATGTATTATATATGAACAGTTGATCTTGTGCATGTATTATATATGAACAGTTGATCTTGTGCATGTATTATATATGAACAGTTGATGATCTTGTGCATGTATTATATATGAACAGTTAATGATCTTGTGCATGTATTATATATGAACAGTTGATCTTGTGCATGTATTATATATGAACAGTTGATCTTGTGCCTGTTCTATATATACCGTATGCAGAATTTGTGGATTTCATTTAAACTTTTATTAAACGTGTTCAGAAAAAACATAATAGAGCTTCTGGTGAGTTTACAAACGTTTTTGTCTGGACGAGTTTAATAAAGGTTTATATTGAAAACTTGAAAAAATGTCTTTATCACATGAACAACGGCCTTTAAACCGTTCTAAAAGATTTTGCAGCATGGTCCGGCTAGATTATTTGACCTAACAATGAACTCATCGAGTATATACAAATGCAAGGTAGTTTCCAATAATGCTACCATTTTATTTCGTTTTATCATGTTTTCAACAAAACTTAAAAAGCACAATTGTGTGAAACACATTGACAGGAATCGTGTTTTCGTCCCAAGTTTATTTCTAATGCCAGTGTTCTACTGAGTTCTTATATTACACATGTATGGACATTTCATGATGAATTGAATACAAGCGAGTTCATGCGATAAACACATATAAATGATATTATAGTGTGTACGTATGTGTTTATGTTTGTTTTATTTATATATAGTATTATATTTTGTTTACATGTTGTGTTCCAGCTATCTTATGACTACCAATTTGATGTCGAGGATGATGCCAACAAAATACCGTGCAACTGTGGAGCGTGGAACTGTCGTAAATGGATGAATTAGAGAGTGTTAAGCACTTAGCCTATGATAGATCATCTCCATTATTGTGTCTTGCCTCGAGCAGGAACTTCCCATTGCAAATTGTCGTAATACCACATAACCTTGATTCTCTCGTAAGCATGACTAATGTTATAAAAATCAATGTAACGCTCTGGTCGCAGGATTGCTAGTAGATAAATACAAGGATGTGGATCTGCAACAACTATCATTAAATGTCATTATAATGGTACAGAGAACATTAAGCAGCTGGCTTGCTGAATGTAATAGTTTGACACCGGTTCCCAGTCTGAAAGTATGCACTGTTGAGCAGCTAGATTTTTACTCCACCACATGCAAACCGGAAAATACATCTCTGTAGTCCTTCCCAGGAAGATGTACCTGTATGAAGTTAATATTTCACACGTTGCAAGGAATTATACAAGGAAATGTACGGAGTTTGTGGTGACTATAACACTACTGGAAGTAGACATATACAAGGAAATGTACCGAGTTTGTGGTGACTATAACACTACTGGAAGTAGACATATACAAGGAAATGTACCGAGTTTGTGGTGACTATAACACTACTGGAAGTAGACATATACAAGGAAATGTACCGAGTTTGTGGTGACTATAACACTACTGGAAGTAGACATATACAAGGAAATGTACCGAGTTTGTGGTGACTATAACACTACTGGAAGTAGACATATACAAGGAAATGTACCGAGTTTGTGGTGACTATAACACTACTGGAAGTAGACATATACAAGGAAATGTACCGAGTTTGTGGTGACTATAACACTACTGGAAGTAGACATATACAAGGAAATGTACCGAGTTTGTGGTGACTATAACACTACTGGAAGTAGACATATACAAGGAAATGTACCGAGTTTGTGGTGACTATAACACTACTGGAAGTAGACATATACAAGGAAATGTACCGAGTTTGTGGTGACTATAACACTACTGGAAGTAGACATATACAAGGAAATGTACCGAGTTTGTGGTGACTATAACACTACTGGAAGTAGACATATGCAAGGAAATGTACCGAGTTTGTGGTGACTATAACACTACTGGAAGTAGACATATGCAAGGAAATGTACCGAGTTTGTGGTGACTATTGCACTACTGGAAGTAGACATATGCAAGGAAATGTACCGAGTTTGTGGTGACTATAACACTACTGGAAGTAGACATATGCAAGGAAATGATGTATATTACCAAATGTACAATTGATTAAAGATGAACTGTTGCAATAAAATCTTGAAAATGAACATCTGAATTCTGGGTTAATGTTGGGTATGTCCTGGCCATAATAGAATTGGTAAATGCACAGATATATACCAATATATGTACAGTGTACAGTTGTATATACTGCCAGTACACACCTTACAAGTGCAATAATATAGAGGCTGGAATAATGGAAGAAAGAGGTCTGTGTGGGTCCCCCTGGATTAATCTTCAATTACATGGATTTGTGAATATGTTATAAGGATGATATTGCCATTACTGAATTGGTATAAATGTGTTTAAATTATATTCTTTTGTGAAGTTCTGTTGAATGTTAAAACACTTTGGGTACATTAATTGAGTATATGTTAGAAAATAAGACATTGTTATGTCAGAATGGAAGTTCTAGCTAGAAGTAGCAGCGTAGATATAAAGAAATATATCAAGTGACTGTTGTGAACATGTTGTAATATCCATATCATTCTGTAAATAAATATTTGAAAGAGATTGTAGAGAATGAGGTAGATGCTAGCATGGATACGTGATTGGGCTTCATGTTTTATTTTATTGTTAGAGAATGTACAGGGATGACTGTATATACGTACTACCTCAGCTTATTGTCTATAGTACGTCATTGTTAGTGAGTCTATCACATCTCACATGTGTAAAACTGTGTGACTAACTTGAATATTATTGGATGTGTATAATACAGTATTTATGTACAGTGTAAATAGAAACATTAAGTTGTATAAAATAATGGTGTGATTATGGAATGTGATTACAATTCATTGTTCTGGTACCCACCAGAGACCATGTATGGCAACTTTACGATTGCTTGATTGTGTCAGCCAGTCAACACTTGCATGTCTACCCTGCATCTCTCCACTTGCATGTCTACCCTGTATCTCTCCACTTGCATGTCTACCCTGTATCTCTCCACTTGCATGTCTACCCTGTAACTCTCCACTTGCCTGTCTACCCTGTATCTCTCCACTTGCCTGTCTACCCTGTATCTCTCCACTTGCATCTCTACCCTGTATCTCTCCACTTGCATGTCTACCCTGTATCTCTCCACTTGCATCTCTACCCTGTATCTCTCCACTTGCCTGTCTACCCTGTATCTCTCCACTTGCATGTCTACCCTGTATCTCTCCACTTGCCTGTCTACCCTGTATCTCTCCACTTGCATCTCTACCCTGTATCTCTCCACTTGCCTGTCTACCCTGTATCTCTCCACTTGCATGTCTACCCTGTATCTCTCCACTTGCCTGTCTACCCTGTATCTCTCCACTTGCATCTATACCCTGTATCTCTCCACTTGCCTGTCTACCCTGTATCTCTCCACTTGCATCTCTACCCTGTATCTCTCCACTTGCCTGTCTACCCTGTATCTCTCCACTTGCCTGTCTACCCTGTATCTCTTCACTTGCATCTCTACCCTGTATCTCTCCACTTGCATGTCTACCCTGTATCTCTCCACTTGCATGTCTACCCTGTAACTCTCCACTTTCATGTCTACCCTGTATCTCTCCACTTGCATCTCTACCCTGTAGCTCTCCACTTTCATGTCTACCCTGTATCTCTCCACTTGCATCTCTACCCTGTAACTCTCCACTTTCATGTCTACCCTGTATCTCTCCACTTGCATCTCTACCCTGTATCTCTCCACTTGCATCTCTACCCTGTATCTCTCCACTTGCATCTCTACCCTGTATCTCTCCACTTGCATCTCTACCCTGTAACTCTCCACTTTCATGTCTACCCTGTAACTCTCCACTTGCATTTCTAGATTTTGATTATTGATATTCAACCAATCGGATGTTTTAGTATATATCTTATGATTCAGCCAACCACAGACTGTAGTTTATATGTGTACAAGTAGCCAATCATATATTGCTGTCTACTGGCTCACTAAACTGGGAAAGTCTATACATGTAATTGTGAAATGTGGATATCTGTTTAATTTAATCAGCATTTTCACAAAATAAATTCATTTCAACGTGATTACTATTTACATATTCTATATGCTGGTAATGTGTGTTTCACATTTATTTATCGTTGCTACCAGTTGCCCATATGAGCGACGCTAATATTGAAGCACTCTAGTCTAATACAATAATACATTTTCATCAATGGACTAACATAACGTTAGTTTTGTGCTAATTTCATGCGGCAGCAGTGCATACGGTATATTCGTGTATATTTATTGACTTATTTAGTGCTATTTTGTTCTGATTGTGAATCGCATAATACACAATCTTTTGAATATTATATGAGCAAATAAATAAATTTTGATGTACATGTATTACAAATTCAGGGATCAGTTTAGAGGGCGATGTGGGCGAAATTGTCGCCCTCTGGGGGCCCCACTTCTCCCTAAAAAATTTTTTTTGGTTTTTACGATTTTATAACAAAATGTTGTCTAGTAAGATACACTGGCCCATTATAAAGCACTCCTTCTATTCAAATGTTGTATTTAATGGTTGTACTGTGCATTTTAACCCTATTTTGCAGAAGTATATTAAAGAACACCATTTAAGGAAGCGATCACACGCTTTCTCACTTCTCCCAAAAATTCTGACCTAGAATGAACCCTGAAATTACTAGAAATGCAATTTCGGAATGGATGAACTACACCAGTACATTCATCTTTGAAGTAGATCTACATTGAAAACCCAATCTGTATCTCATTATCATCATTTTTATTCTGTTCAACAGAGGAGTGTCTAGGTGGGTGTTCAGGGGACTTGGGGCACCCCCCTTAATTTCCATTTTACACCACAGATAATATGAAACTACACCATTTGGTATTCAGTTTTTCAACCTTTTCTGGGGTGCCTCAGGACCCCCCTAGGATGGGCTAACTGGGGCGGCCAGGCCAGCTTTGGGGATGGTGTACTAATTACATTTTTTCCTGGATTCGCCTCTATTCAAATTCTGTGAGTAAATCAGGCTGTAATAATATGTAATACAAATTGTATCTATATACATGTACTAGTAACTGATGTATCATCAATGTTCTTACAAAATATTTCTGCTGATGACTTGCTTTGTGACGTCTATTATGGCGTCATTTTTGGTTGTCTAATCAAACCTAGCGCCATTTAGTGCATGATTGCATCGTTTTCTATCATAAAACACGTTTTCAGCCATTGTTTGCTCTAGTGAATGATCGAATAATATTTTATTTATGAACATAGAAATCTATAATGCTTTCAATGTTCATTCGGTGAAATATAATTCGATCATACAATGAAACAAACAAATATCCTCTTAATCTAACATGTGAACCCCCTTGCTGGTGTGGCGGTTATGTAGTTATATTCCGTCTATTTCAGTAATTGATCTTGACTTCAATCCTTTATTGGCTTTCCCCATTCATAGGTATTGCCTATTTCATATTATATTAGATTGACATTTTAATAATTATCAAAAAGTGATTCACTAATAGCATTCTTGAATAATTATGTAATTGGCATAATCTTAACTTGTGTTACTATTCAGTTACATGTGATTAATGAGTGGTTAGTCACTGTAAAATGACATGACCTGCATTCAACTCATCTTAGTGATATATGTGGAAACATATAGTGTCGGTTTGTTGCAGTATATTAGTCAAGTACTTGTTGCACCAACCAGACATATTGTAGAAGACTGTATTAAAAGAGGTATTCATCCATCACAATCACTCATGTATGTATATATTACCATGTATAAGTTATTAACACTTGCAAATATTCCATGGGCTATGATCTCCTATTGACAGAGGCAGCAAGATTCAGAACAAGGGAAATAACTGTTGTTGAATCTATTTAGAGTTGAGCATGTTTGCAAATAGGGACAAAACAGAGAGCCGATTTACTCTTCTGGTACCTTCCATCCAGTGTATCCAGCAGTACACTTACACCTTTGAACTTGGCTAAATTAAAATAATTTGTAGTACAAAAATCACTCTGGGAATTGACATTGAATTCACTAAAATAAATGTTACAGTTTGTGGGGAAATAACATGTTTTCGTTAAAACTTCCTTTTTAAAGAAAATCTAGTATGTCATGTAAAAGCTCCTGCCCTTTTATGAGAACATTTATAGATAGACTAATTAACGGTGTCCATCGACATTTACTCTTAATTAATCTGTGAATTAAGTGTCCATTGACATTTACTCTAATTAATATGCGAATTAACAGTGTCCATCGACATTTACTCTAATAAATCAATGAATTAACGGTGCCCATCGACATTTACTAATTAATTGGTGAATTAACAGTGTCCATCAACATTTACTCTAATTAATCTGTGAATACACAGTGTCCATTGACATTTACTCTAATTAATCGATGAATTAAGTGTCCATCGACATTTACTCTAATTAATCGGTGAATTAACGGTGTCCATCGACATTTACTCTAATTAATCGGTGAATTAACAGTGTCCATCGACATTTACTCTAATTAATCGGTGAATACACAGTGTCCATCAACATTTACTCTAATTAATCGGTGAATTAACAGTGTCCCTCGACATTTACTCTAATTAATTGGTGAATTAACAGTGTCCATTGACATTTACTCTAATTAATTGGTGAATTAACAGTGTCCATTGACATTTACTCTAATTAATCGGTGAATTAACAGTGTCCATCAACATTTACTCTAATTAATCGGTGAATTAACATTGTCCATCGACATTTACTCTAATTAATCGGTGAATTAACGGTGCCCATCGACATTTACTAATTAATCGGTGAATTAACGGTGTGCATCGACATTTACTCTAATTAATCGGTGAATTAACGGTGCCCATCGACATTTACTAATTAATCGGTGAATTAACAGTGTGCATCGACATTTACTCTAATTAATCGGTGAATTAACGGTGCCCATCGACATTTACTAATTAATCGGTGAATTAATGGTGTGCATCGACATTTATTCTAATTAATCGGTGAATTAATGGCGTCCATCGACATTTACTCTAATTAATCGGTGAATTAAGTGTCCATTGACATTAACTCATAATATGACCACATTCCTGCATGTTAGTTTGTATGTTAGTTACAAATGTATTACATGGAATAGGTTGCATCGTGTATTATGAGGACATGTGTAGGATATACAAATACACCTTTATTATGGCAAGTCAGCTTCAGCATATCCTGGTAGGCGAATTTCTGCTGATTTAGCGCACCTACGAAATATAATAAATACATAATTATATACAGAGAATACAAAGAGACTCAGTGCAAAACTATTTCATAGACAAAAAAACTGTTTTTCAAACTATCTGCTTGTATGGATATATATTTGATGTGTTAACACCAAATTTCAAAACGAGTAATAAAAATAAGCCAGTTTTAACAATTAACAAGTTATTATGACTAATTATGACTTAGATTTATTTTGCAAATCACCGATACTTGTTCTACAGTTATTGTGCAAAGCTATTGTGAATTGTGTTATTATAATTTTTCAATGTTTACTACAACACTTTTATAAAATATATTGTCATTAGTTCTTCGAAGTTTCAAAACAGAAATATTTTGGATTAATATCAAAAGTAAAATAGTGGAGGATATTTTTAAGTATTGAGAATTATCGATCACTTTCATTTTGTTCTTAATGCTAATGGATGAAATATAAATAACTGCATCACAAGTTGAGGTGTTATGTGATTATTAAACAGATTATTTAGTATCGGTGGGTTAGATGTTAGGGTGATGACTGGGTACCCGGATATAGCAGACTTCTCATCATCTACAAACACCCGGAACACGCTAGAGAGGGTTTATACAAGCTATCTGTTTTTGTCTTATGACAACAGTTCAACACAATAAAATAGTTGTTTTAATTTATACTTTACAGTCTAAACACAACTTACATGTATAGCAAATTGCCAGATCTGCATAGTAACTAATAATGTATTTTTTAGCTGAAAAGTACATTAAAAGATAATATTGTTTTCTTTCAAGTATGTTAAGGATTTAGTAAGATGATTGAAAAAGCAAAATTTTAAATTCAGATTATACAATGGACATGAAGTTTACCTATTTTATAAAGAGTAGTTGATGATATTAAATTGATCTATGCGTCAATATGATCGACAAGGTTAAAAAATGATTGATATATTATAATTATCACACACACACCACACACACACACACACCACACACACACACCACACACCACACACACACACCACACACACACACCTTGTTTAACTACCTTGTTTCTACTATTACTGGGAACTATCGATCATGGCAATTCATAATGCTGATGCATATTTAGGGCACATTCTGTTTATGATGTTTTTCTTCTGAGTTCATGGTAATGATTGCTGCCCTTTCTTCAAACTCCTGGCTGCTTGGGTTTTACCGAGATTATTAACAAATTTGCTACCAATGTTCCTGCATATTTTTGCTATATTTCATGCCACTCTTTTGAAGTATATAAGCACCCTTTTGCTACCGCTATACTCACTTTCACCTTCTAAACCATGTCCACCTACCATCATGTCTACACCTATACCACTTAATTACCACACTCTACACATACCACACACTCTACACATACCACACACTCTACACATACCACACACTCTACACATACCACACACTCTACACATATCACACACTCTACACATACCACACACTCTACACATACCACACTCTACACATACCACACTCTACACATACAACACTCTACACATACCACACACTCTACACATACCACACACTCTACACATACTACAACATACAAGATACCACAACTCTACACATACCACACACTCTACACATAATACACTCTACACATACCACACTCTACACATACCACACTCTACACATACCACACACTACACATACCACACTCTACACATACCACACACTCTACACATACCACACACTACACATACCACACTCTACACATACCACACACTACACATACCACACACTACACAACCACACACACAACACACACCACACACACCTACACATACCACACACTACACATACCACACTCTACACATACCACACTCTACACATACCACACACTCTACACATACCACACTCTACACATAACACACACTCTACACATACCACCCTCTCTACACATACCACACATACCACACTCTACACATACCACACATACTACATATACTGCACACTCTACACATACCACACACTCTACACATACCACACACACTACACATACCACACACTCTACACATACCACACACACTACACATACCACACACTCTACACATACCACACACTATACGTATACTGCACACTCTACACATACCACACACACTACACATACCACACACTCTACACATACTACACTCTACACATACCACACACTATACATACACACTATCTGCACCTACCATGTTCTCAACAGCTACCACACTATACATACACACTATCTGCACCTACCATGTTCTCAACACCTACCACACTATACATACACAATATCTGCACCTACCATGTTCTCAACACCTACCACACTATACATACACAATATCTGCACCTACCATGTTCTCAACACCTACCACACTATACATACACAATATCTGCACCTACCATGTTCTCAACACCTACCACACTATACCTACACAATATTTGCACCTACCATGTTCTCTACACCTACCACACTCTTATACATACGCAATAGGAAATTCTCTACTCCATACCCAATGGACTCTCATTTCCCCCTCACCATCCACCATGTTCTCACCATCTACCACACTCTCTAAATATATTACATTCCCTGCACATACCGCACTCTACACTAGCCACACTCTCAACATATGCAATATCTACACCTACTGCACTCTCTACATATGGAATATTTACACCTACTTTGTTCTATACATCTACAATGCTCTCTACACCTACCACACACTACAGTTGCAATCTCTACACGTATCATTCTTGCTATAGATGCCATACAATATGCATGTAAAACACTACTCCTATCATGCTCTCAATACCTAATGCACTCTCAACAACCTCAACACTTTCACCATCCTCTATGCTATAATACACCTACCACACTCTATTGATACCATACTCTCAATGTCTAACATACAATCGCTATGTAGTACCTATACCAAAGTATATCCACATCCCCTACTATCACCATTATCATCTAACGCTCCATGATCACGCACAATATCATCAGCGAACATGCCCTTATCATATAGTACACCGTCCTCACCTAACATTTTCTTACCATGAACCACATTTTCATTGCTTGCATCAATCTTGCCAGTTCAATCCACAATACTACTATCGTCAAAACTATGATAATAGAATGATGATCATCTATATTTCAGGGTTCCCGCTGTATTTGCCTTTTCTTAATAGTAACAGCATTAATTTTAACATTGGGTGTACTTGGTTTTTGTGTCCTTTATAATTATGCGTTGCATGTCCTTTGGGGGGAGATAATGTCATGTGACTTTTATCTTTTACAATTCTTGTTTTCAATGTTATTATTAGAATTGGAATCACACTCTAGTTAGGCTCATTGTCCATTATTTCTTGGTACTTTATAAATTTACTCATCTCCAGAAACCCACTGCACTCACATAAAGAGCATTTGGATGGGGAACAAACTTGCACATGTGTTTAACAAATAAACACAGTTACATTATACTGTTTATTATTATATTTATTTAGATATTTAAACAAATATTAACAATACAGGTTAAAGATATTTACAGATAATGTATCATGATAAAATATGTTAAATGACGTAAAAAGTGGTTTTCACAAACTCTGTCGTTACAATTGTTTTACACTGAGCTCTCGAAATGTAAAAATATGAAAATAAATAATTGATGATGCTTAGGTGATTTTGCTGTTAATAAAATAGTCGTTAATTTACTGTAACTATATAACATCAGGGCGAACCATTTTTTCTGACGAAAACCTTGTGCGCCACTTCACTATTCAAGTTATGTGTATTACTCACAGAGTAGTCGTTTTGTACCTAATTGCAGACGAGAGAAATAGTTGTGTGTTTTCAATAGTTTTGTTGTGTCTTGTCATTTTGTCGAAAATCAAACTTGTCTGTAAATATATTTTGTAGTTTTGGAGAGTTTCATATGTGTGTGTTTGTAGTGTTTAGATCTGTAGTAACGAGTTGTCTCGCAAGTTGAAAAAAATAATCAAATACGAATATTTCTAAATTATTTCAATGCCATGTGATTTCAAATAATTTCGAATTGGCGATGTCGGCCTTATTTATCGTGGCATGATCAAAACAGGCAACTACTGTGGTCTGAACACTAAGTTTTGGTTTTGTGGTATTTATAGGATTCCAGCAGGTGTGGAAGTTTTTGTTCCATATCTGATGTTTTATTTCAGTCATCTTTGGCACTGTGTAACATGATCTCTAACTCCATAAACAATATTCAGATAACTGGCTTGTATAATACTATAAACCAGTGACAATGACATCATTTTAAACAATTGACACTGACATTTAAACCAGTGACATTTAAACAATTGACAGTGACATTTAAACAATCAACAATGACATTTAACAAGTGACAGTGACATTTAAACAAGTGAATGTCATTACATTCAAACAAGTGACAGTGACATTCAAACACATGACAGTGACATTCAAACACGTGACAATGACATGTAAACAAGTGACAGTGACATTCAAACAAGTGACAGTGACATTTAAACATGTGACAGTGACATTTAAACAATTGACAGTGACATTTAAACAAGTGACAGTGACATTTAAACAAGTGACAGTGACATTCAAACAAGTGACAATGACATTTAATCAAATGCCATTTACATTTTATAAGACCAAATAATGATTTCTACCAATACACTTACAGTACAATTCTTTTGGTAATGAAAATTAAACAGATACTTATAAATATAATAAGTTGTAAGACCATAAATAAATGGAATTGATCTACACTATGATTATAAAATAAATGGAATTGATCTACACTATGATTATAAAATAAATACCATGAGGATAATGCTCGTGATGTGTTACAGTTGGGTGAGGGGACAGTTTTTGTGGGAGTCATAGTTTATAGATACACTTTCTTTATAGTATTATTTGAAATAGTAACCAATAGAATGGTTACTTATTTAGTTACTATGTTTATTACAGAACTGTGAATGTACTGTATGTGGTCAGGGTCAGTTATCATTGTTTTACTATAGATATATATGTTGATCAAATATTATGCAATGGGTTAATAGTGTTATGGGGCTTTTACAAGTTTGAAATTTTTGTCTGTGTTTGTTAATAATGTACATGCATACATATAAATAGTTGTGATTTTGTTTATGTTTTTACCTACACCTGACCACTTAACAAAAATTATTTTTAAAATAAATAGTTTTCATAATATTTGAAGAGTACTTATTCTCTTTGTTAGAAACTTTGCTCAAGTGAATCTCTTATATTTTAAATAGACTGTACGAATAGAGTTGCCAAAATGCCTTGTGAAAATCTACGTATTTTACCAACAAAGCCATTTCTTAGGTAGCATCATTTTTGAGTGTTTAAAAGTTTTGGTTCCCTATCTAATATATTTGTTCCACTGTAGCACCTTTTTAACCTGAACTGGAATTGGTGCGGCACATGAAACCCAACTTGACAACAATAATTATTTTGTCAGGTGGTCAGTGTTTGTCGGGCAGGTCACATGATAGTCTGTGCCATAACACTTTCAGTGAGCTGTCGGATAATGCAAGAAAAGACTATAATAGTATGAATATCATTGTAAATCCTTATTCAACTAAATGTGCTATAATTGTGTACTAAACTGTATGTGTAAATACCTATGTAAATATCTACATGTATGTAAATATCTGTCTCATAACATAGTATGTGTTGTCGGTGTCCAATGTTTTAAGTGAATAAAGTTTTTCAAAAATGCTGAAATTTATTAAAGTATAATTTGACAGTTTATTTCTAGTCAAATGTTTCATGTTTTAAGAAATTCATTTATTAACTTAATTATTCCGTAGTAAAGTAGTTCCTTCTGTGCATATTGTATCAGACAATCCCGGCTGTTTTAAACTGGGATACATTAATTTGGGTTTCACATGTATATTGTTTCAGATGTTTAGATCCATAAGAAAACAGGAGTTTAAAACTGATTGTATGATGATGTAACATGATGATTATTACTGATATACTGGTATTGTGTTAAAACATAATTAACATGTTGAGTTTTTATGACCTTATTTTTTTTAATCCATCGATAATAATGATCCGGTAAGCAAAACTAGCACGTTTTCGTCCTATATGCACATACTTATTGTTTCTGTCATTTGACACCAGAAATATAAGTATTTAGAATATTTCATGTTTATTTCAACAGCGGTAATTAGTTTATACAAATTTATTTTAGCTTGATTGCAAAACAAGTTCTTACAACTTATATTAATCACTCTCGAGACCTCATTCCTGATACAATCTAGCGCCATGAGGGAGAGAGAAGAGACAACATGAAATTTAAATGCCTTGCCTAAGGGCACAATTGTAATGGCTCCAACGGGGCTCGAACTCTGGGCATTTCGCTTCCGAGTTACCACAGCGGTAATTGGATGGCTTTGATTTCATTATATTGTTTAGATGATTCCATTAATGCACGGGAGTTGGTTGTGATGTTGTATATATGTATATATCTTCTCTCTTGTCTACCAGTGATTATTGTCTTGTTTTATGATGTAATCAGTAGTTATCGTGTTTTTGTACCATTTCTTAAAGAGATTTTATATGCTATGTTTTGAATTGCAAAGTCTGGTACGGTTAATAATACATTTATAGAAATCTAATTGTCTTGTTATCTATGTTCATTATCCTTGGCAAATGCATATTGAAAGTAATTGGAAAATATAATCGAACATCTTATAAAAACCACCTCTATAAATTAGGCTATATATAAAGGCTATAGATAGTTGAACCAATTCAATAATGTGTTTTTCTTATTTGTAGCTGAAGACGCTGGAAATATGTCATGCAATTTCATTAGAATTTTGTTTTTAACATAGGTTTACTGTCTAGTGATCTAGGGTTAGGGATTATGTGGCTATAAAACTTGTTTGTGGCTATCAATTCCGTGTATGTGGCTATATAGAACAAATGAATAGCCACTTTGTGTTCGTGCATCCATCTGGAGCTAGTTGTCAGTAACCAAACAGTGGAATTTTATATATCACCATATTGTGGCGGTGCCCTTGCACTGTTTGTGTCGATCGGCCTTGGGTACTGAAGATATTGCAATGAAACTTGCACTATAAACGGAGGACAATGCGAAGTACCGTGTGCAGGAACCACGATCCCACCTCAAGTAATAACTTGATTATCTCTGCATTACTATATTTTGTCCAAAGAATATCTCAAAAAGTAATGAAGGGATTACAATGTGATTCATTTATAAATAAAGGTTGATGAGACTAGCCCCATGCTACCAACTATCGGCTGAGTTCAGAGGTAAATTGTATTTAAAAACAATGTTTGCATTCAATGAATAATATTTGCTACCATTTCAGTAGACGGACATCATACTGACATTTTCCACATATTCTTTGTTTGCTACTTGCAAAATTCGATCTTGACCTACGAGGATAATTGTGGCGTATATATACAATTTGAAACAAACCCACCAATTTGTTTAACAATGTATTGGTATATAGTTAATATTAGCCTGGTAACAGCTGTCGATATAGTTTGCCTGGTCAGTCAAATAAATATATTTTAACATTAATTGGGCCGCATTGAGTTTCTGATAATATCAACAATGTCATTTTGCTAGAAGTTCAAAAGTGAAAAATCGACAGACTGGAACCCAGGCTAAGTTAATATATATATAACGAGAATAACTATTACACATAAATATGTAATAGGACGATTGAAAACGCAGACTTTAATAAACATTCACCTAGTGTATTGTTAGTACCAGAATTCCGTGTAACAATCATGTATTTTATAGGAAAAGCATGAAAAAAACAATGTTGTTTACACCAATAACAGGGTTTGAAAGTACCTGTGTCCCCTTGGTTGATATCACCAGCTTCAATTTCAACTGTTCTATCTGCAAGGTAACTGAAGAGTTCCTCTTTGTTCTCATCGACGCGAAGAAATGAGTTCCATGAATTACCAGTAGGTATATCGGTATCTGGTAACACTCGTCGCCTGGTTCCTTTACCACGTTCTTCTCTAGTTGCCGCCTTCAAACTATCCTCTGTGTATACATCCCAGACTACATCTACACGGTCTACCTTATGTAACTGTTGCTGGATGTATGGTTTATATACAGTCTCAGCATAATCTTGAAATTTGGTACAACCAGTGGGACGCAACATATTTACCACCACAGCCCCATCCAGTATAATAAATAAAGCTTAAGCTTTTTAAGCCCACAATTTTGACTTAGTGCCGAAATGCAAAGTTCCAAACTGGGACAGTGCAGGTGAGTATTCAGCGTTTTCATGTGCAAAAAACTCTTCCAAGTTACCTGTTACGAAACATAGAGCTTGGAGACAAGCGCGACACTCTGTTTTAATGACCGTACTTCCTTTCTGTCTTTAGATACTAGCTGAAGAGCATTAGATTCTGAAGGGGCAAAACATAAGCCAAAGCTGAATTTTTCAGGAAACATTCCCAATACCATTAGGAACAGCATATCCAAAATCCCCGTGAATCCCACTGGAGTTCTTTCCAAAATCCAAGATGGCCGCCAAAATCTTAAAACTGTTATATCTCCGCTTAAGATCAACGTAGCTTCACAATTGTGATGGCTACATACACATTTATTAGGGTAAGGAATACAATAAAACATGTTCTGAGTCAGTAACTTTATATTCATACATATCATGGATGCTTTGAAACATTTATACAGTAGGTATCTACCTATTCTTGTTCTACACAACTCGGAGCATTTGAGCATAACTGTTCATTTTCGGCACACCTACACCCTGGTCCACACTTCAAGGCCAGCTTCCTACACCCACACACTCGGCCACAATTACCTTTCCCTACATCACAGCCACACGCAACCATTTTGAGCAGTGTATCGGGGGCTGCTGGTTGATCGGTCTCCACCGGCTTCAGAGTGCCATCTTGCAGATACCAGCCCCATTTCGTAGCATCTGGCGTGTTGCCGATCCACTGCCGCTCTTGTAGATACGTTCGCAGTGAATGGAAGTATGCGGCGCGTGACGTTGGGGGAAGGGATTCGAGTTTGAACGCAGTAGTCAGTGATGATCGTCGTATAGACTTATTGTAGGAAAGGTATCTCTGTTTGTCAAGCTTGTCGACAGACTTTGGTGCTCCATAGAGCTTCAGTATGAACTTTTCTCCCACGCTGGCAATTTGTTCTTTGCTGCTCGTTTCATTGGTGAATACATCGAGAGAATCGTCATCGGTGTATTGGTCCAGAACATCTATCGCCTTCTTCTTTCCGAGGCCAAACAAAGCCGATACAGTGTCGCATCCCGTCACTGAGTGGGCAAAAAGCAGGTGTGGTTTTTTATTGCCAACTGCATTTTGGATAAGAGTGATGTTGTAGAGTGCTATGGGATTGGTTGAGCAGAGCATGTACATGTCACAATCAGGAGGTGCAAGAGAGATCAGCATTACGAGTAAATCTGTGTCCGTTCCAATCACTACCACGGGATGGGAATAGCCGCTCTCTGATAAAGCAGTCTCTACTATGAGTCGATCTGCATCTGCAGCAGCTTGTCTCGTTTTTATGAATTTGTCGTTGAATTTTTGTACAAGCATGCTGATAAGCCTGGTTTTGTTTCCATCGTTACTCAAGAATGCAGATTGAGTAGTAACAGTTTGCATCGACTCGTCAAACATGATGTCCCTCGAAGATGACTTTGTGGCCCTTCGTTTCTGTTCGGCAGATTTCGTAGACGTGGTGCATTCGTATCCGTCAAAAAAGACTATCGCCTCATTGCCATAGTGCCTTTCTGTGTACGATACATATGAATCACATACTTGACTATATGTAGGATTTGCTGGCCAAATCATAACGCGAAGCAGATATCCGCCATCTACGATATACATGGCATCGTCAGGAAAGCGAGACTCAAGCGGGGCCTTAGATCGAAGAAGCTGGCCTAATGCACTCTTCGGAGATTTTCTCATGAGCCCGTCCTGGAAAAGCGATGGTGGCTGTGGAGCCAACTCGTACGACAAGTATACCTCCATCTCTGAACTGTCCCGCAGTATACATGTAATGCGGCTGAACAGAACGGCTGGGTTGATGGTCACGCGTTCATTTCGGATCGTAACAGTGTTGGCCATACTGGCGATAGTCTTCACTTTGTCATTGCGCTTGAGTTTTACATCAGAAAAATTTCCATTTGTCATGGCACTGGCTGCGATGCAGCCTACCTCAAACGCATTGTCGCAGTTTACTGTTTTGCCCGCAATCATGCCTGTTGATAGACACACAACAGACTCGCACGTGTACACGAATGGTGAATGCGCCGATAACCACATGTAGAACGTCTCGTGGTCTCGCTTGTCCTTGCTCTCACTACCTGCATTGAGGTCACGATGCTGGTATGATGACGTACAATTGACGTTTGTGAATTGTTTGATGCTTTTGCAGATTGGAATAGTGATGGGAAAGGAATGCACCCAGTTGGTAAGTGTGCTCTCAGTGATTTCGCGGCCATGAGTCATTCCTCCTGCGCTCTAGCATTCTCATGAGATTCTGTTCTATTGTCTGATCCGTACAGTTACCCGACCAGAAGTGGTGCGTACGTCGTATGGTAAAGTAGCCGTGGGTTGTGAATCGAGCGTAATCGTCTTCCGACATTACCGATTGGACCGTTTTCATGGTTTGGTGGTAGAGCCTGGCGCTTTTGGCATACTGAGTATGCCCTGCAGCATGTAGGTATGGTATGGTATCATCTGAGATTGCATACAAATGCAGGTCCCAATCACCGCTTCTTTCTGCATGAATGAACAGTTTCAATATCGTTATCTGTCTGATGTAGTTTATCCACAACTTGTCTGTACGAAATGCAGCCACATCTACACTTGCTCTCTCAATCACATCAACGAGGTCTTTGACGAGTAAGTCTACCTGAATATCGTGAACGTCACGATCTTTATCTATCAATGATGACAATTTCTGGCGTAGTTGATTTGTGTCGACATCATCCAGACAGTGCGGCTGTGATAGGAGAAGGGTTGTTAGCGCGGCCGATGTCAGAAAGTGAGCTCGAAGAGCACGGGCATATGCATGCCCATTGAGCATATGCTGTACCGTTGCACCTGCATATACTGTCTGCTAGAGTACATCTAAACCACTTCCACCCATGATATAGCCTATCGCTCCCAAATAGGACATGATCAGGTGAAATCCTCCTAGTCTGGTGACGAGACATGTTTTCAATTCAGGAGAGGCTGCAATGATTTCAGATGCTTTCATGTAGAGTGGTTGATCGAAGGTTACAGGACAAACTGATTGACCAGCTTTCTCAATCTGATCTTTGGCAAAACACAAGGCCGTGTATATTGTACTTTCTTTGGTAGGATCCAAGTTTATGAAAGGTAGAATTTCTACCCTAGACATGTCCGAGTTTTCTCCATCGTATATGATCTGCATAAACCCACTCCAAAGAGGACATTTCACAGGTTTCAAGATGTACGATGCTCGCCAGAAACAGTCCAGCCTTTCTGCTAATTTGACCGATTCAGTTTCAATGATCTCCAATGCGGTGATCTTGATACTTTTCAAACCAGGAAAGGAAGGCTTTCTATAGTATAGGAACCTTGCCATACGATCCGATTACTGAGGCTGACGGCACATTGATTGGTCGTCTAATGACATTCTGCTGATTTTCACCAGGTGGAGTCACGCATGCAAATTCCTCCCATGGAGTGGAATGTATCATGTCCTGTGAGTGTAGCGATGTTGTGGTCAGCATTATCAAACACCATCTGTGTGAAACCGGTCAAATTATACGATGGTTCATTCTCAATAAATGTACTGGTCAAACGTCGAACCTCCCTGTAGTCATCTGAAAACCCAAGTGCATTGAGTATGTCGATTAGTTCTCTTGAGGCATATCGACGATGTATGTAGATGGCGGTGGAGTATCGACGATGTATGTAGATGGCGGTGGAGTATCGACGATGTATGTAGATGGCGGTGGAGTATCGACGATGTATGTAGATGGCGGTGGAGTATCGACGATGTATGTAGATGCGGTGGAGTATCGCGTGTATGTAGATGGCGTTGGAGTATCGACGATGTATGTAGATGGCGGTGGAGTATCGACGATGTATGTAGATGGCGGTGGAGTATCGACGATGTATGTAGATGGCGGTGGAGTATCGACGATGTATGTAGATGGCGGTGGAGTATCGACGATGTATGTAGATGGCGGTGGAGTATCGACGATGTATGTAGATGGCGGTGGAGTATCGACGATGTATGTAGATGGCGGTGGAGTATCGACGATGTATGTAGATGGCGGTGGAGTATCGACGATGTATGTAGATGGCGGTGGAGTATCGACGATGTATGTAGATGGCGGTGGAGTATCGACGAGGTATGTAGATGGCGGTGGAGTATCGACGATGTATGTAGATGGCGGTGGAGTCTCGACGATGTATGTAGATGGCGGTTGAGTATCGACGATGTATGTAGATGGCGGTGGAGTATCGCGATGTATGTAGATGGCGGTGGAGTATCGACGATGTATGTAGATGGCGGTGGAGTATCGACGATGTATGTAGATGGCGGTGGAGTATCGACGATGTATGTAGATGGCGGTGGAGTATCGACGATGTATGTAGATGGCGGTGGAGTATCGACGATGTATGTAGATGGCGGTGGAGTATCGACGATGTATGTAGATGGCGGTGGAGTATCGACGATGTATGTAGATGGCGTGGAGTATCGACGATGTAGTAGATGGCGGTGGAGTATCGACGATGTATGTAGATGGCGGTGGAGTATCGACGATGTATGTAGATGGCGGTGGAGTATCGACGATGTATGTAGATGGCGGTGGAGTATCGACGATGTATGTAGATGGCGGTGGAGTATCGACGATGTATGTAGATGGCGGTGGAGTATCGACGATGTATGTAGATGGCGGTGGAGTATCGACGATGTATGTAGATGGCGGTGGAGTATCGACGATGTATGTAGATGGCGGTGGAGAGTAATATTGGTGATACGAATGACCTCGGCCTACATGCAGATATGATTGCGTGTGCGTGCAGATATGATTGCGTGTGCGTGCAGATATGATTGCGTGTGCGTGCAGATATGATTGCGTGCGCAATGGATGTACAACGCTTTTCATTCGCCTTCACTTTGCTTTTGGATTTTATGATGCCATGCATGAGCCTATTCAGACTATCGGGTATGTCAGAATGCCAATCTTGGCAACTATCCATCATCGGATATACCTCTGTGTCATACGTTGCAGTTCTTATATCGTCTCGAATAATGGACACTGCCATATCTATAATGCGATCCTTTTCGGATGTGACATTGGCTTTAGCCTCTCTTTCCCAGTTATCTTTCAAGATCCGATGGTTTTTGTCACGGAATGTTATGACATTGCGCGTGCCGATAAATTTAGTTATCACGATGTCACTTCCAAAATATTTCTCTAATTTCCATTTGAGATTTTTAACGGAGTAACCCTCTTCGCCATCCAGATAAGAGTCCATTAATTCTGTAATTTCTTTCAAAGCGTACTGGCATTCATCATTCTGTTCGAGATATTCGCATAGCTTATCAAATGCTTGTTCTTTGTGTGATTTATCCGGGACTTCATTCACTTTCCCTTTGCATCACCGAAATTCTAGAGCACAATCATGATGGTACTTCGCTTCTTCAGCTATTAGATCATTGACTGCTTCCACTCTAACCAACACATCTGTACCCCACTCGTCATTTCGTTCTGTGGCCCTGGTTATCAATGACTTTACATATTCTATTGTTTCAACACATGAATACTCGCGTCTACGTATCTTTGGTGATCTTGTACTACTCTCGATTATTTTGGCACAGTATAAACAATGAGATTTAATATCAAACTCCTGAGACATCGATCTTAACCGCGTGTTATCAGCGATCTCTGCCTTGTCGCTAGGGACCGTTCGTTTGAATGATGATATACTTGTTCTACGAGTGTAGTTTTTGTAACATGTAACATGGACTTTTGTGGGTGGTATTGTGAGCATTGTTTCATGTTTTCCGTCTCCACGCTCGAGACTTGCTGCTTGAAGAGATGCCGTACCCTTGTCTGTTATACACTTTGTATCTCCTTCTTGAAGGCTGAGGCTGCAGAGCTGGCAAATGTCTTCCATTCTGATTCACTGATTCTGAAACAAAAAACACGGTTACGGTTCAATACATGGTTGACAGTTTGACACAATTGTCAGTAACAGGGAATAATACTATAGACTAATTGCTGAAGGCATTATTCTATGACTTTCATACACAACTAACCCTGTGGTCCTTATGTTTGAGCTATATAATCTCTTCTATAGAGTCTGCATACTGTACATACATTTCTAACAGAGCATCAATGTTCAGTTGTTGGATTTTAGAAGCAAAACAATGAGGTTTCACTTTTGTTTTCTGTCGGTTATTTACAAGAAATAGGCTGCTGCTGCTGCTGCTGCTGCTGCTGCTGCTGCTGCTGCAAGTTCAATGCACTATTAACTAAAGGGAGGTTATAACACATCCAGGCATTTAGTTCTCATGGTCTAGAGTATAGTAGTCTCATGGTCTATATAATAGTAGTGTCCCTTATTCTACAGTGAAAGTCAAAATTAATAGATACAACAGTATATTTCGAGTACAATTGTCAATGCTATAGACTGCATTGTTATCGCCATACCATTCATAGCTGACCAGCTAGATACTGTAGCTGTGTATGAATACTTAGTGATTCAGAACATGTTTTATTGTATTCCTTACCCTAATAAATGTGTATGTAGCCATCAAAATTGTGAAGCTACGTTGATCTTAAGCGGAGATATAACAGTTTTAAGATTTTGGCGGCCATCTTGGACGCCATCTTGGATTTTGGAAAGAACTCCAGTGGGATTCACGGGGATTTTGGATATGTTGTTCCTAATGGTATTGGGAATGTTTCCTGAAAAATTCAGCTTTGGCTTATGTTTTGCCCCTTCAGAGTGATCTCACATCTAATGCTCTTCAGCTATACTACTGTATTAGATGTTTGCCTGCTAAAGAGTGGCAGTTTGTTTTGCTTAATTGGATTGGTTAGTGAAACTTCATTCGTTTCTAGCCTTTGAGTGACGAATGTTTGGTGTTGCTCTCGTCAAAGCCGTTCAATATTTCGGACAGTGTCAGCTACCTTTGTATCGGCAATGTCTCTCGTGCCAAGATTGATTAACTCTTCTGATAATTCTTCACATGGGTTTCCCATTTTCTGTATAGCATCACTTAAATCAGTTACCTGTTTTCTGAAATGTGTTTGTGTACTTTCAACTTGTTCATGGTGTTGAATATTCGGCCCCTTGCTTTGTGTTTCCTTAATAGTGTCTACACTTACTTCAAACTCTTTCACAACTCTTGCTATTTCTAGCCCACTGACCATCCACCTTAACAACTGTGTGGACTTTTCCATTAGCCCAACAGCACCACCATCACCTTTTACTACCTTATTGTTCTGTTCATGGGCCTGATCAATGGGGATTGCGGAGCACACATGGTGCGTTTTGTTCACTACAAACTTCAATTCTGAAATTTGGCTGCTATGTTGGAATGTCATGTTGGATGTGTACAGATAACAAGCGGGCATAGTTGGGATGATCTAAGGCGAAAAACCAGCCTACAATACTCGTACATATTCAGTATCTGACAGACTATATGCAATTTCAGTTTGCACATTTCAAATGAGGATGTATAAGCGGTCGTTTTGAAAAGTAGTACTGTGGTGGACATATTGGATTATATTATAAAGAATGCAAATATTGAGTTCCTATGCAGAATCTAAGAAACATCCTAGACAAAAACTCAATTTACATTCACATAATTATCCAGTTAATATATCCAGTTGGTGGCCATTTTTAAAATGGCCGTTCTGGTGGCCATATTGGATATCAATGGCTGCATATTTTATCTGACAACATGTATAGTACTGTATGCCACATTTTACAATCACTCTAAACACATTTAGTTATCAATCAGGTGCATTATCACTTGCATATAACATATAGATATATAATTGGCAGCCATTTTGAAAAAATACCGCCATGGCGGCCATATTGGATTTAATTAAATTTGTTCAATGCAGAAGTACAATCATAATTGGAATAAACTATACATTTACACTTACTTTTAGGTAATTTGGGCTGTTTATATAACATAGTATGTGTCATTTGTTGCAAATACCCCTTCAGTTGACGGCCATTTTGGGTGATATCAACCGACTCTCTTATTCTGTGACTACAGATACCTCTAATATGCCAATGTTCATGCTTTTCCCACAACATGCACGATTCTGGTGATATAACTCAACGGGATTCTGGTGATATAACTCACGGGATTCTGGTGATATAACTCACGGGATTCTGGTGATATAACTCACGGGATTCTGGTGATATAACTCACGGGATTCTGGTGATATAACTCACGGGATTCTGGTGATATAACTCACGGGATTCTGGTGATATAACTCACGGGATTCTGGTGATATAACTCACGGGATTCTGGTGATATAACTCACGGGATTCTGGTGATATAACTCACGGGATTCTGGTGATATAACTCACGGGATTCTGGTGATATAACTCACGGGATTCTGGTGATATAACTCACGGGATTCTGGTGATATAACTCACGGGATTCTGGTGATATAACTCACGGGATTATGGTGATATAACTCATGGGATTATGGTGATATAACTCACGGGATTATGGTGATATAACTCACGGGATTCTGGTGATATAACTCACGGGATTATGGTGATATAACTCATGGGATTATGGTGATATAACTCACGGGATTATGGTGATATAACTCACGGGATTCTGGTGATATAACTCACGGGATTATGGTGATATAACTCATGGGATTCTGGTGATATAACTCACGGGATTCTGGTGATATAACTCACGGATTATGTGATACTCACGGGATTTGGAAACTCGGGTCTGGTGATAATCACGGGATTCTGGTGATATAACTCACGGGATTCTGGTGATATAACTCATGGGATTCTGGTGATATAACTCACGGGATTCTGGTGATATAACTCACGGGATTCTGGTGATATAACTCAGGGGATTATGGTGATATAACTCACGGGATTCTGGTGATATAACTCACGGGATTATGGTGATATAACTCACGGGATTCTGGTACTAATACTGAACCTAGTTCACTAAATTGAACAATATCGTCCTCAAGAACTTTAAAAAAAAGTACACACCTACAACAGTATACGCAGGAGAAAGTTATATGCTAACTGTGTGGTCCAAACTCAACCAAATGACAGAGTCATTGTCGTTTTAAGGACCTATGCCATCTTCTAATGAGTCACGATAAAATACAGCAATACCACCACTACATCTTCTAATGAGTCACGATAAAATACAGCCACACCACCACTACATCTTCTAATGAGTCACGATAAAATACAGCCACACCACCACTACATCTTCTAATGAGTCACGATAAAATACAGCCACACCACCACTACATCTTCTAATGAGTCACGATAAAATACAGCAACACCACCACTACATCTTCTAATGAGTCACGATAAAATACAGCCACACCACCACTACATCTTCTAATGAGTCACGATAAAATACAGCAACACCACCACTACATCTTCTATTGAGTCGCGATAAAATACAGCTACACCACCACTACATCAAAATAATGTCATATTTGGATAAATAATCCACACATTCAGGATCACCCCTCTTTGGTACGGAAAGTCCATTCACATTCCATGACGATACCCATATATCGTACCACTACTCATCTCCTTGTCATCAACGTACAGCCTGTCGTAAGCAATCCAAGAGGTATGCCCTATCGCCTGGCCTCCTGCATCCTGGAGAAACACACGTCGCCTTTTATCTACCACCTCCTTCGGTAAATGTTCATTGACATGTAAATAAGGTCAATGTGAAGATGAAATCCTCTAGCAACATCTTAACTACGATACGGATGGCTCTAAAGTCTGCATATGATATATTTGTATCCAAACATTAGGCCTCATACTTCATCGGGAGAGATCGGAAATCAGCTGTTCTGTTACTAGCAGGACACCGAACTTAATAGATCTAGTTTACACAGGTAAAAACAAGGCAACCAATATTAATCCAGACGTTTGTAAAATAACATAGATCTGTTTAAGATGATTACGAAAAATGGTGTAAAACATGTGTTAAGAGATTAATGGCCAGATCTGCTGTAGACTAAGCTCTCACTGAAGTTTATTTAACATAGTCTCAACCATTTAATACCTTAATAATACGACAACGTGAATAATTCAATATCATTGTAAAATCAATAAGTACGAGTATTTGAATTTACAACCCATATTGTAAACCATTGATATTGTACTATAAGTGCGGATAAACTGGAAATATACGTGTTGATGTTAGGTGAGATAAATATAGCCATCTATCCATCTAACCTAAATATTATTTGTTTGTTTTTGTGTGCACCAGCAGCTTAGGTCATACCACGACTCTCCAGCTAGTATTGCCCATCCGAGCAGTATTTCAGGCACCGTCCTTCCCCGAGTGATAACTTCCTCACACTAAGGACACCCACGTGGGATTCGAAACAAACAGCGATGATTTGAGGTCAATCCTAACTATCGCAAATGTGATGGCCTAGCAATGTCCATGCATTGATTTTTGTTGACTTGTGACGATGACGTTACACTGTATATTTGGTAGTTGACAACCTTAAATCAGAACACAACACACTGTTATTTTGACGTATTCTAATCATATATAGTCGCGTACAATGTATAAACGTATAATTAACACACATACATGTATAAACAATACATGCAATCAATGTGGTAGATAGCAATGCAATCCAACAAAGGATAACCTATGAATTAGTTATCATCAGAAACACTTTTGGGACCAAAACAGTGAATGATATATCTTTCTTTTATCTAAAGCGTATGTAAAATGTAAACTATGCCAATTGATTTTTCAACCCTTATTACTGCAGTTGTAGTAACACTATGATCTGAATGTAATAATTTAAAAAAACATTATTTGTGTGTTTACGTTTATGTATCGTCGCTACCGATTGCCCATATAAGCGACGCCTCCTGATGAAATTAGTCATTTTAGATTGTATGTATGTATGTTCCTTTAATGTCAAACCCCTCGCGGGGACTTAGACATGTTTTCCTGGGCAGACTTAGCCGACCTAAGCGATTAACCAGTACTAAGCAATGTGTGTGAGGTGCCTTGCTCAATGACACTACATACGTGGCCTGGCCGAGTATCGAACCCGGGACCGTTCGATTCCAAATCCGACGCTCTACCACTGGACCACGGACGCCATATTTTGGAGGATAGTGCAAATGATACAGACAGATATCCATTCTAGAGTCTCCTCTGGTTCTTTTCTTTCATCACTATGTAAAGTACCGACACGATGCCTCAGTTTTAAGTCCCATCTGAAAGACTTAATATCATTAGGGTCAGACGGGGATCAAACCTGTGAACCCTGGATTTGCAGTCCAACGTGTTAACCACTGGATTACGATGGATTATGTTGAAATCCGTCTGCTGAGATATACATGTACACATTTCACCATATATATAAATAAATATCATATATATAAATAAATAAATGTATTCGTGCAAATAGATGTTTGTTTTTACTATCTTTTGCACAATCCTCCCTACCCAACTTGAAGTTTGAAATCGTCCGCCACCGGCCGATTTGCAAATCTTCACACCATCGGATATATAGGAGAAAACAATATCACATCAATACATCATATATTACAAAAATAGCATTTTCTCGCTAGGTACCAACAGTCTAATCATAGAGGCAGTAAAACTACTACTGAATTCCTAACGGTACACATCACAATTATTGAACTCTACTAAGGAAATCTGCCAGTATATTTTGAGTCCCTTTAATATGTTTAATGGTCAAATTAAATTCTGAGAGACACAGTGCCCATCTTAAGAGGCGTTGATTGGTCGTTTTTGATTTACTTAACCAGACCAGTGGATTATGATCAGAATTGATGAATATTCTGCTTGTATTATATATGCTTGCATATATACGAACATGTTGAATGCCTGCAACGATCGCCAACAACTCCTTTTCGATAGTAGAATAATTGTTCGTGAATAAAATGCTACTGGGTGTGAGACTTGGTCAACGCTCTGAGTCAGTACCGCTGAAATTCCCAAATCGGAGGCATCAGTATAGAGTTCAAAATCCTGGTTAAAGTCAGGTGCCTTCAGTATGGGTTTACTGGTTAACGCCTTCTTTAATGATTCAAACGCACATTGATGTTTATCGTTCCACTGAGTAAGAATATTCCCTGATCTCTTGCCCTTTAAAAGGTCTGTCAATGGGGTGGCTATTTCAGCAAACTGGGAACAGAATTTTCTGTAAAATCCCACTGATCCCAGATATACTCGTAATTGTTTCTTGGTATGTGGGGGAGAGATAGTATCAATACATTCGACCTTACTGGATATTGGTTTGATTTTCCCCGAACCTAACTCGTGTCCCAAGTAACTGACTGTTCCTGACCCAATTTTACATTTCTTTGGGTTCAAAGTAACACCACTTTTCTCTAGTTTATGAAATGTCCAATCCAAGTGATTTAGATGCTGTGACCATACATTGGATCGAATTGCAATATCATCCAGATACGCGTCGGCAAATCTATCACGGATGGGTTCTCCCGGGGATTGAGCGATGATCTCATTTATAGCCCTTTGGAATGTAACACCACCATTTTTTAATCCAAATGGGAGAGTTAATGGTTCAAATAATCCCCAGGGGGTTATGAATGCTGCAATTTCACTGGCCCGAGGGGTAAGCGGGATCTGCCAGTACCCTCGGTTCAGATCGATACTGGTTATCAGGCTCGAACCTGCGACTTGATCGATTAGATCGTCTAATCTAGGGATGGGGAAGGCTTCTCGTGTCAGGTCATTAATTTTGCGATAATCAATACACGGTCGCCATTCCGAGTCCGACTTTCGTACCAATATTATGGGGGAGGCCCACTGGCTTCGGCTCGGGCGGATAATTCCTAACTCCAACATTTTATCTAGTTCGGTTTTTAAGATTTGTTTCTTTTCTGGAGACATGCAGTAGTACGGCTGGATTACGGGTGCGGCACCTTGCACATCAATATCATGGGTAACACCATGGAAACATCCCAGTTTTCCAGAGAACAGACGGGGGTAACGGTCTAATATGTGAGTAATGTCATCTCTGTGGCCTGGGGGTAAATGACTGATATCCGGCCAAGCCTTCCTAGGCACAGATTCAAGAGGACTGCACGGGTCGAATTCCTTCTCTATGTCAGTAGGGGCTTGGTAATCTAATAGGGTAGAGTCTGTGGGTTCATACGCCGGACTACTTTCAGCGATGGCGGCACAATCCTCCCTACCTGTCCAGGGCTTCAACTGATTTACATGCATAACCCGATATTTGACTCTTTTGTCAGGCATGTATATAATATAGGTATGCGACGCTACCTTTTCGTGCACTAAATACGGTCCCTGGAGGGCATTCTTCAGTTTCATACCTTTTAACGGTAATCGGACTAATATGAATTCCCCACGCTGGAATTCGCTCATTTTCGCCTTTTTATTTCTGTCATATTTCGTTTTTCGACCGTCGGCGGCCTGTTGGGCATTCTCGCTAGCTTCGCGTAACGCTTCAGCTAATCTATGACACAATGCTTGTACATAGTACTGTACTATAGGGATCCCCTCGGTCCGCTCATTTCTAGCCCACCGGTCATAAGTGGAATCTAGATTATCTCTAGGTTCGCGCCCATACAGAAGATAGAAGGGGGAGTATCCAGTACTAGAGTGTTCTGCACTTCTGTATGCAAATAATAGCCAGGGTAGCATTTCATCCCAAGGCTCTACTGTGGTTTCTCCCAGAATCCTCAACATGGTTTTTAACGTGCCATTATATATCTCAATAGCTCCGTTGGTTTGAGGCCTATAACTGCTACTAGTTAAGTGGCGTATATCATTCTCGGCTAGGAACCGTGTAAATGAGTCAGCTAGGAATGCACTTCCTCTGTCAGTCAACAGAGTTTCGGGTTTTCCAGGTCGAGATATAGTCTCTATTAGTGGCTTCTGAACATTATCAGAGGTCGCGGCGGCGAATGGGAAAGATTCAGAATATTTAGTGGCATGGTCAATAAAATTCAAGATATACTGGTTCCCGTTATTAGTTTTTTTTGCATGGGTCCCACGAAATCAGCTGATATGAATCTGAATGGTTGGGATATAATGGGCAGAGGTTTCAATGGGGCTACAGTGGATTTCTGTCCCTTACCAGCTCTCTGGCACGGCCCACAGCTATGGCAGAATCGTTTAACATCCGCTCGGATTCCTGGCCAAAAGAAGCGACGCTTAATTTGCTTAAGGGTTTTACTCGGTCCAAGGTGTCCCGTACTTAAACTATCATGTGCGAGTCCCGTTATATGTGTCCTGAATCCTCGTGGAACTACCACCTGATCATATATTTTCCAGGGTCGAACCTTGGATGGGTCCTGAGGTTGTTCTCTCCTCATAAGTAAGCGGGATTCGGGCTGGATGTAATATCCTTGTTTTATGGGGTTTTCTTCATGCGCCATTTCCCATAGTGGCAATAATGACGGGTCATTTTTCTGTTCTCGCAATAATTTATCAGGGCTCAAGTCATCAATAGATGGACTATCTTGGGGTGTCTCCTTACTGGCCTTCTCAGAGGGGGGATTTATTTCATTAGTATTCCGAAAAGGTAATACATATTCCTCAGTGTCGGGTGTGTTTTCTAAGTCTGGAACAGATGTGACGGTTTCATCAAAGGGGATCGTTTTCTTATTGGAGCGTGTCACAACACCACCCGTAATTAAATCAGTGACAGGGATTGTTTCGCAATCGTTACCTATTATCAGATCAACCCCTGCGGCGCATCTATGTGTCAATATAGCCACCGCCAAAGTGCCTCGATATATTGGGCAGTTAACGCTAATCTTTGCCACGGGATAATTACCAGGTATATAATTGACACCTCTAATGGTCACCTGTTCACCTGTGTATTCCAACTGATTAGCCGTGTGCTCGTTAGCAGTCAACAAACTGATCGTAGCGCCCGTATCTCTTAAATATGTCACGTATGCAGCCTGATTGTTAATTCGAGCCTGCCCTGTATATTTGATGAGTAATGGGTTTACCCTTTCTTTATACTCAGATGTGTTGATTGGTCCGTTAGTGATAAAGGCGTTTATGATTAGCGTTTGACATGTGTCCGTTAGCGAGATTTCTAGTTCCTCGGTACCTAGATGAATTAGGATTCGCCCAACACTTACAGACGGATCTGTAGTCCAGTGGTAACACGCTGGACTGGTAATCCAGGGATCGCAGGTTCGATCCCCCGTCTGACCCTAATAAAATTAACAGTCTTTCAGATGGGACGTTAAACCGAGGTCTCGTGTCAGTGTTTTACACCGTACACGTAAAAGAACCAGAGGAGATTCTGGAATGGATCTCTGTCTGTATCATGCACTATCCTCCAAAATCTAAAATAACTAATCTCTTCAGGAGGCGTCGCTCATATGGGCAACCGGTAGCGACGATAAATAAACGTAAAAACATACACAGCCCAACACTTCGTCGACAATAATTACAATATTTTTCTACACGGGGATTTCTGTGTGTAGCTTGGGAATTATCATTCCTCATATTGGGTCGATACATGGGTGTGGGGGTGTATGGCCTTGGGGCTGGAGGTCGGTGTTCCGTATCTCTGGGTTTCATACTCGGATTCGAATTAATCCGCGTTATGGGCGCCAATCTGCGATGGAGATTATATTCATCGGCCAATGCAATACATTCCTGGAGAGTGGATGCTCTTTTATCCAGAATGAACAAATTAAGTTCATCACTTAGCTGGGAATCGAACCTATATCTCAAGAGCAGATCGACCCAGTTGACTTCGTTCGGATCATTGTTCTCCGTCCATAGTGTCATTTGCTCCCTTACTTCCTTAATGAATTCGGAATAGGTCTGCTGAGGTTTCTTTACCCAAGAGAAGAAATATTTTCTGTATACAGTGGGTGAAAGTCGATATTCATCCAAGATGGCGGCCTTAAGAATATCATAATTATTAGCATCTTGGACGGGAAGCGTGGCATATATATTTCTGGCCTTGTCAGATAACTTGTCTATAATATGCCCCACCCAAATTTGTTTGGAGATCTGGCTAGCTTCAAACAGTCTCTCACATGTTGAGAAGAATTTATCTGGCCTCATAGTAGGGGTCCAATTAGGAACAGATATGTTGGTCTTAGGGAGTCTGTTATCTGTAGGGAGGAAGTTATTTTGCTGAGATTCCTGATCCCTCTGGATTTCTCTCAGGCGAATCTCCATATTCATCTTGTCTCTATTCATCATTTCTTCTCTCTCTTTCTCTACTCTCTTATTTTCTCTCTCTTTCTCTCTCCTCTCTCGTGTTCTCTCTCTCTCTACTCTCTCGTGTTCTCTCTTTCTCTACTCTCTCGTTTTCTCTCTTTCTCTCTACTCTCTCGTGTTCTCTCTCTTTCTCTACTCTCTCGTTTTCTCTCTCTTTCACTACTCTCTCGTTTTCTCTCTCTTTCTCTACTCTCTCGTTTTCTCTTTCTCATAAATTTCACCCTGGCGTTCCAGGTTTGCTTGATTAAAGATGGGGAGTCTCATTAACTTATCCCATATCTCATCACCTGTGGTCTGGAAGTCGGGGCGAACCGGTCCCTCAATTTCCTTATTAGCACTCCTAGTCGTCGCCATTTTGTTTTTGTATTTCCCAAAGTTTTAATGTCTCTTCCAATGTATTATAGAATTGTGTTTCATGAAAGGCAGTGGATCACTAATATAATGTGTCTAACTATATATATTAAACAGCCTCTATGAAAAGAAATTGGTACTTACCGAATTTTGTGTCGTCTCCGTTAATCCAATATAAATCACAATTAAAATAGTTCACAAAATAATCCAAATATATCTCATTTCACATAGTTCCCATAATTTACGAATGTTCACTATTTAATAATAATCCGATGGCGTCCTTCATTTATTTAATTTCCGATCTTAACACTGTTTTTGTACACTTCTATTTTTGCGTTAATTAATAGTTCCTGGTATCTTCGATAAATGTATCCTAGTGTCCTCCACAATATGTCCCGATCTGTCACGATATTTCGTTATCCCGATTCGTCTTTATTCCGATCCAAATCCGTAATTTATTTCCATCCAATTCCGTCTTTACTTTGATCCAATCTCCGTCTTTATTTTGATCCAATCCCGTAATTTATGTTGATCCAATCTCCGTCTTTACTTTGATCCAATTCCGGACGAGCGTCCCAATTGTGGCAAACCTCTCTTTCTCATATATATATTGTCCGGTATAAATGCTCTAACCAGGGTCTATCCTATCGTAGACTCGCTGGAGTTGTCTAGGGGTTTTCTCTACGGTCCTTCAATAATGCTCTAACCAGGGTCTTTCCTATTGTAGACTCGCTGACGTTGTCTAGGGGGTTTCTCTATGGTCCTTCAATAATTTATAACTCAACACAGTCTATCATTTTCCTTTGTGTAATATAATTTAGAACAATCGCCTTTAATTTATATTATAACATGTATCATATATTCGTAATATCTCGTACCTTATTGTTCGCCTCACTCTCACTATTTCCTTACGTTCATAATAGTCCCATATGCTATATTAAGTTCCTTACTTCATCAAACTATTCCAATAGATATATTAGCCAAAACAATCGTTTCTTAAACGGCCTAATTATCTTCCGTTCACGTCTTTAATACGACTTTAATATTTAAGAGTTAATACTTCTTTAAATATTAATTTTTCTAACTATCATAGAAACAGTTTATATCTTTAAAAGTGAGTTACATTTATTCCTTAAATGCCTCCTTGGCAGGATAATAATGCACTAATTTCTTCATCATTTCTTAAATAGCAAAATTAACATCTATAACAGACACAACGGCGCCAAACATCTGTGATGTTATGCAATAGTATGACTTGTTTCTCTGTCATCTATAAAGCGGCTATATTCTTACATAACTGACCACCTGCACTCGGTAGTGAAAATGTTCCCGCGCAAACAGAGAACTGATAATTTAGGCGCGAAAATAATAGCAGACGATTATACATATTACATAGCAGACGATTATACATATTACATAAAATCATAATCATACATGGTTAACAATGTATCATATATAAAAATAAATAAATGTATTTATAAAATACATTTCTATTTATATATGACAATATTTATTCGTGCAAATAGATGTTTGTTTTTACTATCTTTTGCACAACATGAATTGAGAGAAATAAAGGATTTTGACTTGACTTGACTTGTTCAATATCAACATTTACATTAACTAGTTTAGAGTACACCGAGAAACAAAGTCTAGGTATAGCAGAATCATGTATTGTATTACAGAAATATATTGTATAATTTTAACAATTATTTCTTGTATACGGTCATGTTGATTCTTAACATTTACATTAACTACAACTGAGAAACAATCATTTAAATCATCAGTATATTACATTATTTTAAGAACACAAATAGTAATATCTAGATAAACATTCCTACTAAAATGAAGACAGAATAAAGTAATGTCTTACCTATAAAAGAATAAAGATGTGTTCCAATCTACAACGGTCTAATTTATTTATCACAATAAATGTTGTCCAAAATACTAAAAGTATAAGAATGTCGTATAATGATGATGATGATTCAGTTTATTTACCCTCGCCGCCGGTAAACCATATGGGCAAGCAAACGTGCTTTCGCACCGTCGATTATTCGATGAAGTGTTGAGTCGTCGGTGTCTTGTAGAATGGTGTAGATTGAAGTTTGTAGTTGTAGATTCCCGTGAAGATTTCGGTCCAAGATGTTTAGTTTACTCGATGATTATTCCTTGTTGGTTGTGTCTATGTTGATTAAGTCCAATGTCGTATAAGTTGATGATGATTGAGCTTATTTACCCTCGCCGCCGGCGAACCATATGGGCGAGCTTACTAAGAACTTTAGTTAACACTCATAAATTATAAACTAAGGTTTAAGTTGTGTGTGTTAATAATACGATTTGAATGCTCAGCCCGGCCATAGATCAGGCTACAAGTATCAAAATGTATAGGGTCAGTACAGGAGTCACTCTATACTGTCTCACATCTCATATTCGTAAATGTATGAATATGTTTGATGTATAATATTATTTGCATGCTCAGCCCGGCCATAGATTAGGCTACAAGCACCAAACTATATAGAGTCGGTACAGGAGTCACGCTGTACTAACACGCATCTTAATTATATAATGTGTGAATTAGATGAGTAATGTTATTTGATAACTCAGCCCGACCATAACTTAGGCTACAATCATCAAAATACATAGGGTCTGTTTAGGAGTCACTCTAAACTGTCCTCGTATCTCTTGTAATTATATATCTTTTCCATGTTCGCTAATCTCTATGTCCTCGCACGCGACGCGCGACCAATTCTCGACCCGATTTATAGTAGTAGTAGTTTTATTATGTTTCTCGTCGCTTATATGTCTTCTTTTTCTTTTTTTATGGTTCAAACAGTCACAAATCTCCAAAAACGGACATCAGAAACAGTTTAACGTTTGAATGTTTTCGGCTAGATCCAGCGTTAGTAAGGATGTTTTTTATTGGTAGAAAAACTATCCGTATTTTGGTCCTAGCTCGAACTGTTTACTGATTGGTTAATATACTATCCGTCTTTGAAGCCTAGCTCAGAGCAAATCTGCGACTGCAAGAACCTGTACTCTTGTTAATAATACAAACTGTGACTATGATTAAAATAATTACATACTTTATGGTTAAAATATACAATGTTTTAATGAAAACATTACGTCTGGCTTATTGTTATCTACACTTGAATATTTCATATCAGTTCAAGAGGCTATATATAACCACAACATTCTGTAGATATATAATGTTGTGGTTCTATAATTCTATGTTAGAATTTTAAATGTGTGTGCCCAGATGATCTGTCTGCTGATGTTTCTCAACAGCCTAATTATGTGGTCTGAAGATACTTTGCGAACAAATATAAGCACTTCAGACACTTTCACTGAACCCAGGATACAATATGCTCCATTTATATATTTACAAGGGTTCAGTGTACACTGTACATAGTAAAAATAAAGATGTATATAATGTACAAAAGGATGGAGTCTTTATGACATATTAGGCTATTAGAGCAAACATCATGTCCCATTCCCAAATGTAGGTTGAAGATGAAAGCCTCAAGAACTTAAAGTTAAAAGTCTCTCTGCCTGTGCAGTACAATATAAAATGGTATTAAAAACTGAACTTCCATATCCGCAGGAAATGTTCTATTTATATAGTATATACAAACGGTTTCCTTTCAGGGCCACGTTAAGACTAACATTATAATATAAAAATAGATATATCATTTTATTTAAAACATTCGTTGGTAACGCACAGAGCAGAGTATTTAAGATACTGATTGTTTTCGTATTTCCTGATAATATTTATTTAATTGACGTCGCATCATGTACGATGGTGAACAGCCTAGGAGAGATCAAATTGGTGTCCGAGCCAGCAACGCACGCAGAAATCTAATTTATTGGACAGTGTGCAATTGGACAGACTGCTTAATGATATTTTTAGATTCTACCACCTGATTTCTTGTTGTTATTATACCCAGGGAGCTATATATGTACATTTAGAACATTGGCATGAAGGTTCTTACACAAATCATGCATTTGTTGGTACAAAAAGGCCTATAGTTTACTAAGCTGAACATGTGCATGGCCACATTCATTGTAAAAGATAAGAATTGATCTTTTACTGTCCACTACTAAATGTGTGGACTTAGTACAGGTATCGCTTAGTCTTTTAAGAATGTTTGATGAGGATCTTGAGTCATATAGATATATTAGCTATCCCCGTCACTAAAATGTATTTAGAGTAAGTGACTTATAGTGGGATAGCATAAGTTAGAAAGACAGATTTAAATTTGTAGTTAGAAGGAAGAAGTATTTCCATGGGCACGTGTCCATCAGAGAATTGATCGCTCATAATGTGCCCTGTATATTTCACAAGATCCTCCTTCTGCATTAGTCTAGTAAAAGTTAAATTTACCATGCACATATTCAGGTATATATTGTGTCATGCTCAACCTGGGAGAGAAGTCCTTGTACTCCCATGTTATCATGGACACATATTCTACTAATAAAAGACAAACTAGTAAAATTATGATATTATGATAGCTTCATCCCTGGGTATATATCATTATGATTTTGACTGCTGTTCTATATACGGTAGATAGTAAGTGTACTTTATTAGACCTTTCACAGGTGATAGAAATAAATGTTATAGTATCGAGCTTACTCCTGCAAGACCGAAAAGGAAGCCACATGGCTATATTTATCTATCTGCAAGATTGGTTCACATTAGAAAATTTAAGTAATTAGAGTAGGCCTAGGTTGCATAGAGACCGAATTATTCCAGCATTGAGGCAATGAGCGGAATCACTAACAGTAAGTGTCTGGGGTGTCCGGAACACCCCAGACACCCGCCAACCTTGCTCAGGTTGTCAAGTGTCTGCAGTGTTCCTTACCTCGAATAAGCCATGAGGATTTGCATAAAACAATCTCCGCAAACCCAGCAATCCAATAGACACGGATGTATAATAAGAATATATTGACGACGTAGGTACAGTCTGCCCAAATTGCTTACTAATATTTTGTTTTTATTTTATTTATTTATTATAAGTATGATTAATGTTTGGTTATTTATTATTTATTTAATAAGAGAGTACTCCTTTGTTATGTATATAACGAGTTTTTTACAAAGAGAAGACAATGGAATAATATAGGTGTCGCGGTGGTACTGTAGTCTTAGACTGGCGGTATGGTCAATCCACATCAGCTGAGGTCGATAATCTGTTTTCCAGTAACCCACAAGGCTAATTTGCTATTTGTTACACACGAATTAGAGAGAGATGAAATGTCAAGATGGGATTGCCATTGCACAGCTTGTTTCGCAATCGAGCAAAATAACAAACTATAATAATTATAAAAAAATTAAAAATTAAAAGTATGACAACCTGTTAACTCAGAATGATGGAATACTGTAACTTAATTGCATTAGCATCATATTTGAGAATCTGTGTATATTTGATCATAAGACCATAAATAGCCCCAAAGCATGTCTACATAACCTAGATTTCCAGGACAAATTATCACATTTATCCAGAATATTTATATGTTTTTTCAAACATTGACATGTTCTTGACTTAACATGATCAGATATTATTACATATTTTGGTTATTACCAAAATTTAGGGCCTTAAGCTAATTTGGACATATTTTGGTCATTTACACTATCAAATGAGTGATTGGCAGGAGAAAAAGACTTCTGCTTATTAAATATTACTTTGCAAAGCCAGATAACCATTCCATAATAAGTTTGGAGTAGTATATAGAAATTATTGTTTTTGAGATTTTCACCTCACAATTATACATATTTGGATATTATAGTCAGGTTAACCTTAAAGCATGCTCACATAGCCTAGATTTTCTGAACAATTATGTGAGGTATCTAGAAGATTTATGTATTTCTACAAACATTGATCTTTTATTGACTCAGGATGATCAAATAAAATGTCTAATTTATGTTTGTAGCACAGTTGGGGCCCCTATGCTATGATATAAGGGGAGTGTCCAATTTTAGCAGTTTTGGACAGTTTTTGGACTCTTACTCTTTCAAATGAGTTTTAGATGGGGTGGAATTCCTTCCAAACATAGAAGTTTTAATCTTTATTAAAGTCTCATCTATGTACATACATGTAATGCAAACACAAATGTAAATAATCAGATTAAAAGTACATAGCCATTCTGAATAGAATTATAAGAGACATATTGCAACAAAACATATCACATTATAAAATCCCACACTACTATTAGTTAATGCTTATTTACATTCTAAAGCCAAGAAACAGTTGCTAATTTATATTTAAATACGAAATAAAACAAAATGGTATAAAACACTGAATCGAAAAACAAGCACTGCTGTAAGAACGAACGATGTAGTTTTCTTTATAGTCGCCACCGCATAAATGCATTTGGGCGACTGTATTTTCTAAGTTGTTTAGATCCTAAGGTGATTCGTTCTTCTGTGCTGGTTATTCAATGATGATTATGTTCTACGATGATTATGTCCATCTTCTATGGTGATTATTCCTATTCTACGGTGATTATTTCGGTATTCGCTGACGATTCTTCTTCTATGAAGCTTATGGAGACGTCCTCTGGTGGTTACTTCTTTCCGTGCCAGGGTGACAAGGCCTGGTCTGTACGTGGTCCTTTGGAGGGCCACACTCCTCACTGTTGGTCACCCCGCAGCAGCATTTATACGGATCTGACAGTTAGACATCTGGTCGTCGATTGTCGCAAGCAAGTCTAGATTCAGTATAGAGCGTGGATCCACGACCGTTGCCGCTCCCTCAGGTCCGCCATCTCTTCTAAACGAAAAGCTCGAAAATCCAGTGCGAAGGTATAACACCACCTAGAAGAGATGGCAGATCTGTCCTGATGTGCCATAGCCATGGATCCACATACTTGGGGAGATTCCCCCTTCGCAGGATCGACAACGCCAGGGAAGAGTGTGGAAACCTGGGAGTAAAAACACTCTAGAAGAGGCGGTGGATCTGTCCTGATGTGCCTTAGCCACTCGTTAGATCTTATTCGCAAGATCGACGACCAGAAGATCCCAGAATCCTACGCTGCTGCTGCGGAATGTGCACCGGTCACGACGTGCACGTCGTGAGGAGATCGACCGGCCGCCGTAAGGACATCAGCCGTTCACGTATAATTCTAACAATTGACGCGCGCGAACCGGATAGAAAGCATATCACGTTGCGATGACAATTTAATGATAATTCAAGCAGCATTTTTCATTTTTGTAAACATACAGTGCATATTTTAATATTTCAAAACTGCCTTCTCCAACAGAAAGCTATAGATATATATGAAAATGTATCCCATCTATTCAGTGGAATAATATCTCCAAGAAATTAACACTGCCCAGTGTATTAATTAAGTTTCAATGTACATTCAGTGACCTTCAAGCAGCATTTTATCTTGTATACAATATACTTAGCCCGGCGCGATATATTCTGAACTGAGCTGATGCGCCGTTAAACCAAATACTCATTCACTAACTCACTCACAAGCAGAATTTTTCATTTTGTACACATTTAATGCACATTTTAATGTTTCAAAAGTGCCTTTCCCCAAGGGAAAGAGATAAATCTATATGTAAATCTATTCATCTCCATTTTAATATAAATGTGGGGTGTGATGCGGGCATTAAGTGATGCATTTAGTTTATACACATTTATTTAGCTCGATTGCGAAACAATATCTTACAATATTTGTTTGTTAGTTATGCACATTTAATTTAGCTCGATCGATTGCGAAACAAGTTCTACCTCTACCAGTTACATTGAATATCGATGCTGAAGAGTGTGTACCTTGCTGCAAGATCGACGACCAGACGACTCAATGTCCTACCATGCTGCTGCGAGATGTGCACCGACCGCGACCTGCACGCCGTAAGGACGTCAGCCGTTCACGTATAATTCTAACAATTGACGCGCGCGAACCGGATAGAAAGCATATCACGTTGCGATGACAATTCAATGACAATTCAAGCAGCATTTTTCATTTTTGTAAACATACAGTGCATATTTTAATATTTCAAAACTGCCTTCTCCAACAGAAAGCTATAGATATATATGAAAATGTATCCCATCTATTCAGTGGAATAATATCTCCAAGAAATTAACACTGCCCAGTGTATTAATTAAGTTTCAATGTACATTCAGTGACCTTCAAGCAGCATTTTATCTTGTATACAATATACTTAGCCCGGCGCGATATATTCTGAACTGAGCTGATGCGCCGTTAAACCAAATACTCATTCACTAACTCACTCACAAGCAGAATTTTTCATTTTGTACACATTTAATGCACATTTTAATGTTTCAAAAGTGCCTTTCCCCAAGGGAAAGAGATAAATCTATATGTAAATCTATTCATCTCCATTTTAATATAAATGTGGGGTGTGATGCGGGCATTAAGTGATGCATTTAGTTGATACACATTTATTTAGCTCGATTGCGAAACAATATCTTACAATATTTGTTTGTTAGTTATGCACATTTAATTTAGCTCGATCGATTGCGAAACAAGTTCTACTTCTACCAGTTACATTGAACATCGATGCTGAAGAGTGTGTACCTTGCTGTAAGATCGACGACCAGACGACTCAATGTCCTACCATGCTGCTGCGAGATGTGCACCGACCGCGACCTGCACGCCGTAAGGACGTCAGCCGTTCACGTATAATTCTAACAATTGACGCGCGCGAACCGGATAGAAAGCATATCACGTTGCGATGACAATTTAATGATAATTCAAGCAGCATTTTTCATTTTTGTAAACATACAGTGCATATTTTAATATTTCAAAACTGCCTTCTCCAACAGAAAGCTATAGATATATATGAAAATGTATCCCATCTATTCAGTGGAATAATATCTCCAAGAAATTAACACTTCCCAGTGTATTAATTAAGTTTCAATGTACATTCAGTGACCTTCAAGCAGCATTTTATCTTGTATACAATATACTTAGCCCGGCGCGATATATTCTGAACTGAGCTGATGCGCCGTTAAACCAAATACTCATTCACTAACTCACTCACAAGCAGAATTTTTCATTTTGTACACATTTAATGCACATTTTAATGTTTCAAAAGTGCCTTTCCCCAAGGGAAAGAGATAAATCTATATGTAAATCTATTCATCTCCATTTTAATATAAATGTGGGGTGTGATGCGGGCATTAAGTGATGCATTTAGTTTATACACATTTATTTAGCTCGATTGCGAAACAATATCTTACACTATTTGTTTGTTAGTTATGCACATTTAATTTAGCTCGATCGATTGCGAAACAAGTTCTACCTCTACCAGTTACATTGAACATCGATGCTGAAGAGTGTGTACCTTGCTGCAAGATCGACGACCAGACGACTCAATGTCCTACCATGCGGCTGCGAGATGTGCACCGACATCGACCTGCACGCCGTAAGGACATAATTCAAGCAGCATTTTTCATTTTTGTACCCGGTCGATCTCCTCACGACGTGCACGTCGTGACGGGGCACATTCCGCAGCAGCAGCGTAGGATTCTGGGATCTTCTGGTCGTCGATCTTGTGAAGGGGAGGCTCGCCAGCATGTGGATCCATGGCTACAGCACATCAGGACAGATCCACCAGCTCTTCTAGATAGTGGTCACTCTAGATAGTGATATTTTGGCACTATATCTTCACCGGCTTTTTTCGACACTTTCTCTTCCTTCTTTTACTTCTCCGGCGGATAGACGAGACGGCGGACCTGAGGGAGCGGCAACAGTCGTGGATCCACGCTCCCCCGAGCTACACCGGAGTTTAGTAGACTCGTTTGCGACAACCGACGACCAGATGTCTAACTGTCAGATCCGTATTAATGCTGCTGCGGGGTGACCAACAGTGAGGAGTGTGGCCCTACAAAGGACCACCTACAGACCAGGCCTTGTCAATCTGGCACAGACCTTCAAGCAGCATTTTATCTTGTATACAATATACTTAGCCCGGCGCGATATATTCTGAACTGAGCTTGATGCGCCGTTAAACCAAATACTCATTCACTAACTCACTCAGAAGCAGAATTTTTCATTTTGTACACATTTAATGCACATTTTAATGTTTCAAAAGTGCCTTTCCCCAAGGGAAAGAGATAAATCTATATGTAAATCTATTCATCTCCATTTTAATATAAATGTGGGGTGTGATGCGGGCATTAAGTGATGCATTTAGTTGATACACATTTATTTAGCTCGATTGCGAAACAATATCTTACAATATTTGTTTGTTAGTTATGCACATTTAATTTAGCTCGATCGATTGCGAAACAAGTTCTACTTCTACCAGTTACATTGAACATCGATGCTGAAGAGTGTGTACCTTGCTGTAAGATCGACGACCAGACGACTCAATGTCCTACCATGCTGCTGCGAGATGTGCACCGACCGCGACCTGCACGCCGTAAGGACGTCAGCCGTTCACGTATAATTCTAACAATTGACGCGCGCGAACCGGATAGAAAGCATATCACGTTGCGATGACAATTTAATGATAATTCAAGCAGCATTTTTCATTTTTGTAAACATACAGTGCATATTTTAATATTTCAAAACTGCCTTCTCCAACAGAAAGCTATAGATATATATGAAAATGTATCCCATCTATTCAGTGGAATAATATCTCGAAGAAATTAACACTTCCCAGTGTATTAATTAAGTTTCAATGTACATTCAGTGACCTTCAAGCAGCATTTTATCTTGTATACAATATACTTAGCCCGGCGCGATATATTCTGAACTGAGCTGATGCGCCGTTAAACCAAATACTCATTCACTAACTCACTCTCAAGCAGAATTTTTCATTTTGTACACATTTAATGCACATTTTAATGTTTCAAAAGTGCCTTTCCCCAAGGGAAAGAGATAAATCTATATGTAAATCTATTCATCTCCATTTTAATATAAATGTGGGGTGTGATGCGGGCATTAAGTGATGCATTTAGTTTATACACATTTATTTAGCTCGATTGCGAAACAATATCTTACAATATTTGTTTGTTAGTTATGCACATTTAACTTAGCTCGATCGATTGCGAAACAAGTTCTACCTCTACCAGTTACATTGAACATCGATGCTGAAGAGTGTGTACCTTGCTGCAAGATCGACGACCAGACGACTCAATGTCCTACCATGCGGCTGCGAGATGTGCACCGACATCGACCTGCACGCCGTAAGGACGTCAGCCGTTCACGTATAATTCTAACAATTGACGCGCGCGAACCGGATAGAAAGCATATCACGTTGCGATGACAATTCAATGATAATTCAAGCAGCATTTTTCATTTTTGTACCCGGTCGATCTCCTCACGACGTGCACGTCGTGACCGGGGCACATTCCGCAGCAGCAGCGTAGGATTCTGGGATCTTCTGGTCGTCGATCTTGTGAAGGGGAGGCTCGCCAGCATGTGGATCCATGGCTACAGCACATCAGGACAGATCCACCAGCTCTTCTAGATAGTGGTCACTCTAGATAGTGATATTTTGGCACTATATCTTCACCGGCTTTTTTCGACACTTTCTCTTCCTTCTTTTACTTCTCCGGCGGATAGACGAGACGGCGGACCTGAGGGAGCGGCAACAGTCGTGGATCCACGCTCCCCCGAGCTACACCGGAGTTTAGTAGACTCGTTTGCGACAACCGACGACCAGATGTCTAACTGTCAGATCCGTATTAATGCTGCTGCGGGGTGACCAACAGTGAGGAGTGTGGCCCTACAAAGGACCACCTACAGACCAGGCCTTGTCAACCTGGCACAGACCTTCAAGCAGCATTTTATCTTGTATACAATATACTTAGCCCGGCGCGATATATTCTGAACTGAGCTTGATGCGCCGTTAAACCAAATACTCATTCACTAACTCACTCAGAAGCAGAATTTTTCATTTTGTACACATTTAATGCACATTTTAATGTTTCAAAAGTGCCTTTCCCCAAGGGAAAGAGATAAATCTATATGTAAATCTATTCATCTCCATTTTAATATAAATGTGGGGTGTGATGCGGGCATTAAGTGATGCATTTAGTTGATACACATTTATTTAGCTCGATTGCGAAACAATATCTTACAATATTTGTTTGTTAGTTATGCACATTTAATTTAGCTCGATCGATTGCGAAACAAGTTCTACTTCTACCAGTTACATTGAACATCGATGCTGAAGAGTGTGTACCTTGCTGTAAGATCGACGACCAGACGACTCAATGTCCTACCATGCTGCTGTGAGATGTGCACCGACCGCGACCTGCACGCCGTAAGGACGTCAGCCGTTCACGTATAATTCTAACAATTGACGCACGCGAACCGGATAGAAAGCATATCACGTTGCGATGACAATTTAATGATAATTCAAGCAGCATTTTTCATTTTTGTAAACATACAGTGCATATTTTAATATTTCAAAACTGCCTTCTCCAACAGAAAGCTATAGATATATATGAAAATGTATCCCATCTATTCAGTGGAATAATATCTAGAAGAAATTAACACTTCCCAGTGTATTAATTAAGTTTCAATGTACATTCAGTGACCTTCAAGCAGCATTTTATCTTGTATACAATATACTTAGCCCGGCGCGATATATTCTGAACTGAGCTTGATGCGCCGTTAAACCAAATACTCATTCACTAACTCACTCACAAGCAGAATTTTTCATTTTGTACACATTTAATGCACATTTTAATGTTTCAAAAGTGCCTTTCCCCAAGGGAAAGAGATAAATCTATATGTAAATCTATTCATCTCCATTTTAATATAAATGTGGGGTGTGATGCGGGCATTAAGTGATGCATTTAGTTTATACACATTTATTTAGCTCGATTGCGAAACAATATCTTACAATATTTGTTTGTTAGTTATGCACATTTAATTTAGCTCGATCGATTGCGAAACAAGTTCTACCTCTACCAGTTACATTGAACATCGATGCTGAAGAGTGTGTACCTTGCTGCAAGATCGACGACCAGACGACTCAATGTCCTACCATGCGGCTGCGAGATGTGCACCGACATCGACCTGCACGCCGTAAGGACGTCAGCCGTTCACGTATAATTCTAACAATTGACGCGCGCGAACCGGATAGAAAGCATATCACGTTGCGATGACAATTCAATGATAATTCAAGCAGCATTTTTCATTTTTGTACCCGGTCGATCTCCTCACGACGTGCACGTCGTGACCGGGGCACATTCCGCAGCAGCAGCGTAGGATTCTGGGATCTTCTGGTCGTCGATCTTGTGAAGGGGAGGCTCGCCAGCATGTGGATCCATGGCTACAGCACATCAGGACAGATCCACCAGCTCTTCTAGATAGTGGTCACTCTAGATAGTGATATTTTGGCACTATATCTTCACCGGCTTTTTTCGACACTTTCTCTTCCTTCTTTTACTTCTCCGGCGGATAGACGAGACGGCGGACCTGAGGGAGCGGCAACAGTCGTGGATCCACGCTCCCCCGAGCTACACCGGAGTTTAGTAGACTCGTTTGCGACAACCGACGACCAGATGTCTAACTGTCAGATCCGTATTAATGCTGCTGCGGGGTGACCAACAGTGAGGAGTGTGGCCCTACAAAGGACCACCTACAGACCAGGCCTTGTCAACCTGGCACAGACCTTCAAGCAGCATTTTATCTTGTATACAATATACTTAGCCCGGCGCGATATATTCTGAACTGAGCTTGATGCGCCGTTAAACCAAATACTCATTCACTAACTCACTCAGAAGCAGAATTTTTCATTTTGTACACATTTAATGCACATTTTAATGTTTCAAAAGTGCCTTTCCCCAAGGGAAAGAGATAAATCTATATGTAAATCTATTCATCTCCATTTTAATATAAATGTGGGGTGTGATGCGGGCATTAAGTGATGCATTTAGTTGATACACATTTATTTAGCTCGATTGCGAAACAATATCTTACAATATTTGTTTGTTAGTTATGCACATTTAATTTAGCTCGATCGATTGCGAAACAAGTTCTACTTCTACCAGTTACATTGAACATCGATGCTGAAGAGTGTGTACCTTGCTGTAAGATCGACGACCAGACGACTCAATGTCCTACCATGCTGCTGCGAGATGTGCACCGACCGCGACCTGCACGCCGTAAGGACGTCAGCCGTTCACGTATAATTCTAACAATTGACGCACGCGAACCGGATAGAAAGCATATCACGTTGCGATGACAATTTAATGATAATTCAAGCAGCATTTTTCATTTTTGTAAACATACAGTGCATATTTTAATATTTCAAAACTGCCTTCTCCAACAGAAAGCTATAGATATATATGAAAATGTATCCCATCTATTCAGTGGAATAATATCTCCAAGAAATTAACACTTCCCAGTGTATTAATTAAGTTTCAATGTACATTCAGTGACCTTCAAGCAGCATTTTATCTTGTATACAATATACTTAGCCCGGCGCGATATATTCTGAACTGAGCTGATGCGCCGTTAAACCAAATACTCATTCACTAACTCACTCACAAGCAGAATTTTTCATTTTGTACACATTTAATGCACATTTTAATGTTTCAAAAGTGCCTTTCCCCAAGGGAAAGAGATAAATCTATATGTAAATCTATTCATCTCCATTTTAATATAAATGTGGGGTGTGATGCGGGCATTAAGTGATGCATTTAGTTTATACACATTTATTTAGCTCGATTGCGAAACAATATCTTACAATATTTGTTTGTTAGTTATGCACATTTAATTTAGCTCGATCGATTGCGAAACAAGTTCTACCTATACCAGTTACATTGAATATCGATGCTGAAGAGTGTGTACCTTGCTGCAAGATCGACGACCAGACGACTCAATGTCCTACCATGCTGCTGCGAGATGTGCACCGACCGCGACCTGCACGCCGTAAGGACGTCAGCCTTTCACGTATAATTCTAACAATTGACGCGCGCGAACCGGATAGAAAGCATATCACGTTGCGATGACAATTCAATGACAATTCAAGCAGCATTTTTGTAAACATACAGTGCATATTTTAATATTTCAAAACTGCCTTCTCCAACAGAAAGCTATAGATATATATGAAAATATATCCCATCTATTCAGTGGAATAATATGTCCAAGAAATTAACACTGCCCAGTTGTATTAATTAAGTTTCAATGTACATTCAGTGACCATTCAAGCAGCATTTTATCTTGTATACAATATACTTAGCCCGGCGCGATATATTCTGAACTGAGCTGATGCGCCGTTAAACCAAATACTCATTCACTGACTCACTCACAAGCAGAAGTTTTCATTTTGTACACATATAATGCACATTTTAATGTTTCAAACATGCCTTTCCCCAAGGGAAAGCGATAAATCTATATGTAAATCTATTCATCTCCAAATTAGTATAAATGTGGGGTGTGATGCGGGCATTAAGTGGTGCATTTAGTTTATACACATTTATTTAGCTCGATTGCGAAACAATATCTTACAATATTTGTTTGTTAGTTATGCACATTTAATTTAACTCGATCGATTGGGAAACAAGTTCTACCTCTACCAGTTACATAGAACGTCGATGCTGAATAGTGTGTACCTTGCTGCAAGATCGACGATCAGACGACTCAATGTCCTACCATGCTGCTGCGAGATGTGCACCGACCGCGACCTGCACGCCGTAAGGACGTCAGCCGTTCAACGTATAATTCTATTTATTGACAACAATTGACGCGCGCGAACCGGATAGAAAGCATATCACGTTGCGATGACAATTCAATGACAATTCAAGCAGCATTTTTCATTTTTGTAAACATACAGTGCATATTTTAATATTTAAAACCTGTCTTCTCCAACAGAAAGCTATATATATATATGAAAATATATCCCATCTAGTCAGTGGACTAATATCTCCAAGAAATTAACACTGCCCAGTGTATTAATTAAGTTTCAATGTACATTCAGTGACCATTCAAGCAACATTTTATCTTGTATACAATATACTTAGCCCGGCGCGATATATTCTGAACTGAGCTGATGCGCCGTTAAACCAAATACTCATTCACTAACTCACTCACAAGCAGAATTTTTCATTTTGTACACATTTAATGCACATTTTACTACTGACTGCAATTTATTTGATCCCAGTATTAGTCATGTATTCTAATAGAGCTTATATATAAAAGCAGAGCAATAATTTAACAACACAATAAATAAAGTTAACATTTTATTTGCATGTTATATAACACAATACAGCTTGTTTTAATATATCGACATTCTATAATCCGAGCATCAACATGCAACAATGGGCCTTCAGGAATTAAGATTGTATGTTGTTTTTTTTGCATGAATAGTTTATGATATTCTGAATATAAATCTGATATTAAAGCTATTGAGTTTCATATTAAAAAACCATCCAAGACAAAGAAATTGAGATATCAATATGAGATGAGGGAGTAGCCTGTATATTGCATACAATTAACTTAAGATTAAATTGCTATTTAGACAGATTAACTAATATATACTGTACATGTCTAACTGAAAGTGGATATATTCCACGTGGTTTAATGCACAACCAAGTCATCAACATAAAACTAAATTTCGCTAGTACAAACAACATAAAATGCCAGATCAGATGGCGTTACCTATGCCTTGTAAAAATATGAGCAAGAAACTTTATATATATACTGAGAAGGTTCCAGAAAGTTGATTAATACAATCAAGCTTTCATCACAATCAAACTTAAATAAATTAGTACAGACCATATAAGATCATTATGTCTTAGAATTAATGTCTTATAACTTATGACTTAGAACGTATGCTTGTTTAGAACATATGTCTTAGAACTTATGTCTTAGAACTTATGACTTAGAACTTATGACGTTAAACTTATGTCTTAGAACTTATGACTTAGAACTTATGACTTAGAACTTATGACTTATAACTTATGACTTAACAATATATCAACTTAACAAAACATTCAAATTATGAACACATTTAACAATAACTAATTTTATGAAAACATAAAAAGAAAACAATTACTAACTCCTGATCTAACTACAGGGCCCACACATTAAACCTGCAAAGTAGTCACAACCAGATACATCTTAACAGATATCACGATTAATTTGTGTTCAATACACGTTATATTGAAACACTACCAAAATGTAAGTAATATTTGTTCAATACACATTATATTGAAACACTACCAAACTATATGTAATATTTGTTCAATACACATTATATTGAAACACTACCAAACTATATGTAATATTTGTTCAATACACATTATATTGAAACACTACCAAACTATATGTAATATTTGTTCAATACACATTATATTGAAACACTACCAAACTATATGTAATATTTGTTCAATACACATTATATTGAAACACTACCAAACTATATGTAATATTTGTTCAATACACATTATATTGAAACACTACCAAACTATATGTAATATTTGTTCAATACACATTATATTGAAACACTACCAAACTATATGTAATATTTGTTCAATACACATTATATTGAAACACTACCAAACTATATGTAATATTTGTTCAATACACATTATATTGAAACACTACCAAACTATATGTAATATTTGTTCAATACACATTATATTGAAACACTACCAAACTATATGTAATATTTGTTCAATACACATTATATTGAAACACTACCAAACTATATGTAATATTTGTTCAATACACATTATATTGAAACACTACCAAACTATATGTAATATTTGTTCAATACACATTATATTGAAACACTACCAAAAAATGTATGTAATAATAATCAAAAGAAGTAAGCATCACAGTGGCCTCATTTTGGTACGCAACACACTGCAACCCCAAGATCTACCGAATTACCGACATACCACGTTGAAATTTGAATATTATATACAGTATGCTATAAAGTTCAAGGTTACGAGTTTCATGATCTGCTATATATGAACTAATTACCATCATGTTGTTTGTATTTTATGTGACTACCGTACGCAACATTCACACATTACATGTATATAAATTTTGGAACAGGTTACGAACAGGACAGGACAACTATACAACACTTAGTGCTTTTACATATTGTACTAAATAATGCATAAACTGTCAGCACTCAGGTTGCCTCAGAATTTAAAGACACATTAACCGTATTTTGCTGGTCTGAAAAGCAGTTACATCATACCAAATATCCAAATATTTTGAAAGAAAAAACAAATAATAACCGAGACTGAGCTAGATATTGCTAGATACACCTTATGTTAACATGTTGGTAAACATGAAGAGTTAGGTACAAAGTATGCAAATTATCTTGTTAGTGTCACGTGGTATCAGAAATTTACTACTACTTATGGCTCAGGTGTCAAATAAAATTCCATGGGTAGAGTTCACGTCTTTGGTTGTTGTTTCCAAAATATTTTTATAGTTGACATCATATAATACTATTGGCTGCATTTACCGCATGCTATATAAGTAGAATATGGTTAGTGGGCCGTTAAGAGCGGACAGCTTTCAGTAGGTCAAGTACAGTAGGCCTTTCATAATAACTGTAATGCAGTCCATCTCTCAAGGCATCCACTATACTAGCTGAAATATCAGCTCGATCCAGTAAAACCAACATGACATCTGGATGTGCTCTTATCTTCATTTTCTCAATTATGTAGTCAATACAGTCATTCTCTTGAAAGTTCCATGCTGGAAGTTCACATATCAACTCTAGAAGTGTAAGTGATAAACTCCAAATGTCTGAACTTGTACTTGCACTTTTCTTGTCAATCAGGAGTTCGGGAGCTTGATAAGCTGGCGTCCCTGGCTGAAGAGAATTACAACCTGCCAATGTGGTAATTAAAGTGGTCATTGTTTTCAGCTTACACATGCCCATGTCACACAACGTTACACACTGAAAGTCCCTAGACAGCAATATGTTCTCAGGTTTGATGTCTCTGTGTAGGATGATTGGTTTCTGATGATGAAGATATGCCACAGCCTGACATATCTTCTCTGCAACTGACATTTTCATAGGAATACTCATTATGCTTCCTTCAATTTCAGAACCAAAGAGAAGATCGTCTAAATTGTTACCTTCTACAAATTCCATGACAAGATACAGTTTGCTTAACTCCGTAGCAAAGGCCATCAACTGAAGAATGTTAGGATGCCTTATTCCATTGTGTATACTTAATTCTCTTTCTATCATTGCTCGGGCACATTTCATTCGGCGGACAGTTATTTCCTTTACAGCGACTGTCGTTCCAATCCATTCAACTTAGTACATGAGATCTGTGTGTACTGTTGATTGTGATACCTGGACCATCTAGATTGTCGGAGTGGTGGTTCAGGGTTGATGTCGACGAGCTCATGCTTGATTTTATATAGCATAGTGGCCCTGGCTACGTTTTGTCTGTGCTGTAGAGTGTCCACTGGAGGTCTTTGAGCATGGTAGTGACGGAGCTTGTTCGCTGATAGTCATGTTTGACGAATCTGGCTGCTCTACGTTGTATCATCTCCAGCTTGTAGATTTGGGTCTCGGTGTAGGGGGACCAAACAGTTGAGGCGTACTCTACGATGGGTCGGACATATGTCTTGTAAGCTGTCGTTTTGGCATTAGGTGGGCTTGAACCGATGTTTCTGCGGATGAAGGACATGGTGGAATTTGCTTTCTTAGTGATATTGTCAATGTGCGTTTTCCAGGAGAGATCGGGTGTGATGGATACTCCGAGGTATTTGGCTGCGTCAGTAGGTTTTAATGGTGTGTGGTGGATGTTGTAAGTAGAGATGACTGGTTTCCGTTTGTATAGTTACATGGATTACTTCGCATTTGTCAGGGTTAAATGCCATTTGCCACTCCTGCTCCCAATCTTGAAGGTGGTCACGGTCATCTTGTAGCTGCCTGGCGTCTTCCTGGCATGTAATGTTTTTGTACATCAGACAGTCGTCGGCGAAGAGGCGGACAGTTGACTTGACTCTAGATGGTAGGTCGTTGATGTACGTAAGAAAGAGGAGGGGCCAAGGACACTGCCCTGCGGGACACCAGACATGACGGGGACAATGATGCAAGTGTGACAATTTCAACATTAATTTCATATTTAATTTAATTTTTTTTTAAAAATTAAAATACTTTCTTTTTATTGTAAAACCATTAGATAGTCTTTATTTACTGTATTTCTTAGGTATGGAGGCATTTTCCATGAGTGACACATGCATGAACCATATATATGATCAACATATTGCCCCATAATGGTGAATGCAGAGTGGGTGGGGGGTGGCGGGAATGGAATCACAAACACTAATTGCAGCTATCTTTTATTTCTCAATTTTAGGCTCCTCCTTTTCGGTTGGCTCCAGCCCATTAAGGCATTATCAGACATTCTGCCATGAATGTCACTGAAGCTGTTTAAGGATTTCTAATAAACTGTTTTTCAATAGTGTTGCTTTACTCTGCCATGGCAGTATATAGGTGGGTTAAAATCCAAGATCATCAAGTTGACCCAACTTATATTCGTCCGCAAGCCGAGGACAGGAATTCCGAAAGCGATGGTATTTATCTTGCTTGCATTTGCGCTCTATTTGTGTGACACCATGTATTGTAGTATTGTCTTTTTATCTTTTGTTGATGCTTTTCCCCGTTCTAGGTTGTCAAGAAGTACCTGGAGGATTTCGGTGACAACGTGTGTGTGTGTGTCCAATGATTTTCGAGATGTCGTTCAATGAATTGTTCATGTGAATTTTTTCTAAAGCCAGCACTCGTGGAAAGTTCTCTGGGCGGTTGCTTTCTTTCGGCATTGTTGACAAGAGTTACCTGACTGAATGTTTTTACTACATGCATGTATGTGTTGAATTCTTGCTGGCAACACTCACTCAATCTAAATTTCATAATGGTTTTAAGCCGTATCATGTCATTGTCCGTCAATTTCAGCTGCTGTATACCGTGTGTGGGAAGACATTGTACCACCAGCCGCCTACTCCACCTGTACCAGAGTAGTCAAATCATCCATGTGGACAGTAGCTACAGCCCCCCCACAAAGCACTGACCTTGTAGCTGCACTGTTGCAAGGTAAGAGGTAAGTGTAACACTGATGTGATATCAAAAGCTCCTATTTTGCATAGAAAAGTGTCTTTTTCTCAATATAATAACCCAAAGGCCAAGCAAATCTCCATAATTAGATTCCTGTCCTCTTTAATTAAAAGGTACACTACCTGGCTGTCATTATGCACCAGAATTCATGAAAATCTATGAAGTACTTTTGAAATGGTAGCACCTTCTGTAAAGCCAGTGAATTGCTCAATATGTAGATTTCCGAGCTACGAAGACTGGACAATTTGTCTTTTTTTAAAAATGATTCCTATATCATAGTGAATGGACCGAGATATCTTCTTGTAGTGTTTTGTTTCTCGTAATATACGTAAAAGCTCGAATAACTAGCAAATTGAAGGTTTGCAAAACTGTTAGTGCATATATACGTGTGACTCCACTGGGAAATTGGTTCCGGGTCGTTGTATCCTAGAAAGTAGTTTTTACAATCAAGCAGACCATAATTTGATGATATTTTACTGTAGAACCAGAGACTGTTTGCATTTCTTACTGTGATTGTGGTACATCTGTGGCATTTGTGTTCATTTGAAGAAGACTTGTTGTGCTTTTATTTCAGTACTACTTGCTCCAGCGCATTGATGAGTAAACAGCCCTACATGACAGCTATGATCCCTACGCATTCAACCGGTGTTTGTTTACATTTGAAAAATTGTGAAAAACTTTGATGGTGATGCCATGACTTAGTTGTGTCTAACAGCAAGTAGCAGCCCTGTAGTTTACAGAACTGCATGTGGTAAAAGTTGATTCTTGTTTGGAACTGAGAATTTGACTGTGACAGTTCATCGATTTACCATAGCACGAAGAAGGAGAAAATGCAGTGGTGTGCATCCTATATTTGAAAGGCAGAATTGTGTTTAGATTTGAATAACTCAGCAAGTATTGCACCCACAACCATGAAACTTCACACCCAAGTAGCTGATTGGTATAAAAATCTGGCATACACAGCATTTGATCAACAATTGATCCGGATTGGGTAGCCAATGGGTTAGTTTTAAAACGCCCACCTATCCAGGTTGGGTAGCCAATGGGTGAATTTTGAATGTTCATTAATCCGGAATGTCTATGACATGTTTAGTATTATTCAAATATGCAACAGAACAAACAATTAATGTTTATACTTCTTGACACCAATCTCCTGTCATCATATTGCACAGACGGATCTATAGCCCAGTGGTAACACGCTGGACTGGTAATCCAGGGATCGCAGGTTCGATCCCCCGTCTGACCCTAATAAAATTAACAGTCTTTCAGATGGGACGTTAAACCGAGGTCTCGTGTCGGTGCTTTACACCGTGCACGTAAAAGAACCAGAGGAGACTCTGGAATGGGTCTCTCTCTGTATCATTGCACTATCCTCCAACAATCTAAAATGACTAATATCTTCAGGAGGCGTCGCTCATATGGGCAACCGGTAGCGACGATAAATAAACGTAATAAAAAAATAATATTGCACAGACGAGTAATATAGATGTTGCATAATAACTATCTAGTGTGAATGGCAGTACGTATCTGCAGTCTTTCAGATGGGACGTTAAACCGAGGTCTCGTGTCGGTGCTTTACACCGTGCACGTAAAAGAACCAGAGGAGATTCTAGAATTGGTCTCTGTCTGTATCATGCACTATCCTCCAAAATCTAAAATAACTAATCTCTTCAGGAGGCGTCGCTCATATGGGCAACCGGTAGCGACGATAAATAAACATAAAACACACAATACTTATCTGTGTAAAGATATGATGTATCTGATGTGCTTAATTGTAACGAACACAATTTTAAATGTATAAACTCTTCGAAATTTAGTAAGGTTGAAAACGGTTACTTATTAGTTATGAAATTGAAGTCTCTATGAATATATTGACTCCCTTATTGTATATGCAAAATGTACATCTAATAGGAATGAACAGGCTATCAATTTGAGGTTGATAGCATACACCTCTGGCACACGAAAGTTGACCCCGGTTAACAGAAAACGCCACGGTAGGTACTATTAGGTATTATCAAAGCGCAGGCATGAATATATAAAACGTATGTAAATACAATTGTGAGAATTTCAATAGGAACGTAGAATTATATACACATCAGGCTGAAATGTTAAACTCTAAAATGTCTATATACACGTGCACACGTGTTATAACTAATGCTGTTTATAATACACATGGCAGTTCATTCTCTGCTGCCCTGTAGTTTCTGACTCGCAGCCAATGATATGCGGAACCTCAATGTCCATAAAACGAGTGCATACTAATACAACCAAATGAAAGAATATATTGTCCTATAATACAGTCGGCGGAGCCGATCGAGGTGCAAAACAAAACTGTTACCGAATTATTAAATGGATAATTACTCCAGTGTTACAACACTTATCTAGAGAGCAGTACATGCTTGCATACCGTTACGACACGCACACAATTACTGGTGTATTAAACGACTGAGTCTCATTCAGGCAAGACGGCGAGACATTAATATCCATAGACACACAGTAATTATGGTGAGTAAGCCAAATGTGAGTAAAACCGTCTCGTAATTCGGCTGATGTGTGATCTCATTGCTATCGGCTAAACAGCAAATCATATGCATGTCGAGATAATAAGGGGGTACAACAAGCGAGTTCCCCAACTGACATACATTTACTACAACAAGAACCGTAGACCCGACACACGAATAATATAAGCCGGGTCGGCAAACATCAGGAATCCCTGTACTCACCGCCATGAAGTAACTATCAACAAGTGGGATATCTGGTCGTTTGACAGGATTTCCAACTGGGAGAAAACATCTGTATGATTCGGGTAGAGGCTTCAGTGCCTTAGTTGTTTGAAGTGTGTCTGTTACCCGAGTTACTGAGCGTGGATGACCCTCAAACTTTCCCTGTGTTGGAAGATAGAGATTCCCGTTCCATGGAAAGACCCCTGAGCTGATGTTGATGACAGATTATGGTCAATGTTGTCGAGGGCTCCCGTTGTGAACACACAATTTCGTAGACTAGCCGGTAGAACCATATCTTTTTCTTCATAATCTGACGTTACATCATTTCCCAATATGGTTGATATAGTTAGGACGCGATCATAAGAAATGGATAGGCCAAGATCATGGAGTTTATCAATGAGTCCGCGCTTACGCTTTTCGCCATGTAGTAATAAACCAAACTCGTCGACTAGCAGTGTACAGTAATGTGTCCTTCCTGAGGATGACTTTCTTCTCTTCATTGTAGCATTAAACCTAATACTTTGGGCACTTGACAATGCAGCCTATGTCTCTGTGACATAATTCACTTGTGACGTTATGTTTGGACAGTATCATACCGACTAATGTTCTCAATGATTGTGGAACTGCTTTCTCCTGACATTTCTAGGTTACCTTCCTAAAATGCGCTCTTTCAATCTGGTCGAGTGTATTATTGGATGTTCACCTGGTAACAGCTGACACATCCGTGCCTCATACAATTTTGTTTAGTCTGGTAACTTGAACACTGGAATGTTTCCACTATCATATGACCTGACTTCCTCGACGTAAGCTATAATTTCAGCTAGAGCAATTCTGCGTGCTTGATCACTTTCAGACTGTGTATTTGAATTAGATTTGGTCTTTCTAGCACTGTGGTATAGACCTCTGTAGCACTTTAAATGATAAACTGTATCGACAAAATCTCCATTTGCACTCATCTTTTGTTCTAATACAGGGTCGTGAACTTCAGCAGCATATCCTTACGCTGAACTTTCCATGCCAAACGTGCCACATTCGTGAAGCTTACCCTTTTCATCATTTTCGCCTTCCCCACAGAAGCATCACTTTCCAAACTCAGATCTTTCTGCATGCTGTGAACTATATATTGTTACTTTAGGCGTATATGTTGATGGTTCATCCAAATTAGCTGATTCTGAAGATCTTTTCCATAAATTAAGTGATCTGTGGTATTTATCGTATTTTGTTCGACACACCTTATGCCATTTTGTACAAACTTGCTATAGATTCTTGTTCATGTTCTAAAGGCTCAATATGCTTAGGCAAAGACATATCATGGAGTTCATACTAGCTTCTGATATCTGATTCAAACGGTTTATAACTACTTTCATAAGTCTTCCGTGATTTGGGGTTTTGTAATACAGCTTTAGTTTGTTCTTGACATATCACACATATATATACCAATCAATCTTACTCTGCACTGGCTCAGACATTATACCCAGTCTAACATTTCAATGTTCAGTGTGTTAGTACACTCGTCAAAATAAGAAACTCTTATGAGTACAATGCATAGCTCTGGCTGTGGTGCCCAGGTTGAATATTGTGTGTGATTTGGTACAGGTTTTAGCCAATCCCAGCAAACACATGTACTCTACGTAGATTAACATGCAATAAATAGATTGTTACACTTTCATTAGTCTTAAATAGTAATCTAGAGTTTTTCAGTGCTTTTGACACATAGATACTTGTTCACAGCGGCCATTTTGTTTAAAAAATCCACCATTGTGTATGTCTTGGCACTTATTTGGGATTACAATAATAATTGTATTCAACTATATGCAACTAATTTATATCAATAAATAAGAAATTATAAAGAGTGCATGCATGTCTCATGTTATTATATTAACCATTACATAATTATCATATTTAAAATCAATGTACTTGGCGGCCATATTTAAAATGGCCACCATTCGACCATTTTGAGAGATATGAAGTAGTTCTCTTTTGCTGGAATATTGCACATGTCTATAGAATAACTAGTCAAAATGTCATGCTGTTCCCATTTTTTGCACAATTGTTATTGTATATGTAACGGAATGCTTGTACTATAACGCCAGTCTTACACTAACGAAACTACGTTGTCATTGGAGACAATTCAGTTAGATATAGAAAGATTTAGAAAGATGGGGCCGCTTAGAAAATCGGAATCTGTGTGCTCAATTGTGCTGCTGCAAGAACAAATATGCTGATGATGACGATGATGACACTCATGCCAGAGCTGTTGATGGCGGTGATTTGGATGCAAAATTTGGATGCAAATGATGATGTCGGTGTGGGTGATTCTGGTGCCAATAATGGTCATGGTGTTGCTGATTCTGAGGCTAATTGTTCTGTCGATGTTGACAATTCTGATTCTGATGCTGATAATGGTCATGGTGTTGCTGATTCTGAGGCTAATTGTTCTGTCGATGTTGACAATTCTGATTCTGATGCTGATAATGGTCATGGTGTTGCTGATTTTGAATATGGTGTCAATGATGATGTCGGTATTGATGATTAGGATTCCAAGTAGTCCAAGTAATATAGTCCCAATAAGTAATATAGTCCCAATAAGTAATATAGTTCCAATAAGTAATATAGTCCCAATAAGTAATATAGTTCCAATAAGTAATATAGTCCCAATAAGTAATATAGTTCCAATAAGTAATATAGTCCCAATAAGTAATATAGTCCCAATAAGTAATATATCCCTGTTTCCCAATAAGTAATATAGTCCCAATAATTGTGTTTGTTGTTTTTTTGTTGTAATTATCCCATAGTAATATGTCCAATAAGTAATATAGTCCCAATATTAGTTGTATATATTCCAATAAGTAATTAGTCCCAAAAGTAATATAGTCCCAATAGTATATGTCCCAATAAGTAATATAGTCCCCAATAAGTAATATAGTCCCAATAAGTAATATAGTTCCAATAAGTAATATAGTCCCAATAAGTAATATAGTCCCAATAAGTAATATAGTCCCAATAAGTAATATAGTCCCAATAAGTAATATAGTCCCAATAAGTAATATAGTCCCAATAAGTAATATAGTCCCAATAAGTAATATAGTCCCAATAAGTAATATAGTCCCAATAAGTAATATAGTCCCAATAAGTAATATAGTCCCAATAAGTAATATAGTTCATTTTCAGGCAGTGTATAGATTTTGTATTTTTAAAAAAACTTAAACTACTGTTTTTCGGTATTGAGAACAGCACGTTTGCCAGGGCTAGCAGGAGGCTTATCCCTTCAATAAATTCAAAATAAAATAGAAAGAATACCACACTATGTACAATATGAGTTAACGCTTTCGCCCATGAAGACATAGGCTTATATGTTACTGTATCTCCATTTATACGACTTGCTGTCCGCTTAGTGCAGTTGTTAGCATGCTCACTTCTCACCAATGCAACCCAGGTTTGATCCTCCAACTGGGAAATATGTGAGATGGTACGGTGGTCGCCAGATCGGACAGGTGTGTTTTCTCCGGGTACTCCGGTTTCCTCCTACACGAATGACAACAAATACGCTGTATGTCGGACCGAGAGAGTGATTAATATAAGTTGTTACAACTTGTTTCGCAATTGTTGTAAACTACTGATAACAAGTCAAGAAGGATCATGTGGTTGTAGTGAAGAAGTTGAAGGTCGCTGTTAAGAGATTGTTGATGCAATGGGGCGAATATGACTAAGACGACGATCTCCGATCCAAGAAAACTAAACATTCAAACGCGTGTGTCTAAGATTTAACATGTACTTTAACACGATGAACATATTGTTTATATAAAATATCTTGAAAAAAATCTATAATCTTAGTATAATATAAGACCCATTAGATAATAGTCTGAATCTGGTGCTAATGATGGTAATTGTGTTGATGATGATGGCGACGATGTTGATGATGGTGGGATCCGTTGGGTACACATATAAAAAAATAGTATATCTATATTCCTGGTGATGATACTAATAATGACAGTGTTGATGGTAGAGATGATGAAGGTGTTTGTTCTTGTAACCATAACCTTGTAATGCCACCAGGTAGGTCCAGTATGGGTTCATTTCATTATGACAAGAAGACGGGCAACGTTCATTTTTCTTTGGAAGAAGAGGAAGATGATGAGGATGCTATTGATGACAGTGTTGATGATAGTGATGAAGAATGTATTTGCTATGGTAACCATTACCTGGTAAAGTCACAAGGTAGGTCCAGTATGGGTTCATTTCAATATTGGAAGAAGAAAAACGTTCATTTTTCTATGGCAGAAGATGATGAGGATGATGATGACGGTATTGCTGATGGCGGTATCCATGGTTCCCATAGCTATCTTGTTTCCAGATTATTATGACGATGCTAATGATGACGGTATTGATGCTGGCAGTATCCATGGTTCCCATAGCTATCTTGTTTCCAGATTATTATGACGATGATAATGTTGACGGTGTGTATGATAGTGATGATGCTAATGATAATGAAGGTGTTGTTGTCTTTGAAGATGATGATGATGATGATAGTGATGTTGATAGTGATGATGGTGTGAATGGATGATGAGTCCCAATAAGTAATATTGTTCATTTTTCAGGCAGTGTATAGTTTTTGTGTTTTAAAAAAACTTAAACTACTGTTTTTCGGTATTGAAAACAGCACGTTTGCATATCTAGGGCTAGCAGGAGGCTTATCCCTTCAATAAATTCAAAATAAAATAGAAAGAATACCACACTATGTACAATATGAGTTAACCCATTCGCTCATGAAGACATAGGCTTATATGTTACTGTATCTCCATTTATACGACTTGCTGTCCGCTTAGTGCAGTTGTTAGCACGCTCACTTCTCACCAATGCAACCCAGGTTTGATCCTCCAACTGGGAAATATGTGAGATGGTACGGTGGTTGCCAGATCGGACAGGTGTGTTTTCTCCGGGTACTCCGGTTTCCTCCTACACAAATGACAACAAATACGCTGTGCGTCGGACCGAGATAGTGATTAATATAAGTTGATACAACATGTTTCGCAATTGTTGTAAACTACTGATAACAAGTCAAGACGGATCAAGTGGTGGTAGTGAAGAATTTGAAGGTCGCTGTTAAGAGATTGTTGGTGCAATGGGGCGAATATGACTAAGAACACGATCTCCGATCCAAGAAAACTAAACATTAAAACGTGTGTGTCTAAGATTTAACATGTACTTTAACACGATGAACATATTGTTTATATAAAATATCTTGAAAAAAATCTATAATCTTAGTATAATATACGACCCATTAGATAATAGTCTGAATCTGGTGATAATGATGGTAATTGTGTTGATGATTATGATTCTGGTGCTAATGATGGTCATTGTGTTGATGATGGCGACGATGTTGATGATGGTGAGATCCGTTGGGTACACATATATATCTATATTCGTAGTGATGATGCTAATAATGACAGTGTTGATGATAGTGATGATGAAGGTGTTTGTTCTTGTAACCATAACCTTGTAATGCCACCAGGTAGGTACAGTATGGGTTCAGTTCATTATGACAAGAAGACGGGCACAGTTCATTTTTCTTTGGAAGAAGAAGAAGATGATGATGAGGATGCTATTGATGACAGTGTTGATGATAGTGACGATGAAGGTGTTTGTTATGTTAACCATAACCAGGTAAAGTCACAAGGTAGGTCCAGTATTGGTTCATTTCAATATTGGAAGAAGAAAAAAGTTCATTTTTCTATGGCAGAAGATGATGATGACGGTATTGCTGATGGCGGTATCCATGGTTCCCATAGCTATCTTGTTTCCAGATTATTATGACGATGCTAATGATGGCGGTATTGATGCTGGCAGTATCCATGGTTCCCATAGCTATCTTGTTTCCAGATTATTATGACGATGCTAATGATGGCGGTATTGATGCTGGCAGTATCCATGGTTCCCATAGCTATCTTGTTTCCAGATTATTATGACGATGCTAATGATGGCGGTATTGATGCTGGCAGTATCCATGGTTCCCATAGCTATCTTGTTTCCAGATTATTATGACGATGCTAATGATGGCGGTATTGATGCTGGCAGTATCCATGGTTCCCATAGCTATCTTGTTTCCAGATTATTATGACGATGCTAATGATGGCGGTGTGTATGATAGTGATGATGCTAATGATAATGAAGGTGTAGTTGTCTTTGAAGATGATGATGATGATGATGATGATAATGGTTCACTGTGATTGTGGTGATGCTGATGATGGTGATGTTGACGATGACGACGACAACGATGTGAATGATGGTGATGTGAATGAAGATGCAAATTAGGAGAAAAATACAGAAGTTGCCCATATGTAATTTGGCGGAGATGGCTGATCTGGGAAATAATTGAGGAGAAGCAAGTCAGGTTGGTATATTTATATATATAGTTTAATAGATCTGTTGAAAGCATCATTTAATACATTGAAAGCATTATTTAATACATTGAAAGCATGCATAAGCTTCATGTCGAAACTAAAATGTACAAGATTCGTGTCATATTCGTCTTGTAAAGACAAAATAATGGACATAGAAAAGGAGAGCTCTATTTATCCGTGCACGTCTCTATTAGGTTCACGCGCATCAATTGTTGTCTATAAATAGAATTTCACGTTAACCGGCTGACGATATAGAAGGATCTGTAGTCCAGTGGTAACACGCTGGACTGGTATTCCAGGGATCGCAGGTTCGATCCACCGTCTGATCCTAATAAAATTAACAGTCTTTCAGATGGGAAGTTAAACCGAGGTCTCGTGTCGGTGCTTTACACTGTACACGAAAAAGAACCAGAGGTGACTCTGTAATGGGTCTCTGTATGTATCATTGCACTACTCTCCAAAATCTAAAATTACTCTTCCGGAGGCGTCGTTCATATGGGCAAACGGTAGCGACGATAATAAACGTAAAGCACACACCGGCTGACGTCAATACGACGTGGAGGTCACGGTCGGTGCACATCTCGCAGCAGCATGGTAGGACATTGAGTCCTCTGGTCGTCGATCTTGCAGCAAGGTACACACTCTTCAGCATCGATGTTCAATGTAACTGGTAGAGGTAGAACTTGTTTCGCAATCGATCGAGCTAAATTAAATGTGCATAACTAACAAACAAATATTGTAAGATATTGTTTCGCAATCGAGCTAAATAAATGTGTATAAACTAAATGCATCACTTAATGCCCGCCCGCATCACACCCCACATTTATATTAAAATGGAGATGAATAGATTTACATATAGATTTATCTCTTTCCCTTGGGGAAAGGCACTTTTGAAACATTAAAATGTGCATTAAATGTGTACAAAATGAAAATTTCAGCTTGTGTGTGAGTTAGTGAATGAGTATTTGGTTTAATGGCGCATCAGCTCAGTTCAGAATATATCGCGCCGGGCTAAGTATATTGTATACAAGATAAAATGCTGCTTGAATGGTCACTGAATGTACATTGAAACATAATTAATACACTGGGCAGTGTTAATTTCTTGGAGATATTATTCCACTGAATAGATGGGACACATTTTCATATATATCTATAGCTTTCAGTTGGAGAAGGCAGTTTTTAAATATTAAAATATGCACTGTATGTTTACAAAAATGAAAAATGCTGCTTGAATTGTCATTGAATTGTCATCGCAACGTGATATGCTTTCTATCCGGTTCGCGCGCGTCAATTGTTGTCTATAAATAGAATTATACGTGAACGGCTGACGTCCTTACGGCGTGCAGGTCGCGGTCGGTGCACATCTTGTAGCAGCATGGTAGGACATTGAGTCGTCTGGTCGTCGATCTTGCAGCAATGTACACACTATTCAGCATCGATGTTTACATGCGTCTCTTTGACTGTAAACAAACGGGCGCCATTTTGAATACGTTTTATAGTAACTCATTTGCATATAAGGGAATATAAAGTAGGTCACGCGCGTGCGCGTCACTATATAGCCTATTGATGACGTATCGCGCAACTACCGAGCTCTTTGTTTTTTAGTAAACCCGGCTCTTTGCATATAAGTTAATATAAGTAGGTCACGCGCGTGCGCGTTTATTGATGACGTATCGCGCAACTACCGTGTACGAAGGCGTATCTAGTAACGAGTCTCTACGCGGCGTCCATTTTGGATGACCTCGGTTTATCGGATAATCTTATAATTCGCGAATAATGCGACATATGTCCGCTATTATATATCCGGAGCGTCGTCGCATTTCTTCGAAGACACTAGTCAGAATAATCGGTGGCCCCTCCACGTACCCGGATGACACCCTCACGCTTCCAGTCGCATCCGTTCTCGAGTCAATAACATCCGAACAGAGCCGCTTCCAACTGGTCCGTACCGGGGGTACCTCCATTCTCCGCCCACAAAAGGATTCAGATCCGGGCTGGCCCGGGGTAGAGTTATCGCTGCATCGGCCCTCATTTACGGTACGCGCTATGTGAGACCGTGTACCGAGGTCGTGTAGCGAGTGGTTGTCGCGGGACAACGACTGGATGTCACGGATATCCGGTTACCCGATGGTGACCAAATCCAGCTCGCAATCATGGGTCGCCACCTCCGTACGACAGGAAGTCGCGATAGCGCAGCTTCAGGTCCGGAGTTCGAGCCCCGTTGGAGCCGTTACGAGCGTCGCCATTTGAATTCTCTCTCCGTCAGGAACGATAAGTCGGAATAACTCGTTTCGCGATCGAGCTAAAATAAATTTGTATAAAAAAACGACGTTCTTTTACGACATCGATATACCGATCTGTACAGTAACAGAGTGAAAGTGGTGTATAAGAAAACGAAGCGACTACACTACACTACATACCCTATTACAGCGACCAATGGAAACGAACCGCTCTATAAATAGCCAGCGCGTACGTTTCTATAAATAACGACTACGAACCGCTTTATAAATAGCGATCTCGTACCATTCTATAAATATCGACTACGAACCGATCCATAAATAAACAACGCTTCTATAAATAGCGACCGATTAGAAGAGTAATGTATTTAGATATGGTGAGACAGCGCGTATATCTTGTAGTAATGTAAGTAGATTTGGTGAGATAGTGCTTATATCTTGTAGTAATGTACGTATATATGATGAGATAGCGCGTATATCTTGCAATAATGAATGTAGATATGATGAGATAGTGCGTTTATCTTGTAGAAATGTACGCAGATATGGTGAGACAGCGCGTAGTTATTGTAGTAATATATGTAAATATGGTGAGATAGTGGATATATCTTGTAGGAATGTATGTAGATATGGTGATATAGCGCGTAGATCTTGTAGTAATGAATGTAGATATGGTGAGATAGTGCGTAAATTTAGTAGCAATGTATGTATATATGGTGAGATAGTGGATATATCTTGTAGGAATGTACGTAGATATGGTGATATAGCGTGTATATCTTGTATTAATGAACGTAAATATGGTGAGATAGTGGATATATCTTGTAGGAATGTACGTATATATGGTGTGTAGGTCTTGTAGTAATGAATGTATATATGGTGAAATAGTATGTGGATCTTGTAGTAATGAACGTATATATGATGAAATAGTGTGTAGATCTTGTAGTAGTGAATGTAGATATGGTGAGATAGTGGATATATATTGTTGTAATATACGTAGATATGGTGAGATAGTGTGTATATATTGTATTAATGTATGTCGATATGGTGAAATAGTGTGTAGATCTTGTAGGAATGTATGTAGATATGATGAAATAGTGTGGAGATCTTGTAGTAATGTACGTAGATATGGTGAGACAGCGCGTATATCTTGTAGTAATGAACGTAGATATGGTGAAATAGTGCGTAGATCTTGTAGTAATGAACGTAGATATGGTAAGATAGTGCGTATATATTGTACTAATATACGTAGATATGGTGAGATAGTGGATATATCTTGTAGTAATGTACGTAGATATGGTGAGACAGCGCGTAGTTATTGTAGTAATGTATGTAAATATGTTGAGATAGTGGATATATCTTGTAGGAATGTATGTAGATATGGTGATATAGTGTGTAGATATTGTAGTAATTTATGTAGATATGGTGAGACAGCGTGTAGATCTTGTAGTAATGAATGTATATATGGTGAAATAGTATGTAGATCTTGTAGGAATGTACGTAGATATGGTGAAATAGCGTGTAGATCTTGTAGTAATATACGTAGATATGGTGAGATAGTGCGTATATCTTGTAGGAATGTACGTAGATATGGTGAGACAGTGCGTAGTTATTGTAGTAATGTACGTAGATATGGTGAGACAGTGCGTATATCTTGTAGTAATGTACGTAAATATGGTGAGATAGTGGATATATCTTGTAGTATTGTAGGTATATATAGTGAGATAGTGCGTATATCTTGTAGTAATGTACGTACATATGGTGAGATAGTGGCTATAAAATTTGTTTTAAAGGGACGCATCAATTTTTTTTTTCATCGGATTAACGACCCAAAAATGCTATTGTAGCGTCGCATATCGAAAAGACGGAGACAAAAACTGAAATGACAATGACAAAATCTGAAATAACAATGACAAATACTGAAACGCTAGTGTCAGAAACTGAAATGATAGTGTCAGAAACGGAAACGCTAGTGTCAGAAACGGAAACGCTAGTGTCAGAAACTGAAACGCTCGTGTCAAAAACTGAAACGGACTCTACGGAGAATTACGTGCTTAAGGGTAAAAACTGAAACGCTAGTGTCAGAAACTGAAACGATAGTGTCAGAAACGGAAACGCTAGTGTCAGAAACTGAAACGCTAGTGTCAAAAACTGAAACGGACTCTACGGAGAATTACGTGCTTAAGGGTAAAAACTGAAACGCTAGTGTCAAAAACTGAAACGCTCGTGTCAGAAACTGAAACGTTACTGTCAAAAAATTGAAACGTTAGATACAAAAACTGAAACGCTACGGTGTAATACATGTTTTGACGACCTAATGTTATGGTAAGATCCATGTTTTGTGTTGGAAGATGCGGGAGTTATGTAGATATGGTGCTATAGCGCGTATATCTTGTAGTAATATATGTAGATATGGTGATATAGTGTGTATATCTTGTAGTAATGAATGTATATATGGTGCGATAGTGTTTAGATATTGTAGTAATGAACGTATATATGGTGATATAGTGAATAATTTCTTGTAGTAATGTATGTAGATATGGTGAGATACTGCGTATATATTGTAGTAATGTATGTAGATATGTTGAGAAAGTGTGTAGTTATTGTATTAATATACATTGATATGGTGTGATAGTGTGTATATCTTGTAGAAATGTATGTAGTTATGTTGAGCTAGTGGATATATATTGTAGTAATGTACGTAGATATGGTGATATAGTGTGTATATATTGTATTAATGTATGTAGATATGGTGAGACAGTGTGTATATCTTGTAATAATGTATGTAGATATAATGAGATACTGTGTATGTCTTGTAGTAATGTATGTAAATATGGTGAGATAGTTGATATATCTTGTAATAATGTACGTATATATGGTGCTATAGTGCTTAGATCTTGTAGTAATGTACGTATATATGGTGAGATAGTGCGTATGTCTTGTAGAAATGTACGTAGATATGGTGAGATAGTGGATATATATTGTTGTAATGTACGTAGATATGGTGAGATACTGCGTATA
>CM026403.1:6976619-6993307 GCA_014843695.1 Archivesica marissinica
ATGCAAAACAGTCGAACATTTAGAAGTTTAATGGCTCGCATATCGGGCATGCAAAACAGTCGCACATTCACAGCAATTACCTGTGCTCTATCTGTTTAAAATATAAGCAGTTTGGATACCTCTCAGAACTGTCATGGTAGCGATGTCTCCGTCATCATGTTAAACAATAAAAATCATGAAAACGTGATCAAATTTTTAACAAGATAAGTACATCGTCATCTCACATTATTCAACAATCATCATATTTCATAAAACAATACATTTTCTACAAATAAATGATTATAGAAAATTAGATGTGTTGACTTCTTTTAATAACATATGTTATATATTGTGTTAATTTGTGTATAAAGGTAGGGAATGGCAAAAATGGTATTCGATTGGCTAGGTATGCGGAACCACATGACTTCTTACAGGTAGTATCGGGCTCCTCCCTAATTTTCCTCTGACCAAGTCGAGTGACTGGCGCGTGTATTCACATTCTCCACGCAATCCACAAGATTCAGATTCATGATTTTCCACCTGCTTTAAGTAGAAATCGTGTAATAATGATATAATTAAATTATTATTATTTGAAGTGTGTGGAAATTCAATGTCATAACCGAGGTCCATGTATACATAGATTGTGTTTAACCCTTTCAACCCCACAGGCCTCTAAATAGGCTTATGAAAAGTGTAGATCCAGATGAGCCGGCTCGTGACGAGCCATCTCATCAGGATCTGCATTTTTTGCCAGTAATAATTATTACTATTTTTAGATAAAATTACCCATTTTGATAAATGAACTGGTCCAAAGGTAATTTTCTTATTAATTTATTGGTCTGAAAATATCACGCACCAGTCCATGTGAGTTACTTGGGGTTGAATGGGTTAAACACCTGTATTTCAATAATATGAGCAAATAATAGTATCAAAATGTCAGCTGAGTATTGGGAATCCCAAATTATGTCGCACCACATGGCATGGAGAAATAAACAGTATGACCTAAATGGGTTGACATCAAACGTTCCGACCAGAGGACAGTCGTGCATTTAGTGTGAATCTGAAACTTATCTACAATTATTATTTGCAAATCTCTGTCAAATAGAGTTGACTGATATCAGCCAGTGGAATAACACATTTTATTTCACTGATAAATTTCTATATTTCAATGGAAAGCATAAGATATATTCTTTATATTGTCACAACTGCCATATATTACACCTACCATTTGATTTAGCTCACGATTGTGGCACATTTCGCAGCAGCGTAGGCTACTGGGATCACAGACGAGACGAGCGGACACCTGGGGCTACCGAGTATGTCCACCTGCTATAATAATGTGGCATATTACGATATGGAAATATTTTCATGAAACGATGATCGGATAATAGGCTGTGAATCTTTATAGAGGATTTTCTCTATTTTGGTCACAATCTTGAAAAATAAATATTGTCGGATTTGGTCTAAGATGTTCAAAAAAGATGTTAGCTCACCTGCTCAAATCTCATGTGAGATATAGTGTCTGTCCGTCGTCGGTGAACATTTTCAAACATCTCCTCAGTAACCATTGGGTCTATTAGCCACAATTTGTGGTCAGGATACTTGAGTAGGTGGGGGATTACATAATTGTTAAAATTAAGTCATACGTAATCGAAGATTGCCGCTGTCTAAAATAGCACACATTTTTTAATAAATCTTTTCATGAACTGCCAGCCGTATTTTGACAAATCTGGGTAGGAATGATCGATGTACAATGCTCTTTCAAATGGTGACCCCGGGATCAAATGCAGGTCAATTTGGTTTTTGAACAAAATATGATCATGTAATATCAAATCAAAGGTATTGGCTAGGGGAACGCTCTGATGCAATTATCAAAATATTTTTATTTCAAAATTCTTCTTCACCCAAAACGGCTTTGCCAATGGTAGCCAAATTTCACAATTATACTCAATGGGTGTAACCTTTTCAGATTTGTTTAAATGAAAGTCGCGAATAAAAGATGGGCACCATCCAAAAAGTACACAAATTCAAACCGGTTGGATTTTGGCAACATTTGGTAGGAATGATCGATGTACACAATGCTCTTTCAAAGTTGTTCAAATGGTGACCTAAGGATAAAAACTGAGTCTAATTACATCACTACAAAATCACACTGCTCTACCAGGCACCTGCACACTACGACTTCAGACAATTTAACCGATGGCCACAACCCTGCTAATAACACTGTGTTTTCGTAGATCAAATTATGCGGGTTTTAACCAGTTATTATATTTGCAAGAACATCAGTTGTCAGTCGCTTATGGGGGTTGGAGAGTTTTTGAGTACTGGTTCTTGCCCAGGAAATATGGGTGGTCTACTCTTCGTCACAACAGACTGACTTGCCAGTAACACTCGCGAGAGGAGTTGGCACTACTCAGATATAGACAGTGGACATTCTCACACCACCAGGGGTGTAGCGACATACAGTGGACATTCTCACACCACCAGGGGTGTAGTGACATACAGTGGACATTCTCACACCAGGTGTGTAGCGACATACAGTGGACATTCTCACAACACCAGGGGTGTAGCGACATACAGTGGACATTCTCACAACCCCAGGTGTGTAGTGACATACAGTGGACATTCTCACAACACCAGGTGTGTAGTGACATTCTCACAACACCAGGTGTATAGCGACATCCAGTGGACATTCTCACACCACCAGGGGTGTAGTGACATACAGTGGACATTCTCACACCACCAGGGGAGTAGTGACATCCAGTGGACATTCTCACACCACCAGGGGTGTAGTGACATACAGTGGACATTCTAACACCACCAGGGGTGTAGTGACACACAGTGGACATTCTCACATCACCCGGGGTGTAGTGACATCCAGTGGACATTCTCACACCACCAGGGGTGTAGTGACATACAGTGGACATTCTCACATCAACCGGGGTGTAGTGACATCCAGTGGACATTCTCACACCACCAGGGGTGTAGTGACATCCAGTGGACATTCTCACATCACCCGGGGTGTAGTGACATACAGTGGACATTCTAACACCACCAGGGGTGTAGTGACATACAGTGGAAATTCTAACACCACTAGGGGTGTAGTGACATACAGTGGACATTCTCACAACACCAGGGGTGTAGTGACATCCAGTGGACATTCTCACATCACCCGGGGTGTAGTGACATACAGTGGACATTCTCACATCACCCGGAGTGTAGTGACATACAGTGGACATTCTAACACCACCAGGGGTGTAGTGACATACAGTGGACATTCTCACAACACCAGGTGTGTAGCGACATACAGTGGACACTCACAACACCAGGGGTGTAGCGACATACAGTGGACATTCTCACAACACCAGGTGTGTAGCGACATACAGTGGATATGCTCACACCACCAGGGGTGTAGTGACATACAATGGACACTCACAACACCAGGGGTGTAGTGACATCCAGTTGACATTCTCACAACACCAGGGGTGTAGTGACATACAGTGGACATTCTCACAACACCAGGGGTGTAGCGACATACAGTGGACATTCTCACAACACCAGGGGTGTAGTGACATACAGTGGACATTCTCACACCACCAGGTGTGTAATGACATACAGTGGACATTCTCACATCACCAGGGGTGTAGTGACATACAGTGGACATTCTCACATCACCCGGGGTGTAGTGACATACAGTGGACATTCTCACACCACCAGAGGTGTAGCGACATCCAGTGGACATTCTCACATCACCAGGTGTGTAGTGACATCCAGTGGACATTCTCACATCACCAGGTGTGTAGTGACATCCAGTGGACATTCTCACATCACCAGGTGTGTAGTGACATCCAGTGGACATTCTCGTGTAGTGACATCCAGTGGACATGCTCACACCACCAGGGGTGTAGTGACATCCAGAAAACATGCTCACACCACCAGGGGTGTAGTGACATCCAGTGGACATTCTCACACCACCAGGGGTGTAGTGACATCCAGAGGACATGTTCACACCACCAGGTGTGTAGTGACATCCAGTGGACATTCTCACACCACCAGGGGTGTAGCGACATCCAGTGGACACTCTCACACCAGGTGTGTAGTGACATCCAGTGGACATTCTCACATCAACAGGTGTGTAGTGACATCCAGTGGACATTCTCGTGTAGTGACATCCAGTGGACATGCTCACACCACCAGGGGTGTAGTGACATCCAGAGAACATGCTCACACCACCAGGGGTGTAGTGACATCCAGTGGACATTCTCACACCACCAGGTGTGTAGTGACATCCAGTGGACATTCTCACACCACCAGGTGTGTAGTGACATCCAGTGAACATTCTCACACCACCAGGGGTGTAGTGACATACAGTGGACATTCTCACACCACCAGGGGTGTAGTGACATCCAGTGGACATTCCCACAACACCAGGTGTGTAGTGACATACAGTGGATATTCCCACATCACCAGGTGTGTAGTGACATACAGTGGACATTCTCACATCACCAGGGGTGTAGTGACATACAGTGGACATTCCCACATCACCAGGTGTGTAGTGACATACAGTGGACATGTTCACACCACCAGGTGTGTAGTGACATACAGTGGACATTCTCACACCACCAGGGGTGTAGTGACATCCAGTGGACATTCTCACATCACCAGGTGTGTAGTGACATACAGTGGACATTCCCACATCACCAGGTGTGTAGTGACATACAGTGGATATTCCCACATCACCAGGTGTGTAGTGACATACAGTGGACATTCTCACATCACCAGGGGTGTAGTGACATCCAGTGGACATTCTCACAACACCAGGTGTGTAGTGACATACAGTGGACATTCCCACATCACCAGGTGTGTAGTGACATACAGTGGACATTCTCACATCACCCGGGGTGTAGCGACATACAGTGGATAGTCTCACATCACCAGGGGTGTAGTGACATACAGTGGACATTCTCACAACACCAGGGGTGTAGTGACATCCAGTGGACATTCTCACAACACCATGTGTGTAGCGACATACAGTGGACATTCTCACATCACCCGGGGTGTAGTGACATCCCGTGGACATTCTCACACCACCAGGGGTGTAGTGACATACAGTGGACATTCTCACATCACCAGGGGTGTAGTGACATATAGTGGACATTCTCACATCACCAGGTGTGTAGTGACATACAGTGGACATTCTCACATCACCAGGGGTGTAGTGACATCCAGTGGACATTCTCACACCACCAGGGGTGTAGTGACATATAGTGGACATTCTCACACCACCAGGGGTGTAGTGACATATAGTGGACATACTCACATCACCCGAGGTGTAGTGACATACAGTGGACATTCTCACACCACCAGGGGTGTAGTGACATACAGTGGACATTCTCACAACCCCAGGGGTGTAGTGACATACAGTGGACATTCTCACATCACCCGGGGTGTAGTGACATACAGTGGACATTCTCACACCACCAGGTGTGTAGTGACATACAGTGGACATTCTCACACCACCAGGGGTGTAGTGACATCCAGTGGACATTCCCACAACACCAGGGGTGTAGTGTCGTCCAGTGGACATTCTCACAACACCAGGGGTGTAGTGACATCCAGTGGACATTCTCACAACACCAGGGGTGTAGTGACATCCAGTGGACATTCTCACACCACCAGGGACATAGCTTGGGTTTGATATATGTGTGTGCACCATTAGAAATGGTGGTCCGGGGATATCTTCATCGTACGATTTTGATAATCTGTATTGTATTTTAAGGCAAGTTTTGAAGAGAAATTGAAAATAATAAGCTATGTACACCCCTGATCGATGTACTTCTCAGCTTCATTTTCTGCTTGTACGATGTTGCTGATTACGTGTTGACTTAGTAGATCTATATTCCATTAAAAAAAATTCAATTCTTCTTGTTCAATTTAGTATTCTCTTAAACATATCCCGTCATTTTCTTATTCAATCAAAACAATAATTTTCTAGATATACTTACTTATATTAGTACTACATTCATCGGAACAAATTGATAGCAAATTTTACCTTTTGGAAAGGGGTGTTGCTAATGTTTTCAAAATGTGTAGCCCAATCATTTTGCACTTTAAATGTCATATATGATGATGTTAACCCCTAAGTAGTTTATTGAGGCCAACACGTCTAATTTAGTACCTTCCAATGAGTAATTACTTGTGATGTTGACCCCTAAGTAGTTTATTGAAGCCTACACGTCTAATTTAGTACCTTCCAATGAGTAATTACTTGTGATGTTAACCCCTAAGTAGTTTATTGAAGCCAACACGTCTAATTTAGTATCTTCCAATGAGTAATTACTTGTGATGTTAACCCCTAAGTAGTTTATTGCATCCAACACGTCTAAATTAGTACCTTCCAATGAGTAATTACTTGTGATGTTAAACCCTACGTAGTTTATTGCATCCAACACGTCTAATTTAGTACCTTCCAATGAGTAATTACTTGTGATGTTAACCACTAAGTAGTTTATTGAAGCCAACACGTCTAAATTAATACCTTCCAATGAGTAATTACTTGTGATGTTAACCCCTAGTGTATTGCAGCCAACACGTCTAATTTAGTACCTTCCAATGAGTAATTACTTGTGATGTTAACCACTAAGTAGTTTATTGCATCCAACACGTCTAATTTAGAACCTTCCAATGAGTAATTACTTGTGATGTTAACCCCTAGTTAATTGCATCCAATACGTCTAATTTAGTACCTTCCAATGCGTAATTACTTGTGATGTTAACCCCTAAGTAGTTTACTGAAGCCATCAACTCTAAATTAGTATCTTCGAATGAGTAATTACTTGTGATGTTAACCCTTAAGTAATTTATTGCATCCAACACGTCTAATTTAGTACCTTCCAATGAGTAATTACTTGCGATGTTAACCCCTACGTAGTTTATTGCATCCAACACGTCTAATTTAGTACCTTCCAATGAGTAATTACTTGTGATGTTAACCGCTAAGTAGTTTATTGCATCCAACATGTCTAATTTAGTACCTTCCAATGAATAATTACTTGTGATGTTAACCCCTACGTAGTTTATTGCATCCAACACGTCTAATTTATTACCTTCCAATGAGTAATTACGTGTGATGTTAACCCCTAAGTAGTTTATTGCATCCAACACGTCTAATTTAATACATTCCAATGAGTAATTACTTGTGATGTTAACCCCTACGTAGTTTATTGCATCCAACACGTCTAATTTACTACCTTCCAATGAGTAATTAATTGTGATGTTAACCCCTAGTTAATTGCATCCAACACGTCTAATTTAGTACCTTCCAATGATTAATTACTTGTGATGTTAACCCCTAAGTAGTTTATTGCATCCAGCACGTCTAATTTAGTACCTTCCAATGAGTAATTACTTGTGATGTTAACCCTTAAGTAGTTTATTGCATCCAAGACGTCTAATTTAGTACCTTCCAATGAGTAATTATTTGTGATGTTAACACCTACGTAGTTTATTGCATCCAACACGTCTAATTTAGTACCTTCCAATGAGTAAGTATGTGTGATGTTAACCCCTGAGTAGTTTATTGCATCCAACACGTCTAAATTAGTACCTTCCAATGAGTAATTACTTGTGATGTTAACCCCTAAGTAGTTTATTGCATCCAACACGTCTAATTTAGTACCTTCCAATGAGTAATTAGTTGTGATGTTAACCCCTAAGTAGTTTATTGCATCCGACACGTCTAATTTAGTACGTTCGAATGAGTAATTACTTGTGATGTTAACCCTAAGTAGTTTATTGCATCCAACACGTCTAATTTAGTACCTTCCAATGAATAATTACTTGCGATGTTAACCCTACGTAGTTTATTGCATCCAACATGTCTAATTTAGTACCTTCCAATGAGTAATTACATGTGATGTTAACCCCTAAGTAGTTTATTGCATCCAACGTGTCTAATTTAGTACCTTCAAATGAGTAATTACTTGTGATGTTAACCCCTACGTAGTTTATTGCATCCAACACGTCTAATTTAGTACCTTCCAATGAGTAATTACTTGTGATGTTAACCCCTAAGTAGTTTATTGCATCCAACACGTCTAATTTAGTACCTTCCAATGAGTAATTACTTGTAATGTTAACCCCTAGTTAATTGCATCCAACACGTCTAATTTAGTACCTTCCAATGAGTAATTACTTGTGATGTTAACCACTAAGTAGTTTATTGCATCCAACACGTCTAATTTAGTACCTTCCAATGAGTAATTACTTGTGATGTTAACCACTACGTAGTTTATTGCATCCAACACGTCTAAGTTAGTACCTTCCAATGAGTAATTACGTGTGATGTTAACCCCTAAGTAGTTTATTGCATCCAACACGTCTAATTTAGTACCTTCCAATGAGTAATTACTTGTGATGTTAACCCTAAGTAGTTTATTGCATCCAACACGTCTAATTTAGTACCTTCCAATGAGTAATTACTTGTGATGTTAACCCCTAAGTAGTTTATTGCATCCAACACGTCTAATATAGTACCTTCCAATGAGTAATTAGTTGTGATGTTAACCCCTAAGTAGTTTATTGCATCAAACACGTCTAATTTAGTACCCTCCAATGAGTAATTACTTGTGATGTTAACCCCTAAGTAGTTTATTGCACCCAACACGTCTAATTTAGTACCTTCCAATGCGTAATTACTTGTGATGTTAACCCCTAAGTAGTTTATTGAAGCCAACACGTCTAAATTAGTACCTTCCAATGAGTAATTACTTGTGATGTTAACCCCTAAGTAGTTTATTGCATCCAACACGTCTAATTTAGTACCTTCCAATTAGTAATTACTTGTGATGTTAACCCCTAAGTAGTTTATTGCATCCGACACGTCTAATTTAGTACGTTCGAATGAGTAATTACTTGTGATGTTAACCCCTAAGTAGTTTATTGCATCCAACACGTCTAATTTAGTACATTCCAATGAATAATTACTTGCGATGTTAACCCCTACGTAGTTTATTGCACCCAACACGTCTAATTTAGTACCTTCCAATGCGTAATTACTTGTGATGTTAACCCCTAAGTAGTTTATTGAAGCCAACACGTCTAAATTAGTACCTTCCAATGAGTAATTACTTGTGATGTTGACCCCTAAGTAGTTTATTGCATCCAACACGTCTAATTTAGTACCTTCCAATGAGTAATTACTTGTGATGTTAACCCTAAGTAGTTTATTGCATCCAACACGTCTAATTTAGTACCTTCCAATGAGTAATTACTTGTGATGTTAACCACTAAGTAGTTTATTGCATCCAACACGTCTAATTTAGTACCTTCCAATGAGTAATTACTTGTGATGTTAACCCCTATGTAGTTTATTTCATCCAACACGTCTAATTTAGTACCTTCCAATGAGTAATTATTTGTGATGTTAACCCCTAAGTAGTTTATTGCATCAAACATGTCTAATTTAGTACCTTCCAATGAGTAATTACTTGTGATGTAAACCCCTACGTAGTTCATTGCATCCAACACGTCTAATTTAGTACCTTCCAATGAGTAATTACGTGTGATGTTAACCCCTAAGTAGTTTATTGCATCCAACACGTCTAATTTAGTACCTTCCAATGAGTAATTACTTGTGATGTTAACCCCTAAGTAGTTTATTGCATCCAACACGTCTAATTTAGTACCTTCCAATGAGTAATTACTTGTGATGTTAACCCCTAAGTAGATTATTGCATCCAACACGTCTAATTTAGTACCTTCCAATAAGTAATTACTTGTGATGTTAGCCCCTAAGTAGTTTATTGCATCCAACACGTCTAATTTAGTACCTTCCAATGAGTAATTACTTGTGATGTTAACCCCTAGTTTATTGCATCCAACACGTCTAATTTAGTACCTTCCAATGAGTAATTACTTGTGATGTTAACCCTTAAGTAGTTTATTGCACCCAACAAGTCTAATTTAGTACCTTCGAATGAGTAATTACTTGTGATGTTAACCCCTACGTAGTTTATTGCATCCAACACGTCTAATTTAGTACATTCCAATGAGTAATTACTTGTGATGTTAACCCCTAAGTAGTTTATTGCATCCAACACGTCTAATTTATTACCTTCCAATGAGTAATTACTTGTGATGTTAACCCCTAAGTAGTTTATTGCACCCAACACGTCTAATATAGTACCTTCGAATGCGTAATTACTTGTGATGTTAACCCCTAAGTAGTTTATTGAAGCCAACACGTCTAAATTAGTACCTTCCAATGAGTAATTACTTGTGATGTTAACCCCTAAGTAGTTTATTGCATCCGACACGTCTAATTTAGTACCTTCCAATGAGTAATTACTTGTGATGTTAACCACTAAGTAGTTTATTGCATCCAACACGTCTAATTTAGTACTTTCCAATGAGTAATTACTTGTGATGTTAACCCCTAGTTTATTGCATCCAACACGTCTAATTTAGTACCTTCCAATGAGTAATTACTTGTGATGTTAACCGCTAAGTAGTTTATTGCATCCAACATGTCTAATTTAGTACTTTGCAATGAGTAATTACTTTTGATGTTAACCCCTACGTAGTTTATTACATCCAACACGTCTAATTTAGTACCTTCCAATGAGTAATTACGTGTGATGTTAACCCCTAAGTAGTTTATTGCATGCAACACGTCTAATTTAGTACCTTCCAATGAGTAATTACTTGTGATGTTAACCCTAAGTAGTTTATTGCATCCAACACGTCTAATTTAGTACCTTCCAATGAGTAATTACTTGTGATGTTAACCACTAAGTAGTTTATTGCATCCAACACATCTAATTTAGTACCTTCCAATGAGTAATTACTTGTGATGTTAACCCCTAGTTTATTGCATCCAACACGTCTAATTTAGTACCTTCCAATGAGTAATTACTTGTGATGTTAACCCTTACGTAGTTTATTGCATCCAACACGTCTAATTTAGTACCTTCCAATGAGTAATTACTTGTGATGTTAACCCTAAGTAGTTTATTGCATCCAACACGTCTAATTTAGTACCTTCCAATGAGTAATTACTTGTGATGTTAACCACTAAGTAGTTTATTGCATCCAACACGTCTAATTTAGTACTTTCCAATGAGTAATTACTTGTGATGTTAACCCCTAGTTTATTGCATCCAACACGTCTAATTTAGTACCTTCCAATGAGTAATTACTTGTGATGTTAACCACTAAGTAGTTTATTGCATCCAACACGTCTAATTTAGTACCTTCCAATGAGTAATTACTTGTGATGTTAACCACTACGTAGTTTATTGCATCCAACACGTCTAAGTTAGTACCTTCCAATGAATAATTACGTGTGATGTTAACCCCTAAGTAGTTTATTGCATCCAACACGTCTAATTTAGTACCTTCCAATGAGTAATTACTTGTGATGTTAACCCTAAGTAGTTTATTGCATCCAACACGTCTAATTTAGTACCTTCCAATGAGTAATTACTTGTGATGTTAACCACTAAGTAGTTTATTGCATCCAACACGTCTAATTTAGTACCTTCCAATGAGTAATTACTTGTGATGTTAACCACTACGTAGTTTATTGCATCCAACACGTCTAAGTTAGTACCTTCCAATGAATAATTACGTGTGATGTTAACCCCTAAGTAGTTTATTGCATCCAACACGTCTAATTTAGTACCTTCCAATGAGTAATTACTTGTGATGTTAACCCTAAGTAGTTTATTGCATCCAACACGTCTAATTTAGTACCTTCCAATGAGTAATTACTTGTGATGTTAACCCCTAAGTAGTTTATTGCATCCAACACGTCTAATATAGTACCTTCCAATGAGTAATTAGTTGTGATGTTAACCCCTAAGTAGTTTATTGCATCAAACACGTCTAATTTAGTACTCTCCAATGAGTAATTACTTGTGATGTTAACCCCTAAGTAGTTTATTGCACCCAACACGTCTAATTTAGTACCTTCCAATGCGTGATTACTTGTGATGTTAACCTCTAAGTAGTTTATTGAAGCCAACACGTCTAAATTAGTACCTTCCAATGAGTAATTACTTGTGATGTTAACCCCTAAGTAGTTTATTGCATCCAACACGTCTAATTTAGTACCTTCCAATTAGTAATTACTTGTGATGTTAACCCCTAAGTAGTTTATTGCATCCGGCACGTCTAATTTAGTACGTTCGAATGAGTAATTACTTGTGATGTTAACCCCTAAGTAGTTTATTGCATCCAACACGTCTAATTTAGTACCTTCCAATGCGTAATTACTTGTGATGTTAACCCCTAAGTAGTTTATTGAAGCCAACACGTCTAAATTAGTACCTTCCAATGAGTAATTACTTGTGATGTTAACCCCTAAGTAGTTTATTGCATCCAACACGTCTAATTTAGTACCTTCCAATTAGTAATTACTTGTGATGTTAACCCCTAAGTAGTTTATTGCATCCGGCACGTCTAATTTAGTACGTTCGAATGAGTAATTACTTGTGATGTTAACCCCTAAGTAGTTTATTGCATCCAACACGTCTAATTTAGTACCTTCCAATGAGTAATTACTTGTGATGTTAACCCTAAGTAGTTTATTGCATCCAACACGTCTAATTTAGTACCTTCCAATGAGTAATTATTTGTGATGTTAACCCCTAAGTAGTTTATTGCATCAAACATGTCTAATTTAGTACCTTCCAATGAGTAATTACTTGTGATGTTAACCCCTATGTAGTTTATTTCATCCAACACGTCTAATTTAGTACCTTCCAATGAGTAATTACTTGTGATGTTAACCCCTACGTAGTTCATTGCATCCAACACGTCTAATTTAGTACCTTCCAATGAGTAATTACGTGTGATGTTAACCCCTAAGTAGTTTATTGCATCCAACACGTCTAATTTAGTACCTTCCAATGAGTAATTACTTGTGATGTTAACCCCTAAGTAGTTTATTGCATCCAACACGTCTAATTTAGTACCTTCCAATGAGTAATTACTTGTGATGTTAACCCCTAAGTAGATTATTGCATCCAACACGTCTAATTTAGTACCTTCCAATGAGTAATTACTTGTGATGTTAGCCCCTAAGTAGTTTATTGCATCCAACACGTCTAATTTAGTACCTTGCAATGAGTAATTACTTGTGATGTTAACCCCTACGTAGTTTATTGCATCCAACACGTCTAATTTAGTACCTTCCAATGAGTAATTACTTGTGATGTTAACCCCTAAGTAGTTTATTGCATCCAACACGTCTAATTTAGTACCTTCCAATGAGTAATTACTTGTAATGTTAACCCCTAGTTAATTGCATCCAACACGTCTAATTTAGTACCTTCCAATGAGTAATTACTTGTGATGTTAACCCCTAAGTAGTTTATTGCATCCAGCACGTCTAATTTAGTACCTTCCAATGAGTAATTACTTGTGATGTTAACCCCTAAGTAGTTTATTGCATCCAACGTGTCTAATTTAGTACCTTCGAATGAGAAATTACTTGTGATGTTAACCCCTAAGTAGATTATTGCATCCAACACGTCTAATTTAGTACCTTCGAATGAGTAATTACTTCTGATGTTAACCCCTAAGTAGTTTATTGCATCCAACGTGTCTAATTTAGTACCTTCAAATGAGTAATTACTTGTGATGTTAACCCCTACGTAGTTTATTGCATCCAACACGTCTAATTTAGTACCTTCCACTGAGTAATTACTTTTGATGTTAAACACTAAGTAGTTTATTGCATCCAACACGTCTAATTTAGTACCTTCCAATGAGTAATTACTTGTGATGTTAACCCCTAGTTTATTGCATCCAACACGTCTAATTTAGTAACTTCCAATGAGTAATTACTTGTGATGTTAACCCCTAAGTAATTTATTGCATCCAACACGTCTAATTTAGTACCTTCCAATGAGTAATTACTTGTGATGTTAACCCCTAAGTAGTTTATTGCATCCAACACGTCTAATTTAGTACCTTCCACTGAGTAATTACTTTTGATGTTAAACACTAAGTAGTTTATTGCATCCAACACGTCTAATTTAGTACCTTCCAATGAGTAATTACTTGTGATGTTAACCCCTAGTTTATTGCATCCAACACGTCTAATTTAGTAACTTCCAATGAGTAATTACTTGTGATGTTAACCCCTAAGTAATTTATTGCATCCAACACGTCTAATTTAGTACCTTCCAATGAGTAATTACTTGTGATGTTAACCCCTAAGTAGTTTATTGCATCCAACACGTCTAATTTAGTACCTTCCACTGAGTAATTACTTGTGATGTTAACCCTAAGTAGTTTATTGCATCCAACACGTCTAATTTAGTACCTTCCAATGAGTAATTACTTGTGATGTTACCCCTAAGTAGTTATTGCATCCAACACGTCTAATTTAGTACCTTCCAATGAGTAATTACGTGATGTTAACCCCTAAGTAGTTTATTGCATCCAACACGTCTAATTTAGTACCTTCCAATGAGTAATTACTTGTGATGTTAACCCTAAGTAGTTTATTGCATCCAACAAGTCTAATTTAGTACCTTCCAATGAGTAATTACTTGTGATGTTAACCCCTAAGTAGTTTATTGCATCCAACACGTCTAATTTAGTACCTTCCAATGAGTAATTACTTGTGATGTTAAACCCTAAGTAGTTTATTGCATCCAACACGTCTAATTTAGTACCTTCCAATGAGTAATTATTTGTGATGTTAACCCCTAAGTAGTTTATTGCATCCAACACGTCTAATTTAGTACTTTCCAATGAGTAATTACTTGTGATGTTAACCCCTTAGTAGTTTATTGAAGCCAACACGTCTAAATTAGTATCTTCCAATGAGTAATTACTTGTGATGTTAACCCCTAGTTTATTGCATCAAACACGTCTAATTTAGTACCTTCCAATGAGTAATTACTTGTGATGTTAACCCCTAAGTAGTTTATTGCATCCAACACGTCTAATTTAGTACCTTCCAATGCGTAATTACTTGTGATGTTAACCCCTAGGTAGTTTATTGAAGCCAACACGTCTAAATTAGTATCTTCCAATGAGTAATTACTTGTGATGTTAACCCCTACGTAGTTTATTGCATCCAACAGGTCTAATTTAGTACCTTCCAATGAGTAATTACTTGTGATGTTAACCCCTAAGTAGTTTATTGCATCCAACACGTCTAATTTAGTACCTTCCAATGAGTAATTACTTGTGATGTTAATCCCTAGTTTATTGCATCCAACACGTCTAATTTAGTACCTTCCAATGAGTAATTACTTGTGATGTTAACCACTAAGTAGTTTATTGCATCCACCACATTTAATTTAGAACCTTCCAATGAGTAATTACTTGTGATGTTAACCCCTAAGTAGTTTATTGCATCCAACACGTCTAATTTAGTACCTTCCAATGAGTAATTACTTGTGATGTTAACCCCTAAGTAGTTTTTGCATCCAACACGTCTAATTTAGTACCTTCCAATGAGTAATTACTTGTGATGTTAACCCTAAGTAGTTTATTGCATCCAACACGTCTAATTTAGTACCTTCCAATGAGTAATTACTTTGATGTTAACCTAAGTAGTTTATTGCATCAAACACGTCTAATTTAGTACCTTCCATGAGTAATTACTTGTGATGTTAACCCCTAAGTAGTTTATTGCATCAAACACGTCTAATTTAGTAACTTCCAATGAGTAATTACCTGTGATGTTAACCCCTAAGTAGTTTGTTGCATCCAACACGTCTAATTTAGTACCTTCCAATGAGTAATTACTTGTAATGTTAACCCCTACCTAGTTTATTGCATCGAACACGTCTAATTTAGTACCTTCCAATGAGTAATTACTTGTGATGTTAACCCCTAAGTAGTTTATTGCATCCACCACGTCTAATTTAGTACTTTCCAATGAGTAATTACTTGTGATGTTAACCTCTAAGTAGTTTCTTGCATCCAACACGTCTAATTTTGTACCTTCCAATGAGTAATTACTTGTGATGTTAACCCCTAAGTAGTTTATTGCATCCAACACGTCTAATTTAGTACCTTCCAATGAGTAATTACTTGTGATGTTAACCCCTAAGTAGTTTGTTGCATCCAACACGTCTAATTTAGTACCTTCCAATGAGTAATTACTTGTGATGTTAACCCCTAAGTAGTTTATTGCATCCAACACGTCTAATTTAGTACCTTCCAATGAGTATTTACTTGTGATGTTAACCCCTAAGTAGTTTATTGCATCCAACACGTCTAATTTAGTACCTTCCAATGAGTAATTACTTGTGATGTTAACCACTAAGTAGTTTATTGAAGCCAACACGTTTAAATTAGTATCTTCCAATGAGTAATTACTTGTGATGTTAACCCCTAAGTAGTTTATTGCATCCGACACGTCTAATTTAGCACCTTCCAATGAGTAATTACTTGTGATGTTAAACCCTAGTTTATTGCATCCAACACGTCTAATTTAGTACCTCCCAATGAGTAATTACTTGTGATGTTAACCCCTAAGTAGATTATTGCATCCAACACGTGTAATTTAGTACCTTCCAATGAGTAATTACTTGTGATGTTAACCCCTACGTAGTTTATTGCATCCAACACGTCTAATTTAGTACGTTCCAATGCGTAATTACCTGTGATGTTAACCCCTAAGTAGTTTACTGAAGCCAACAACTCTAAATTAGTATCTTCCAATGAGTAATTACTTGTGA
>CM026403.1:6994307-7082784 GCA_014843695.1 Archivesica marissinica
TCACATCATACAAAATTGATGATTTGTTTCATGTTACATTTTTTTATTATATACTTTATTTATTTTACAACGGTCCCAGATATTTTAATATTATTCTAAATCATTTCCATCGTGTTTCCAGGTTGCACGACTTGGTTGGCACACACAACCGCCCGATCCATCCACAGACCGTGCGCAATCGCCTCAGAGCTGTCGGTTTGCGAGCCCGTCGTCCACGGACATTTCCCGTACTTACAGCAAGACATCGACGGGCACGGTTAGCGTGGGCACGACGGCATTTTGAGGTTCACGAGAGCGGACTGGGCCAATGTTTTATTTGTGATGAAACGCGCATAAAGCTTCGTGGGGCCGACGGACGTGTCCGCAGATACCGTCGGCGGGGTGAGCGAGACAGTGACTGTTGTGTAGTAGAGGCTGATCACTTCGGAGGTGGCTCCATCATGGTGTGGGCCGGTGTTTTAATGCATACCAAGACCCCCACTGTCCCTGTGCAAGGCAACCTAAACGCTAGGCGGTACCAGGATGAAATCATCCAGCCAGTACTTGTTCCGCATATTCATGCAAATCGCGGCATGATATTGGCTCAGGATAATGCACCCTGCCACGTTGCTAGGGGTACCCAGGATATGCTGGCAGCTAACCATGTGCGAGTACTTCAATGGCCGGCAAAACTCCCCGACCGTAATCCCATAGAACATGTTTGGGACTTGCTAAAGAGAAAGGTCAGGGCCCTGCCGCAGCAGTTTATTATTGCTGAACTCAGGCGTGACGTGATCCAGATGTGGGCAACTATCCACCAGCAGTATTATTTTTTTTTTCGAGTTTATGAAGGTCTGCCCGCCCGGAGGCACTGTAAGTGAGCGTACAAAGTATGCTCACCTGTTGAGGCTTGACCCCGACGTGTATCCCTCACGTCTTAAAGATATATTTTGTAATACCAAAGGGATACATTTTCATAAAAACAGCTGATTTTGGCGCTGTGTTTGTATAATTTAATCTCAAAGTATGACGGTTGCACTGAAGGTTAATGAAACCAGTGTACTGTGCTTCCGTTGGTCCTACTCTTGTTTCTTTATGTTTATAGACGTGTATCCTGGGTTTCGACCGCATTAGTGTTCTCTGTGGTCCGGGATCGATTCACTTGTGTTAATTTTCGAATTTCGAATCTTTGAAGTTCTAAAAATCTAAAAAAAATATGTTTGTTACGTCTGAAAGTTTTATGTTCATTCGTACTGCCTTGTTTTACTAAGAAATGGATTTTAATGTATGAGCTAGATTATATGCCACATAAAGAACTACAAGCCCATGCATTTCGGGTTCTTGGCGCATTCTTCATATATAAAAAAACATCTTGTTACATTCTAATAATCCAATCAGAACGCTCGTTTCAACGCTGGTTTCAACGCGAATTGCGCCGCTTTAGAAATTTTCAAAACAAATTGAAAATGCTACGAAATCTCTTTTTGACGTACATTTTTGCCGAATAAACATACAGGTTAGTGGAAACACATTTTATTGATAATGTTATTCACAGTTAAAACTCTCCAGTCGAAGATTTTTTTTTGTTGCTGACAGAACCCGTGTCCTAGTATGGAAATGTGACCTGCTATGGCCAATGTATGTGGCAATTGTTTGCAAAGTATACATGCATGCAGCTTAACGTTGTGTTTTATTTGAAGAACAATATAACGACTCGGGATAGGCGTTATATTTGGACAGCTTTGTACAAAATTGTTTCAGATATGGCCATTTTACTGATCGATGCGAAATCTGACATCCCACAGAGTAGAATCCCTGTACTTAAATATATATACTAGTACCACCAAACGTGCCGAATCCCTGTGATCCGATCAATATATGTTGAATATGCTTTCTTATCACATGTGTGTTTGCATATGTGCAAACATGTCCTTCTTTATGTCAGGTGCTGTTAACAGTGGTACTTGCCATGTATAAGTTAGTGTTTATACCATGCGACTCGTTTTAAAATGGCGTCCCATGTGTGATCGCCCAGATCCCAGATTAGATTGAACAGGTGTTACATCTGTGTTGTGATATCTAGTACTGTGTATATTTTTAATGTATTATTTTATATATAATACTAGTATTTATGGTGTTTTTGTTCTGTTTTTTGTTTGTTTTTCGTATTGTATATTGGTAGTATGTACATATATATATATATTGTAAGAACACTTACCCACTCACATTGATGCGTATGCACCTGTCTGTACATATATATACATACGCCTGTATATGTTCTTACATTTATATAATCATTTTTGGTGTTTTTTTGTTTGTTTGTTTATTTATTCACCCGGTATATTGGTAGTATGTACATATATATATATATACAATAATAATTCTTACCCCCCCCCCACACACACACCCGCACGCACATGTCTGTATTTATACAAATGCATACATATGTGTGCATACATAACTACATACACAGATAAATACACTAATATATAATCACCCAAATACACATAGCTATTGTCTATATATATATGACTACACCCATTCATCTATTCATACTGATATACACACGTGCATTGTAGTCGTGACTGGGGATTTATTAATGGCTACCGATTTGTTCTACGGTTATGTAATTTTCTCCGTACCCCTAGTCAGTTGCAAGAATCGGTCCATTTTTCTCCTGTGCAATTGCTGCGAATGATGGGCATACGAAGTATTGAAAACGTCAGATGCAGTTGTCATTGACTTCGTGATATTTTGTTTTAAGGGTGACCATGCTAACCCGTTTTTTTACGCTTGGATAGCATCTTTGTTTCCAATAAAATGTTCCATAAATATTTGGAATAAAATGAATTAAATGTGTATATGAATATGTATGGTATTTACTTGTTGATTGTCTTCAACTGTTATAAAACATCAGGTGGACGTTTAGAAATTCGGTTCAGTGTATACATACATATAGTCGTTTCTTAACATACCGCTGGTCGTAACATACCGAGGCATCCACACTTTTTCAGAACGAGGTAAAATAACGCCACCTATCATTCTTTACATTGGGTCAGTGTTGACCCAGAAAGGTAAACATGTGTTGATAAACAAGAAATCATAAACTGTCAACGTAAGTGGTTCGAAAATTACTGATGCAAGATGCTTACCTGAATATCAAGATCTATGCAAAATTACCCCACCCCTTTATCTGATAAAATGCTCCAAATGTCCATAATATATATTTATGTTCATTCCAACTTTGAAAAATGGCGGTCTGCTACCTGGTATTTATGAATGAAACTGTTTTGATCATGTGTTTAGGTTACTACGTAATTCCCGTATTACCAAATATGGGCATAATGTTAAGGTCCGAGACGCGCTTTTTCTATTGAATGATTATTTTTCAAAACAGTTCCCCCCTCAAATGTAGTATTTATAATTAAAAACAAGTTGATGTTCATATCTATTGAACTTTCTTCCGTGATGTAAATCTATTGACATGTGGTGATATAGCCAGAGTCCCGCATTTTATTATTCATAATAAGTAGGCCCATCGTGGGCCTAAGGCTATTTGTTGTTTTCTGGTGGGAGATTAAAAAGATATTCATGTTTTATGTTAAAATGACACATTTACTGCTAGACTTACATATTATACAGATTAAGGTCTCTATCAAATACTCACATAATTTTATTATGACTACCTTTGTATAAACACCAAATCAGGGCCTCGTCCATTTGCCGCGGTATACTCGGAACTACTGACTACGTAACTGCTGACACGATGGCGCCAAAAACATGATAAACACAAGTGATTCCCAATAATATTTCTTCTTTGTGTATGTGTAATGTTGAAGTGGTTTTTTAAAAAGTCATAAGATGATGCAAAATGAGTTTTAAATTCAGGTACATAATAGTATATTTGTAGTTTGGTTTTTAATACCGCGATATACCCATAATGCATCCTAATATAAACCAGAATGCATAACATCTATTTTTCGGATCGTTAATTCATTATGCCATACGAGAACTTTACATTGTACGGGAGATGGTGGTATTCTATTAAAGTTAATATTTAAGCTGCGGTCCTTGCGTGAAGCTTCTGCTGACCCAACCAAGGAAAGCAGCACACAAGGTAACTTGCTTGCGAGCTTGTTAGCCTATAATAAATACTGCTGTTGGCTGTTTCATAAAATTGGTAGGCAATCAATTATGATTCGGCAGCAGGTGCGCTCAGTTAATTTAGGTAGAACAATCGTATATATATATGACGTCATGGAAGTGACGTATTTATCGTCTTGCTTGTTCGCGCTTTTTAAAAATATCTTCATAATTTATTCGATGTTTACATTCCAGCATTCAGAATTGTGATCACAGTAAATAGATGTAGATATGGATTGCTTGCCATGTAGTGTAGAACCTATCAAGGTATGGCATTCAAGAGAAATTATTTGATTGTTCAATTTGTTGCAGAATCGGAATTATCAATATTATTCCCCACCCACTATGATTGTGATCTTAGCGCACAACAATACTAGGCATAATATCACCCGAGCCAATTCTACACCTGACGTTCAACTCTAGTACGGATGTATTTGTATGCATCACAGGTCAACGAACAACAGAAGCACAACTTATCAGTGAACATTGCCTTTCACTGCATTCTATGGAACGCCATTAGTATCACGTCGTTACTGGTTTCCGGCGATGTAGTACATAACAGACACCCATAGATTTTGAATGTTCATACACTGACAACAATTTCAGTCCGCCTCCGTGGTCGAGTGGTTAAGGTCGCTGACTTATACCACTGTAACCTATCATCACTGATGGTCATGGGTTCGAGCCCCGCTCAGGCCGTGTCTCATTTATATGAAAAAGTTGGCAGTTTCTTACGGAGGTTGGTGCACCCAAGTACTGGTTAACCGCTGGAGCCTGCCCAGGAAAGGTGTTGTTAGGTAAACTGCCCGCCGGCGATATAGCCCAAAATGGTGCTGATGCAGGCGTAAAACCCGAAATATAACATAACATAAAAATATAACATAACAATTTCAAGTGACCGAATAAACAACACTTTATCTTTCATTCAAAAAAATATCTCGAATAAAATCGATTGTTTACTTTTTGAGAAAAGTCGATAAAACGGAGGCACCTCGCTCCCAGTAATCTGGAATGACGTCACAAGTGTTCACCTAACTCAGTAACTGTGGACATTGCCTACAACGCGAGCCCAAATATGTAAGCAACAGCTCTTTTTAATAAAACAATATAAATAAGGAACACTAACATTAATAATATGCTTAATGTATCATTTTCACTCAAAATTCATTTGTTGGACAAAAGGACATGAATGGGAATAGTGAAATTAGTGAAAACTGGGGTATGTTTGATGTATCCATCGTTTATTTAACATGCATGATCTCCATTATCAGCGAAAAAGCGACTTTGGAAGTAAAATGTCTTGCTACTTTACATCGCCGGTAACTAGAACGTGAACTATCGCGTGATCTCTCGCGACCTGCTATTCCCACAGTTAGCTGACAACACGTTCTCGTCGAAAACTCTTCACGCCGAGATATCTTTTGTTTTGCTTTTTAATTAGTCAATTAGATAAGCGAGAGACGTTCCCTATCGTAATGAAAACAATGAACATTTATTATTCTAAGCCTCTTTGGGTCTGGTACCAATTATCAGAGAATGCTCTAAAGCTAATGTGTGGATGCACTAACGATCCTAAGATGTGCTTAATTCACACGTCACTGTAAAATCACTGTGCAAGTAAATTCTGTCATTTTGTATGTACTGTAGCCCTGTCTGCATGTAATCCGACTTTTTCTTCATGCAAACAATTGTCACAAGTTACAGGTGTGGCAATTGTAGAGGTTTTTCTGAACAAGGGTCTATGCACATATTTCAGGAAACGGATGATGAAGAGTTAGATGGCCCGCGGGAGAAGAGACAATGCCAGGATGTATTATTTCTCATAGTTTTCTTGGCATTTATCGGTGGAATCGTAAGTATAATCACAATTATTTACTGAGCATGTACATAATGTGCCCGTGTCTTGTCAGTTGTTGCGAAATTAGTGTTAAACTATCAACCACACTCAAATATGCTTGGTTCTATATCCACTGTACGTTCTATATCTACTGTAGGTTCTATATCCACTGTACGTTCTATATCTACTGTACGTTCTATATCTACTGTACGTTCTATATATACTGTACGTTCTATATCTACTGTAGGTTCTATATCCACTGTAGGTTCTATATCCACTGTAGGTTCTATCTACTGTACGTTCTATATCTACTGTAGGTTCTATATCTACTGTACGTTCTATATCTACTGTACATTCTATATCTACTGTAGGTTCTATATCTACTGTATGTTCTATAATTATCTACTGTATGGTCTAGATCTACTGTATGTTCTATTATTATCTACTGTATGTTCTATATCTACTGTAGGTTCTATATCTACTGTAGGTTCTATATCTACTGTATGTTCTATATCTACTGTACGCTCTATATCTACTGTATGTTCTATAATTATCTACTGTACGTTCTATGTCTACTGTAGGTTCTATATCTACTGTACGTTCTATATCTACTGTACATTCTATATCCACTGTACGTTCTATATCTACTGTAGGTTCTATATCTACTGTACGTTCTATATCTACTGTACGTTCTATATCTACTGTAGGTTCTATATCTACTGTACATTCTATATCCACTGTAGGTTCTATATCTACTGTAGGTTCTATATTTACTGTACGTTCTATATCTACTGTAGGTTCTATATCTACTGTACGTTCTATATCCACTGTAGGTTCTATATCTAATGTATGTTCTATATCTACTGTACGTTCTATATCTACTTATGTTCTAGATCTACAGTAGGTTCTAGATCTACTGTAAGTTCTAGATCTACAGTAGGTTCTATATCTACTGTACGTTCTATATATACTGTAGGTTCTATATCTACTGTATATTCTATATCCACTGTAGGTTCTATATATACTGTAGGTTCTATATCTACTGTATATTCTATATCCACTGTAGGTTCTATATATACTGTAGGTTCTATATCTACTGTATATTCTATATCCACTGTAGGTTCTATATCTACTGTAGGTTCTATATCTACTGTACGTTCTATATCTACTGTAGGTTCTATATCTACTCTACGTTCTATATCCACTGTAGGTTCTATATCTACTGTAGGTTCTATATCTACTGTACGTTTTATATCCACTGTAGGTTCTATATATACTGTATGTTCTATAATTATCTACTGTAGGTTCTATATCTACTGTACGTTCTATATATATATATATATATATATATATATATACACTGTATGTTCTATAATTATATACTGTAGGTTCTATATATAATGTAGGTTCTATATCTAATGTATGTTCTATAACATTAGCTACTGTATGTTCTATATATAATGTAGGTTCTATATCTACTGTATGTTCTATAATTATCTAATGTATGTTCTATATCTATTGTAGGTTCTATATCTACTGTATGTTCTATAATTATCTACTGTACGGTCTAGATCTACTGTATGTTCTATTATTATCTACTGTATGTTCTATATCTACTGTAGGTTCTATATCTACGGTAGGTTCTATATCTACTGTATGTTCTATATCTACTGTACGCTCTATACCTACTGTATGTTCTATAATTATCTACTGTAGGTTCTATATATACTGTATGTTCTATAATTATCCACTGTACGTTCTATATATAATGTATGTTCTATATCTACTCTAGGGTCTATATATACTGTATGTTCTAGATCTACTGTATGTTCTATATATAATGTATGTTCTAGATCTACTGTACGTTATATATATACTTATGTTCTATAATTATCTACTGTATGTTCTAGATCTACTGTACGTTATATATATATATATATATATATATATATATATACTGTATGTTCTATAATTATCTACTGTAGGTTCGATATCTAATGTAGGTTCTATATCTACTGTATGTTCTATAAAATTAGCTAATGTATGTTCTATATCTACTGTAGGTTCTATATCTACTGTATGTTCTATAATTATCTACTGTATGGTCTAGATCTACTGTATGTTCTATTATTATCTAATGTATGTTCTATATCTACTGTATGTTCTATATCTACTGTAGGTTCTATATCTACTGTATGTTCTATATCTACTGTACGCTCTATATCTACTGTATGTTCTATAATTATCTACTGTACGTTCTATATCTACTGTATGTTCTATAATTATCTACTGTACGTTCTATATCTAATGTATGTTCTATATCTACTCTAGGGTCTATATCTACTGTATGTTCTAGATCTACTGTATGTTCTATATCTACTGTATGTTCTAGATCTACTGTACGTTCTATATATATATATATATATATATATACTGTACGTTCTATATCTACTCTACATTCTATATCTACTGTAGGTTCTATATCTACTGTATGTTCTATAATTATCTACTGTATGTTCTAGATCTACTGTATGTTCTAGATCTACTGTAGGTTATATATCTACTGTATGTTCTATATCTACTGTATGTTCTAGATCTACTGTAAGTTCTAGCTCTACGGTAGGTTCTAGATCTACTGTAGGTTCTATATCTAATGTAGGTTCTAGATCTACTGTAGGTTCTAGATCTACTGTATGTTCTAGATCTACTGTAAGTTCTAGATCTACTGTTCTATATCTACTGTAGGTTCTAGATCTACTGTAGGTTCTAGATCTACTGTAGGTTCTAGATCTACTGTATGTTCTATATCTACTGTAGGTTATAGGTCTACTGTATGTTCTAGATCTACTGTAGGTTCTAGATCTACTGTATGTTCTAGATCTACTGTAAGTTCTAGATCTACTGTTCTATATATACTGTAGGTTCTAGATCTACTGTAGGTTCTAGATCTACTGTATGTTCTAGATCTACTGTATGTTCTAGATCTACTGTAGGTTCTAGATCTACTGTAGGTTCTATATCTACTGTAGGTTCTAGATCTACAGTAGGTTCTATATCTACTGTAGGTTCTATATCTACTGTAGGTTCTAGATCTCCTGTAGGTTCTAGATCTACTGTAGGTTCTAGATCTACAGTAGGTTCTATATATACTGTAGGTGCTAGATCTACTGTATGTTCTAGATCTACTGTATGTTCTACATCTACTGTAGGTTCTATATCTACTGTAGGTTCTATATCTACTGTATGTTCTAGATCTACTGTAAGTTCTAGCTCTACGATAGGTTCTAGATCTACTGTAGGTTCTAGATCTACTGTATGTTCTAGATCTACTGTATGTTCTAGATCTACTGTAGGTTCTATTTCTACTGTAGGTTCTATATCTACTGTATGTTCTAGATCTACTGTAAGTTCTAGCTCTACGGTAGGTTCTAGATCTACTGTAGGTTCTATATCTAATGTAGGTTCTAGATCTACTGTAGGTTCTAGATCTACTGTATGTTCTAGATCTACTGTAAGTTCTAGATCTACTGTATGTTCTAGATCTACTGTAGGTTCTAGATCTACTGTAGGTTCTAGATCTACTGTAGGTTCTAGATCTACTCTATGTTCTATATCTACTGTAGGTTCTAGATCTAATGTAGGTTCTAGATCTACTGTAGGTTCTAGATCTAATGTAGGTTCTAGATCTACTGTAGGTTCTAGATCTACTGTTCTAGATCTACTGTAGGTTCTATATCTACTGTAGGTTCTAGATCTACTGTATGTTCTTGATCTACTGTAGGTTCTAGATCTACTGTAGGTTCTATATCTACTGTAGGTTCTATATCTACTGTAGGTTCTAGATCTCCTGTAGGTTCTAGCTCTACTGTAAGTTCTAGATCTACTGTAGGTTCTAGATCTACTGTAGGTTCTATATCTACTGTAAGTTCTAGATCTACTGTATGTTCTAGATGTACTGTATGTTCTATATCTACTGTATTTTCTATATCTAAACCGAGAGCCCCTCGATAAATGTTCACACAGTCACATAACTGACGTCATAATACAATTATTACAACTCATCATCTTGTTCTGTATCTAGTACATGACTTTCTGTATTACTAAATTTTAATAACATTGGTCACCAGCGAGGGAGGGGACGGGAGTAGTAGTGTAGATATGGGAACTTAGAGCAGAACGTAATGTAAATTTAGAAACTAAGGTAGAACCTAGTGTATATCTAGAATCTAGAGTAGCATCTAGTGTAGATATTGAACCTAGAGATGAACCTAGTGTAGATCTAGAATCGAGAGTAGCATCTAGTGTAGATCTTGAACCTAGAGTAGAACCTAGTGTAGATCTAGAACCTAGAGTAGAACCTAGTGTAGATCTAGAACCTAGAGTAGAACCTAGTGTAGATCTAGAACATAGAGTAGAACCTAGTGTAGATCTAGAACATAGAGTAGAACCAGTGTAGATCTAGAACATAGAGTAGAACATTGTGTAGATCTAGAACATAGAGTTGAACCAGGTGTAGATCTAGAACCTAGAGTAGAACCTAGTGTAGATCTAGAATCTAGAGTTGAACCTAATGTAGATCTAGAACCTAGAGTAGAACCTAGTGTAGATCTAGAACCTAGAGTTTAACCTAGTGTATATCTAGAACATAGAGTAGAACATAGTGTAGATCTAGAACCTAGAGTAGAACATAGTGTAGATCTAGAACCTAGAGTAGAACATAGTGTAGATCTAGAATCTAGAGTTTAACCTAGTGTAGATCTAGAACCTAGAGTAGAACATAGTGTAGATCTAGAAAATAGAGTAGAACATAGTGTATATCTAGAACCTAGAGTAGAACATAGTGTAGATCTAGAAGCTAGTGTAGATCTAGAACATAGAGTATAACATAGTGTAGATCTAGAACATAGAGTATAACATAGAGTAGATCTAGAACCTAGAGTAGAACATAGTGTAGATCTAGAACCTAGAGTAGAACATAGTGTATATCTAGAACATAGAGTAGAACATAGTGTATATCTAGAACATAGAGTAGAACCTAGTGTAGATCTAGAACATAGAGTAGAACCAGTGTAGATCTAGAACATAGAGTAGAACATTGTGTAGATCTAGAACATAGAGTTGAACCATGTGTAGATCTAGAACCTAGAGTAGAACCTAGTGTAGATCTAGAATCTAGAGTTGAACCTAATGTAGATCTAGAACCTAGAGTAGAACCTAGTGTAGATCTAGAACCTAGAGTTTAACCTAGTGTATATCTAGAACCTAGAGTAGAACATAGTGTAGATCTAGAACCTAGAGTAGAACATAGTGTAGATCTAGAACCTAGAGTAGAACATAGTGTAGATCTAGAATCTAGAGTTTAACCTAGTGTATATCTAGAACCTAGAGTAGAACATAGTGTAGATCTAGAAAATAGAGTAGAACATAGTGTAGATCTAGAACCTAGAGTAGAACATAGTGTAGATCTAGAACCTAGTGTAGATCTAGAACCTAGAGTAGAACATAGTGTAGATCTAGAACATAGAGTATAACATAGTGTAGATCTAGAACCTAGAGTAGAACATAGTGTAGATCTAGAACCTAGAGTAGAACATAGTGTATATCTAGAACCTAGAGTAGAACATAGTGTAGATCTAGAACATAGAGTAGAACCTAGTATCGATCTAGAACATATAGTAGAACCTAGTGTAGAGCTAGAACATAGAGTAGAACATAGTGTAGATCTAGAACCTAAGAGTAGAACATAGTGTAGATATAGAACCTAGTGTAGATCTAGAACATAGAGTTAGAACATAGTGTATATCTAGAACATAGAGTAGAACATTGTGTAGATCTAGAACCTAGAGTGTAATCTAGTGTAGATCTAGAACATATACTAGAACCTAGTGTAGATCTAGAACATAGAGTAGATCTAGAACATAGACTAGAACCCAGTGTAGATATAGAACATATAATATAACCTAGTGTAGATCTAGAACATAATGTAGAACATAGTGTAGATATAGAACATAGAGTAGAACCTAGTGTATATCTAGAACAAAGTGTAGATCTAGAACATAGAGTAGAACATATTGTAGATCTAGAACATAGACTAGAACATGGTGTTGATATAGAACATAGTGTAGATCTAGAACCTATAGTAAAACATAGAGTAGATCTAGAACATATACTAGAACATAGTGTAGATCTAGAACATAGAGTAGATCTAGAACATATACTAGAACATAGTGTAGATCTAGAACCGAGAGTAGAACCTAGTGTAGATCTAGAACATAGAGTAGAACATAGTTTAGATCTAGAACCGAGAGTAGAACCTAGTGTAGATCTAGAACCGAGAGTAGAACATAGTGTAGATCTAGAATATAGAGTAGAATTACATGTTATACTAGTTATGCTACGTACATATATAATTTAGGTAACATATACACACTATTATATACTTCAGGGCTTTATTGCGTATAGGGCTGTGCATAAGGGTAATCCTTATCGACTTGTGTACGGCTACGACAGTTATGGAAACGTTTGTAATCAAGACAATGATGAGATAGAAGGCATTGCACTGTCTGGTCAGAATAACTTGAACAAATCGTAAGCAACTATGTAATAGATCACACGTGTATATATGGACAGGAGATGCCCCATTTAAGTGTTCACTGATGGTGCGTGCGTTTCTAGTTTATATGGGTACACCCCCTGTTTCTGGAGGTTAATCCCGGTACCCCTAACAAGTCCAACCCAAGAGACACAGAACTGTTGGCATGGTTTCAGACAAGAATAACTCAAACCATTATCATTTCTCAAAAATGCATCAACTTCGACTTGCTACTGCCGAACAATCAGTAACGAATTTAACTTGCAGGTGCAGTCTGGAAATAGTTAATCCATGTTGTTATGTACAAAACTACAGACGTATGTTAGTGTTTTACGTTTATTTATCGTCTTAGTTTATACATATTTATTTTAGCTCGATTGCGAAACAAGTTATTTCAACTTATATTAATCACTCTCGAGACCTCATTCCTGATGGAATCCATCGCCACGAGGGAGAGAAGAGGCAACGTGGAATTTAAATGCCTTGCATAAGGCCACAATAGTAACGGCTCCAGCGGGGCTCGAACTCCGGACCTTTCGCACCTGAAGCGAACGCGCATCCACTGTGCTATCACGACTTCCATTATTTATCGTCGCTACCGGTTGCCCATATGAGCGACGTCTCCTGAAGAGATTAGTCATTTTAGATTGAAATTACAGGTAAATGCAAGCTGTTTTATGTTTATAAGGAGTAAACATAACATTTAGAAAAAGGTAGGTTAACGGAATAGCAAAACTGTTTCTGTAAATACCGTGTAATATCTCGTGTGTTTCGTGCACTCATAAAGTTTAGCAAAAACAAAAATCTAATCAGAATTTATACTTGTAATTTGTATTATTTATGTAATATCTATTTCATATGATATATTATATTGTGACTCCATAGCACATGTGCTTGAAATAGTTCCTGTCCGATTAGCGCAGTGGTTAGCGCTCGCTTCTCATCAATGCAACTCGGGTTCGATCCTCGGACCGGGAAGTATGTGAGATGGTCGGTGGTCGCCAGATCGGACATGTGTTTTTTTTTCGGGTACTCCGGTTTCCTTCCACACGAATGACCACATTTACGCTTTCATCCGCGCCAGCGAGAGTGATTAATATAAGTTGTTACCGTCTCCGTGGCCTAGTGGTTAAGGCATCCCCCTACGAAGCGGGAGGTCGAAGGTTCGAATCTCGTCAGGGGTTCGTTCTGATATGGCCGGTTGGTACCAGCCTGGCGCCTGGAATACAAGCATAGGATTCGGGAAGTACTGATGTTCATAAAAAGAGGTGTCTCATAAGTCAGAAATGGCTGGCCCTTTAAATAGGGGTGACACTATACTAAACAAACACTTATACTGACAATTTAGGAACAAGATTTATTTATAAGTGGCCAAAGAAGGCACTCCCTCAAACTATAGGCCAGTTTTAGAGACATGTATTTGTTGAAAGCCGATGTTTTACTGAAGACTCAATCCGGCTTGTATATTTGTGTCCATGTTAATCGTGTATTATGTAGCCTTATTAAAAAAGTGGTTGGGCGGTTTGGAGTAATTCGATATACAGGTAAAGAACATGTCTAACACAAGTGATGTTATGGGTTCACAGTAAAATAGATCATACAAAATAGATCCACTATGTGAAGTGCACTGGAAAACAAACTTTAAAAGGTTATTTAAATATATCATTTTTTCATCAATTTTTCATCAATAATTAGATTCAGTGATATATATATATATATGACTGTATGTATGTTTTATGTATACACATTTATCTTAGCTCGATTGAGAAACAAGTTATTTCAACCTATATTAATCACTCTCGATACCTCATTCCTGATGGTATCCATCGCCATGAAGGAGAGAGAAGAGGCAATGTGGAATTTAAATGCCTTGCCTAAGGGTACAATCGTAACGGCTCCAGCAGGGCTCGAACTCCGGAGCGTTCGCACCTGAAGCGAACGCGCATCCACTGCGCTATCACGACATCCACATGTATTTATATGTTCAGGGTCTCATTGTCGATTGACTTAATTGTTGCTAAGTGTATGATACAATACATATTTAACTTCACTTGGAGCACACGTGTCCATTATATCCATCACAAACTTCATGTCTTGTTTTTATTTCAGAAAAGTTTTCTATTTCGACCCGTATTATTTCGAGTACATGATGCCGAATAGTCCGGCCACTTCTACGGAATATGTAGAGAGAATATGTATAAACATGTGCCCGGATAAAGATGTTAACGTAATCGATTTCTACACAGAAACTGGAATAAACCTGTGTCTATATGACGTCACTCCGTATGTGGCAGACGTCAAGAAATGCCCGTCATCACCAGTATTGAAACAGTATGCATACAAAATTGTTTTCTATCACGTGCATATATGGTGGTATGGTTCTGTTACAATGTTTAACTATAAGTTGTGTGGCAGATGGTATGGCTCTGTTACAATGTTTAACTATAAGTTGTGTGGCAGATGGTATGGCTCTGTTACAATGTTTAACTATAAGTTGTGTATCAGATGGTATGGCTCTGTTACAATGTTTAACTATAAGTTGTGTATCAGATGGTATGGCTCTGTTACAATGTTTAACTATAAGTTGTGTATCAGATGGTATGGCTCTGTCACAATGTTTAACTATAAGTTGTGTATCAGATGGTATGGCTCTGTTACAATGCTTAACTATAAGTTGTGTGGCAGATGGTATGGCTCTGCTACAATGTTTAACTATAAGTTGTGTGGCAGATGGTATGGCTCTGTCACAATGTTTAACTATAAGTTATGTGGCAGATGGTATGGCTCTGTTACAATGTTTAACTATAAGTTGTGTATCAGATGGTATGGCTCTGTTACAATGTTTAACTATAAGTTGTGTATCAGATGGTATGGCTCTGTTACAATGTTTAACTATAAGTTGTGTATCAGATGGTATGGCTCTGTTACAATGTTTAACTATAAGTTGTGTATCAGATGGTATGGCTCTGTTACAATGTTTAACTATAAGTTGTGTATCAGATGGTATGGCTCTGTTACAATGTTTAACTATAAGTTGTGTATCAGATGGTATGGCTCTGTTACAATGTTTAACTATAAGTTGTGTATCAGATGGTATGGTTCTGTCACAATGTTTAACTATAAGTTGTGTATCAGATGGTATGTCTCTGTCACAATGTTTAACTATAAGTTGTGTGTCAGATGGTATGGCTCTGTTACAATGTTTAACTATAAGTTGTGTATCAGATGGTATGGCTCTGTCACAATGTTTAACTATAAGTTGTGTATCAGATGGTATGGCTCTGTCACAATGTTTAACTATAAGTTGTGTATCAGATGGTATGGCTCTGTCACAATGTTTAACTATAAGTTGTGTATCAGATGGTATGGCTCTGTTACAATGTTTAACTATAAGTTGTGTATCAGATGGTATGGCTCTGTCACAATGTTTAACTATAAGTTGTGTATCAGATGGTATGGCTCTGTCACAATGTTTAACTATAAGTTGTGTGTCGGAGAGTATGGCTCTGTTACAATGTTTATTACTACCCCAGCGACGGTCGTTCAACATGTGGGCTGTATGCATACATAATCATTGTTAAGCGTGTTTCTGTTCTACATACACACATTACTCCATGAACAATGGACCACCAGCCTACATCTAAAAACACGTATGTATTGTTTTATTTAATTGGAATAACGACTTACCGACATATGTTTGTAGTGGACTTTATACATGTTTCTTTATGAATGTCAAGTTCAGTGATACGCACCTGCACCTATGACATAGATATGTACTCTATGAAATTGTACCCTCGGCTTCGCCTCAGTACCCTAGATCATATTCGATTTTATTCAAAGACCATGACGTCACTGTGTTCAAATATCAACAAAATATACAATAAAAACCTGTTTTAAAAACTGCTTTAGAAACGTTGATTGAACTACATGTATATTATTTACTAAATATGTGTAATAAACTTATATATATATACTCGACGATTACTTAGCATTTTTAAAACATGCTTTTACCGGAAATGTTGTTGATATTTGAACACTGATAGTGAAGTCTTGTAATTGGTTCAAATCAGAAATTGTAGGGGAGCTGGAGGTATGACGAAACTGATTGTGCGTTGACTAGGGTACGATTTCACCGCATACCTATCTACATCAGAGGTGCAGGGGGCGTATCTATGCAATCGGCTGCTTATATAAGTTTTAAAAAGTCAAACTGTGAACTGTGCATTTCAGTGTGGACGTCTTTAACCGCTGCATCCCGGAGGTAATCTGGGACTCTGCTAAGGCCCTGACATCATCGTTTGAGTCCTCACTCATCGCTAACAATTTTCTGAGCAACAATTTACCACAGGTAGGGAACCACATAAAACACGAGTCATAGCATTTGATTGATGCAACGTGGTCATGGAGTGTAGTAACCCAGTGGGAGGGGGTGGGGCTGAGGTCAGGCTATGCGTCGTACTTTATCAATATAGGACAGAATAATAGTGTTACTATGGGGTACATGTTGATATAACACATCATTTACCACAGCATATTGAATATTGTAAAACATGACAGCTAGGTTGTATCAAAATATGTGTTGTTATCTTGGGGAACCTAGTCTTTCTGTTGAGGATATATCATTTTTGTGAATTTGTTCAGCGTGAAGATTGAGTCCAGTCTCTAAATAGTACTACATATGTTTCATTTATTCCAGTATGAACACACATCATCTTAATGTAAGAGCTTTGATGTTGATGTTTCATGTTTATGAAAAGTACGGGTACATGTATATCCTGCGCATCTAATCACGTGGCCCGTGTATATCCTGCACATCTAATCACGTGGCCCGTGTATATCCTGCACATCTAATCACGTGTCCCGTGTATATCCTGCGCATCTAATCACGTGTCCCGTGTATATCCTGCGCATCTAATCACGTGGCCCGTGTATATCCTGCACATCTAATCACGTGGCCCGTGTATATCCTGCACATCTAATCACGTGGCCCGTGTATATCCTGTACATCTAATCACGTGGCCCGTGTATATCCTGCGCATCTAATCACGTGGCCCGTGTATATCCTGCACATCTAATCACGTGGCCCGTGTATATCCTGCGCATCTAATCACGTGGCCCGTGTATATCCTGCACATCTAATCACGTGGCCCGTGTATATCCTGTACATCTAATCACGTGGCCCGTGTATATCATGCGCATCTAATCACGTGGCCCGTGTATATCCTGCACATCTAATCACGTGGCCCGTGTATATCCTGCGCATCTAATCACGTGGCCCGTGTATATCCTGCACATCTAATCACGTGGCCCGTGTATATCCTGCGCATCTAATCACGTGGCCCGTGTATATACTGCACATCTAATCACGTGGCCCGTGTATATCCTGCGCATCTAATCACGTGGCCCGTGTATATACTGCACATCTAATCACGTGTCCCGTGCATATCTTGCACATCTAATCACGCGGCCCGTGTATATCCTGCACATCTAATCACGTGGCCCGTGTATATCCTGCACATCTAATCACGCGTCCCGTGTATATCCTGCACATCTAATCACGTGGCCCGTGTATATCCTGCCCATCTAATCACGTGTCCCGTGTATATCCTGCACATCTAATCACGTGTCCCGTGTATATCCTGCATATCTAATCACGTGGCCCGTGTATATCATGTGCATCTAATCACGTGACCCGTGTTTATACTGTGCATCTAATCACGTGGCCCGTGTATATCATGCACATCTAATCACGCGACCCGTCTTTGTCCTGCATATCTAATCACGTGGCCATTGTTTGTCCTATACATCTAATCACGTGACCCGTGTTTGTCCTATACATCTAATCACGTGGCCCATGTATATCCTGCATATATAATCACGTGGCCCATGTATAGCGTGCACATCTAATCACGTGACCCTTGTATATCATGCACATCTAATCACGTGACCCGTGTTTGTCCTGCATACCTAATCACGTGACCCTTGTTTGTCCTGTACATCTAATCACGTGGCCCGTGTTTGTCCTGTATATCTAATCACGTGACCCGTGTATGTCCTGTACATCTAATCACGTGGCCCGTGTTTGTCCTGTACATCTAATCACGTGGCCAATGTGTGTCGTGTACATCTAATCACGTGGCCCGTGTTTGTCCTGTACATCTAATCACGTGTCCCATGTGTGTCGTGTACATCTAATCACGTGGCCCGTGTTTGTCCTGTACATCTAATCACGTGGCCCATGTGTGTCGTGTACATCTAATCACGTGGCCCATGTGTGTCGTGTACATCTAATCACGTGACCCGTGTTTGTCCTGTACATCTAATCACATGGCCCGTGTTTGTCATCCTGTACATCTAATCACGTGACCCTTGTTTATCTCGCACATTTTATAATGACGTACGTTCCGTGATATGAAAAATGTCTACAACATTATGTCATAACACACCGCAGTACTATGCTCTTCAATGGGAAAAAACACATCGTGGCTAATTAGAAAAGTTGGCATAGATGTTTCCCCGTTGCAAGATTGTGAGCAGATCACAACAGCTGCTGTCTTATCTCACCAAAGAAATATAAAGTATAGCTACTGAGTGAATTACCCAAACACATTTCAAGAGCATTAACGTACCGAGTTACAAAATTCAAATGTATTGGGGAGGGGAGTAGCACCTCACAGGGGTGTAGCTTGGCTGGAATTGATGTGTAGGCCAACTTAAAAATTAAGACGGGAGGGAGGTCCAGGGTTCGTCCCCAGGTAAGCTATTTATAGTGTATATAATTTAATCCTGGCCTCCCGATTTTTGTTACAGATGCGACATTTTTATTTTTTCGATTTTTCGGGGAACAGTTTAGGCCACGGCCTATAGGAAGCTACGCCAATGCCTCTCCACTTTTAAATTGTGTATACGGCTTCTGTTGTGTTCTAATTTCATTGGGTGTTCTTTTATTGACATGTTCGTAGTATTTTCATAAGGAAAAGTGTATTTAATGAAAATTGCCATTGATTTACAGAAATTGTATTCCTACAAGTAACCTTCATTCTGTTGTTATTTTGGTGTGATATTTGACAGTACCCGGAAGTAAGCACAATTAATTCTTAGAAAATGCAAGTACCCGGAAATAAGCACAATTAATTCTTAGAAAATGCAAGACCCTAGTTTTAAAAAAAAGATATTTGGCAATTGAAATGCTTCTCTAAGAGATAGGGTAAGTATTTTAAATTTAAAATAAGGCTTATTATGGGGGACAACAATTTTGTTGATTTCATCATAGTCAAATAATGGATTATGAATTACGCCCTTTACACTTCAACAAGGGCAATAGACAATGTGATAAGCGAGCGCTGGGTAGAACATAATGTTGTGTGTTTCAACATTTCAATACTTCTAAAAGTTGTCTTTTGCATTTTTGGTATGCATTAATGTTATATTAACTATACAACAAGGTAACCACCATGGGGTGGGGGAGGAGGTACACAGTGGTGACAAAAAGAAATGTATGTACTTTGTTACAGCACTAGACACTCCCTAATTCGCACTGCATAGAAACATCTTGCTTCATATGTCTCCACGGCGGCGTGATTAAGGCATCCGAGGCACCTGCCTATGGTGCGGGATATCGAAGGTTCGGCACTGGATAAGGGATCCTTCTGATAAGGTCCACTGATAAACTGAACTGTAAGGATTTGGGAAATTAAACGAATGTTCACAAGAAGTGCCAAAAACAGTCAGAAATGGTTCACAAGAAGTGCCAAATCAGTCAGAAATGGTTCACAAGAAGTGCCAAAACAGTCAGAAATGGTTCACAAGAAGTGCCAAAAACAGTTAGAAATGGTTCACAAGAAATGACAAAACAGTCAGAAATGGTTCACAAGAAATGCCAAAAACAGTCAGAAATGGTTCACAAGAAGTGCCAAAAACAGTCAGAAATGGTTCACAAGAAATGACAAAACAGTCAGAAATGGTTCACAAGAAATGCCAAAAACAGTCAGAAATGAACGATCCTTAAATAAAATATATATCTCTGGATACTGCCAACCTATCTATATATACCTTACTATAGACAGAATACGAATATTTATTTTACAAATGTTTTTTTTTATCAGAAAATTGTGTCTGACCTGAAGAATTCGATGGATGAGATAGGCTATCTGTCGGCACTGTCTGTTGTCATCGCTTGGCTGGTGCTCATCTTAATGGAATTCCTGGCCACTATCATCATCTGGATGTTTATTATTGCAGTGATGATACTTTCTATGGCACTTACGGCTTACAGTTGGTAAGTGTATATTGGTTGTCTATAATGAGGCTGTCCGATTAGCGCAGTGGTTACAGCGCTCGCTTCTCACCAATGCAACCCGGGTTCCATACTCGGACCGGGAAATATGTGATATGGTACGGTGGTCGCCAGATTGGACAGGTGGGTATTCTCCGGGTACTCCGGTTTCCTCCCACACGAATGACCACATTAACGCTTTCATCCGCACCAACGAGAGTGGTTAATATAAGTTGTTAGAACTTGCTTCCCTATAGTTGTAAAATAAATAGTTGATAAAAAAGTTTATAATGTGCTGTACATTTTTCTATGTATTCGAGTAATTTTAAAATTTTCGTCTTTAATGAAACCTCTGGCGAAATCAATATTTCGATCAGCTTGATTTCGCTCAGATATAATGGTTTGTAGTTTACATTTCCTGACGAATACAAGTGTACAAGGGTGCGAATTAAATGTTTCTGTGGGGGGGGGGGGGTCCACTGGCAAATTCATAGTACAACACTGTGCTACCGTGAACAGGAACACTCTATATCCGATTGTTTGCATGCTGCCAACATAATGTATAACTTAGTGCTATATTTCTACAAGAACATACATTGTACAACATATGTCTTTAATTGCTCCATTGCTGAGTTATGACTTTAATTGATTGACTTTATTGTTGACTATTTATAGACGTGGTTCGTCGGAGAGCAGGCAGCTCACATTTGTGCCACGAAACCATCTCATAAAAAATGTTCGAAATTCAGTTTTAAATTAATCTTCTATTAATTTCCAATTATAACCTTCACAGTGAGAGTAAATACAGTATGCATATCTTGTTCATTATATTACTTCTTGTGATAACAGCATAGCATACATACACGGCAGGTGCACTATATCTAAGCATCGAATCTTGCTTGTGCCGAGTACATGACCATGCCAAGTGTAATAGACACATAATATAATATAGAGAAAAGCAAACATAACCTGTCCAAACCTGCGGAAACGTTACGCCATGTAATATTACAATCCGACATAGAGGCTTCTATTTCTGGAATATTAACAATGTGTCCGGTCTGATTGTCGTCTACATTATGTGTGTTGTATTTTTTTCTTTGTTCACAACACGTCAGCATTTTGGAAATCATTATAAACGCAGACGACATTTTAATCGAAGAATCAGTGTAAAAGACGCGCATGTTAAATATAACGCACATCATGACCAACACGCTTCCGATAAATAATGACACAAGAAAATAACAGAGCAATGACATTGGAGCAGACGTTTTTGGTATGTTATCACCTACCAACGTCATAAAAACAGCAAATGAGAGTAGAATCGTTATCGTATACGAGATTCGCTCACCGCTCTCAATAGGTATTGCAAATGCAAGGCAATCTAAAATGCTCAGAAACAAAAGTGGTAATATGACATTTACGACAAAAAATTCTGATCGTCTAATAAATGTTATATCAAATTGCACAAACGAGATACCATTGCTTGTGTATGTCTCCGTAGATGTGGGTCCTAGCTTCCACCCCCCGTGTTCTTGGTATAATAGTGTCTTTATGTGGTCATCTGGTGCAAATAATCTGATTTCGCTAGCCAGGTATGACCATGCTGTAAACGCTATCCAACACGACTGCTTGTCGAACGGATAGTTGTATACATCGTATGCACACCTTGACTGGAAGACGTCACCCGGATGCCATATCATTGTTCCGTTGTACAAAACACGTAAGATGGCATCGTCTGCGTTGAGACGGCTGATTTCTCTTGCTGGATTGCCCAATAGTACCGGCGGTTTCCATATCTGAGAACAAGAAATACTTATTACGTTTCCGAAATTCCAACATAATGACTACATAGCCACAATTTATATCGGTCGACTAATGAGCCACCGCTGTATTAAGACTGTCGAACTATCTCATGCATACATACCGTCTACGTAACATAGTGGTTAAGGTATCAGCCTATGTGGGAGCTCGATGGTCCGGAACCTCGTCTGTGGTTCCTACTGATATGGCCGGTTGGTGAGCCGCCAGCTAGTTAAATAATTGTTAATGATTGCCGTTTAACCTTGCGCATGACCTACAAAGATCGGTTTCGGGAAGTAGTGCTGTTCACGAGGCATCACTGGCTACTCTTTCCATATAGGTGACAGTATAATAAGAGATATGTTGCTTACTTACAGGCTAACATTCTTATTTACGTATCGTCTTTTTTATTCTTGTTCACGGAAGCTCCCATTTCTATGATGTTTTCAGGCATGGTTGTTTACACCAACACACACTAAATATGTCGATACAAGTACATCAATTTGTTTTTTCTGGGACGGGGAAAATAAATTTTAAAAAATACCCCCAAAAAAACTTTGTTTTTTCTGCATTCTTTCATCGCAGCATTTCTAGTAATTACATTTTGCGTAAAAAGGAAGATTTACCTTTGATGACGGTAACAGTATATTTCCAATTCCATTCAGCAGTGGATTCCACGTCAATCGTTCATCAACCCATACCAGTGTTAAAAATCCTACTGTGTTCAGTTCGCCCTCAATTTCGTCAATTTTATTCAGTGACGTCAAATGGAATGTCACTGCTATATTCAACGGTGTTGAACAATCGAGGCATGGTCTAATATCTGGATTGTAGTCGTCCGAAGTAAGTGTCCGGAACAACGTATTTGTACCGTTGCTAATCGTGGCTGATGACGGAACTAGAACCAACGAACACAATAATACTCCCGTCAATACTCCTAGATTATCCATGTCTTATGTACCCGGATGAAGCACATTCTTTCAGTAATAATTATTCAATGACGTATGTGCTGAACACTAAAATTTGAATAACCATTGTTAATAGGAACATAATTATATCAATCTAAAAGATAATGTTCTCAGTTGTTATTGAGGAAAACATGTCTATCATAACAAATACTGATCGTCTGCGTCTAATCTCATCAAATACACTTGTGTGAATTTCCCAAATGAATGGTATTTTATACACACTAGCCAATTCTCGGACTGACGGTTTTACGGAATTAGTTCGGCGCATAATTATATTATATTATGATAGAACAATGCCGCTGTATGAATAAAGTTAATATGTGACATTTACAATCCTAATTAGTGTGTTTGTTAACGACAATTCATGAATTATTCACACAAATTATCCCGGTATGCAACCAGCTGAAATACTCTGCTGCAAATATTCATGTTTTATATCGAGCACAAGATGATGATATGTTTTTGATTTGTTATATGAAATGATGTACATGTATATGGCATAATTTTCTATTTGAATGATTGAGCTGAGACATATATAAACACGTCGTACTATAGTGTTCTGAAGCCAGTGGAATGGCGCTCGATGCCAGCCAACGTTCATTATTGTATGTCTACGAGTGACATAGCGCACATTTCTTTATAACCTAACAACATTGAGGTTCTGTATGATATTGCACGTGTTGCATACCATAGTATTATGATTGGAACAAGTGCGCTCGATAGTAGATCTCGAGTGGATGATCAATCTGCCGTCAGTGTTGGATACAAGACCGATGTTCATCATATTATCAAGTGTTGATGAATCAGTCATCTTTTGTTTACGCTTGCATACATTGTGTTTGTTCGAATAGCATCAGATATGCTACCCTACTATCCCCTGGCTGTGAAAATACCACCATTGTGTATCGCATAAGTGAGCTATACCAGCTGTGTCACTGCAATGCGCATTATTCGCATACATTTACCATTGAACAGAACGTGATTTTTTCTTTGTTGGCCCCTAGACATCATCGAAGGCAACATGTGCAGATCGTCTCTGACGATAATTGCCCCTTACAAGTAACCTGTTTTGCATGTCGGCTCCCATGTAGGAATCTCCGATGACAACACGTACATTTCAGGAGTACTACTTTATGTTGAGCGTGTTTGCAAAACGTGATGGTCGTTATGCTACATGTTAGGGAATCGGAATTATGAGGGTTTGACCAACGTCACTTTACAGTTTCCATTAATATACCCATCATTTCTGAGTGTTATTGTATATTCATGCGTACGGATAAACGAAAACATAACCGACAATTCAATAATGCCGTATATATCTTGTCTTATTTATATAGGATAATGTTATATTATAGTGTCTTGTGGTATGTAGATAATATAAACAGAAGTATTTACATAATACTATAGAAAACCCTCAGCCCAACTGGCCTATTCGTCACGTAAACATTTGATCAAGGTAAGGTAATTACAACTACAATGTATCTAATCGTCGAGTCTTGCTTTCATTGAGTACACAATCATGCCAAGCGTGATAGCTACATAATATAGTAGAAAAACAACACAACATAGTCTGTCCAAACCGGAAGCAACGTCCTGCCACGTTATACAAACTGTATTGGATTCCGTATTCACTACTTCTGTTTCTAGAACACTACGTGCCACATGATTGGCATCTCTCATATCGGAAACTTCATTTTTGTTATAATGTTTTCTTTGATGACAACATTTAAGAATTTTGGAAATCTTTATAAACGCAGACGACATTTTAATCGAAGAATCAGTATAATAGACGCGTATGTTGAACATTACGCAAATCATGACCGACACACTTCCGATAAATAGTGACGTCAGAAAATAACAGAGCAATGACATTGGAGCAGACGTTTTTGGTATGTTATCACCTACCAACGTCATAAAAACAGCAAATGAGAGTAGAATCGTTATCGTATACGAGATTCGCTCACCGCTCTCAATAGGTATTGCAAATGCAAGGCAATCTAAAATGCTCAGAAACAAAAGTGGTAATATGACATTTACGACAAAAAATTCTGAATGTTATATCAAATTGCACAAACGAGATACCATTGCTTGTGTATGTCTCCGTAGATGTGGGTCCTAGCTTCCACCCCCCGTGTTCTTGGTATAATAGTGTCTTTATGTGGTCATCTGGTGCAAATAATCTGATTTTGCTAGCCAGGTATGACCATGCTGTAAACGCTATCCAACACGACTGCTTGTCGAACGGATAGTTGTATACATCGTATGCACACCTTGACTGGAAGACGTCACCCGGATGCCATATCATTGTTCCGTTGTACAAAACACGTAAGATGGCATCGTCTGCGTTGAGACGGCTGATTTCTCTTGCTGGATTGCCCAATAGTACCGGCGGTTTCCATATCTGAGAACAAGAAATACTTATTACGTTTCCGAAATTCCAACATAATGACTACATAGCCACAATTTATATCGGTCGACTAATGAGCCACCGCTGTATTAAGACTGTCGAACTATCTCATGCATACATACCGTCTACGTAACATAGTGGTTAAGGTATCAGCCTATGTGGGAGCTCGATGGTCCGGAACCTCGTCTGTGGTTCCTACTGATATGGCCGGTTGGTGAGCCGCCAGCTAGTTAAATAATTGTTAATGATTGCCGTTTAGCCTTGCGCATGACCTACAAAGATCGGTTTCGGGAAGTAGTGCTGTTTGTTCACGAGGCATCACTGGCTACTCTTTCCATATAGGTGACAGTATAATAAGAGATATGTTGCTTACTTACAGGCTAACATTCTTATTTACGTATCGTCTTTTTTATTCTTGTTCACGGAAGCTCCCATTTCTATGATGTTTTCAGGCATGGTTGTTTACACCAACACACACTAAATATGTCGATACAAGTACATCAATTTGTTTTTTCTGGGACGGGGAAAATAAATTTTAAAAAATACCCAAAAAAAAAACTTTGTTTTTTCTGCATTCTTTCATCGCAGCATTTCTAGTAATTACATTTTGCGTAAAAAGGAAGATTTACCTTTGATGACGGTAACAGTATATTTCCAATTCCATTCAGCAGTGGATTCCACGTCAATCGTTCATCAACCCATACCAGTGTTAAAAATCCTACTGTGTTCAGTTCGCCCTCAATTTCGTCAATTTTATTCAGTGACGTCAAATGGAATGTCACTGCTATATTCAACGGTGTTGAACAATCGAGGCATGGTCTAATATCTGGATTGTAGTCGTCCGAAGTAAGTGTCCGGAACAACGTATTTGTACCGTTGCTAATCGTGGCTGATGACGGAACTAGAACCAACGAACACAATAATACTCCCGTCAATACTCCTAGAATATCCATGTCTTATGTACCCGGATGAAGCACATTCTTTCAGTAATAATTATTCAATGACGTATGTGCTGAACACTAAAATTTGAATAACCATTGTTAATAGGAACATAATTATATCAATCTAAAAGATAATGTTCTCAGTTGTTATTGAGGAAAACATGTCTATCATAACAAATACTGATCGTCTGCGTCTAATCTCATCAAATACACTTGTGTGAATTTCCCAAATGAATGGTATTTTATACACACTAGCCAATTCTCGGACTGACGGTTTTACGGAATTAGTTCGGCGCATAATTATATTATATTATGATAGAACAATGCCGCTGTATGAATAAAGTTAATATGTGACATTTACAATCCTAATTAGTGTGTTTGTTAACGACAATTCATGTAAACACGTCGTACTATAGTGTTCTGAAGCCAGTGGAATGGCGCTCGATGCCAGCCAACGTTCATTATTGTATGTCTACGAGTGACATAGCGCACATTTCTTTATAACCTAACAACATTGAGGTTCTGTATGATATTGCACGTGTTGCATACCATAGTATTATGATTGGAACAAGTGCGCTCATTAGTAGATCTCGAGTGGATGATCAATCTGGCGTCAGTGTTGGATACAAGACCGATGTTCATCATATTATCAAGTGTTGATGAATCAGTCATCTTTTGTTTACGCTTGCATACATTGTGTTTGTTCGAATAGCATCAGATATGCTACCCTACTATCCCCTGGCTGTGAAAATACCACCATTGTGTATCGCATAAGTGAGCTATACCAGCTGTGTCACTGCAATGCGCATTATTCGCATACATTTTCCATTGAACAGAACGTGATTTTTTCTTTGTTGGCCCCTAGACATCATCGAAGGCAACATGTGCAGATCGTCTCTGACGATAATTGCCCCTTACAAGTAACCTGTTTTGCATGTCGGCTCCCATGTAGGAATCTCCGATGACAACACGTACATTTCAGGAGTACTACTTTATGTTGAGCGTGTTTGCAAAACGTGATGGTCGTTATGCTACATGTTAGGGAATCGGAATTATGAGGGTTTGACCAACGTCACTTTACAGTTTCCATTAATATACCCATCATTTCTGAGTGTTATTGTATATTCATGCGTACGGATAAACGAAAACATAACCGACAATTCAATAATGCCGTATATATCTTGTCTTATTTATATAGGATAATGTTATATTATAGTGTCTTGTGGTATGTAGATAATATAAACAGAAGTATTTACATAATACTATAGAAAACCCTCAGCCCAACTGGCCTATTCGTCACGTAAACATTTGATCAAGGTAAGGTAATTACAACTACAATGTATCTAATCGTCGAGTCTTGCTTTCATTGAGTACACAATCATGCCAAGCGTGATAGCTACATAATATAGTAGAAAAACAACACAACATAGTCTGTCCAAACCGGAAGCAACGTCCTGCCACGTTATACAAACTGTATTGGATTCCGTATTCACTACTTCTGTTTCTAGAACACTACGTGCCACATGATTGGCATCTCTCGTATCGGAAACTTCATTTTTGTTATAATGTTTTCTTTGATGACAACATTTAAGAATTTTGGAAATCTTTATAAACGCAGACGACATTTTAATCGAAGAATCAGTATAATAGACGCCTATGTTGAACATTACGCAAATCATGACCAACACACTTCCGATAAATAGTGACGTCAGAAAATAACAGAGCAATGACATTGGAGCAGACGTTTTTGGTATGTTATCACCTACCAACGTCATAAAAACAGCAAATGAGAGTAGAATCGTTATCGTATACGAGATTCGCTCACCGCTCTCAATAGGTATTGCAAATGCAAGGCAATCTAAAATGCTCAGAAACAATAGTGGTAATATGACATTTACGACAAAAAACTCTGATCGTCTGATAAATGTTATATGAAATTTTACAAGTGAGATATCATTGATTATGTATGTCTCCGTAGATGTGGGTCCTAGCTTCCACCCACCGTGTTCTTGGTACAACAACGTCTTTATGTGGTCGTCTCGTGCAACTAATCGGATTTCGCTAGCCAGGTATGACCATGCTGTGAACGCTATCCAACACGACTGCTTGTCGAACGGATAGTTGTATACATCGTATGCACACCTTGATTGGAAGACGTCACCCGGATGCCATATCATTGTTCCGTTGTACAAAACACGCAAGAGAGCGCCATCTGCATTGAGACGGCTGATTTCTCTTGCTGGGTTGCCTAAGAGTATCGGCGGTGTCCATATCTGAGAACAAGAAAAACGGATGTTTCTTACACCTGGAGTACATAATCATCATTGGACTGTCGAGATTTCTCATATATGCACTGCTGTTTGATATGCCACATACAAGCCACCCTGATGGGGTGGCCAAGTGGCGAGGAAGCTATCCAGCTGGCTTGCGAAAGGTCGGTGGTTCTACTCAGATGCCAATTCGTGCCTGAATTACTGCTTGGATGGGCACCAGGAGTCTTCTTCAACCAATAATAACTGGAGAGTCGCCATATGACCTAAACTGTTTGTCCGACCACCAAAAATAAACACTTACATCGTAAACTACATGTACACATATCTTCTACATATATGATTCTTGTTCACGGAAGTTCCCATTTCAGACACGTTATGTATTTAACTACCAACATACAATACAAAGTCATATCGAGGGTTGACGCAAGACTGTCGTATCTACAGTTTATACTTGACTTACTACCGTCTTGGAGGCAATATGTTTGTCAGTGGTTGAACTTGTACCGTAATACAGTATTAACTGAATACATTGTTACTGTTGAGGCTTTAGCAGGCGTATTTGAGAGTAACCGAACATGCTCCACTAGCAGGCGTATTTGAGAGTAACCGAACATGCTCCACTAGCAGGCGTATTTGAGAGTAACCGAACATTCTCCACTAGCAGGCGTATTTGAGAGTAACCGAACATACTTCACTAGCAGGCGTATTTGAGAGCAACTGAACATGCTTCACTAGCAGGCGTATTTGAGAGCAACCGAACATGCTTCACTAGCAGGCGTATTTGAGAGTAACCGAACATGCTCCACTAGCAGGCGTATTTGAGAGCAACCGAACATGCTTCACTAGCAGGCGTATTTGAGAGCAACCGAACATGCTTCACTAGCAGGCGTATTTGAGAGCAACCAAACATGCTTCACTAGCAGGCGTATTTGAGAGCAAACAAACATGCTTCATTAGTAGGCGTATTTGAGAGCAACCGAACATGCTTCACTAGCAGTCGTATTTGAGAGCAACCGAACATGCTTCACTCGCAGGCGTATTTGAGATTAACCAAACATGCTTCACTTGCAGGCATATTTGAGAGCAACCGAACATGCTTCACTAGCAGGCGTATATGAGAGCAACCGAAAATGCGTTTTGAACATAATTATTTTGTGTTGATGAAATACCCCTTAAATAGAATTATGGCGCACGCAAATAGAATTAGGTTAGCAAAAGAAAATGTTTTCCAAATCAACAATCTAGACTTCAGGAAGAGATTAAAAAGATTGTTTTCTTCTAATTTAATGTTGTTTTTCTTTTAATACCGTATATTATTTACAGAAATAACATTTCCCCATTTTGTCCTTTTTTTCAGAATCAAAAACTCGTCATTTAATTTAATTAAACGTTTCTGTGACAGTGTGGTGCGGTAGGCCGTTTACTAATGTTGGCAAAACGTGTGGCGCAAACCATTTGTTTTATTAATTTGCATGTTTCATCATTTTATATATTGTATCTATAGCTTTTGTATTATACATGTAAATGATAAATGCAATAAAAGATTTATATTGCTAAATTGAAATCGAATGAATGCAAATACTTATATGTCATAGGGAATAGGAACATATAAGCTGGCTAGCATGTCTAAATATCAAAATCTAAAAGATAAAGATAGGCATAAAATAAAACATTAACTTTTAGATCTGCGTCTATCAATATTTATATATATATATATATATACAAATTCCCCTAGGCGCAAACTGTTTACAACTCTGATCAAATTGCGAATATGCGCTGACTGATCCAACTCTGCACATTTCGCGCATGCTGCAAGACCAATCTGCTCAGTTGCTTGGAATAAAATGGAAAAATGCTAGTTTTTATTTTATGGTTTCCAATGAAACATAGAAATTTATCAGTGAAATAAAATGTGTTATTGCACTGGTTGAACGCAGTGGAATAAAATAGTTTATTTCTCACTGCTTTGTATATTACGTCTTTGTACATTTTCGGACTCAAGTTGTCAAAAATGTGTTTGCAGAACAGTAATACGTCAAGTTAACACCTTCTTGTGGCCAAATGGTATATCCCAAAATAAAAGGAAAAGCGTGCAATACAGTAGTAAATCAACATGTCTTACTAAATATCTCGTTAAGAAAATTAACAAGGTTTTAACATATTTTAATATTACAATGCATATGTTCTGTAATACCATATTTTGAGATAACAATAATGTTAAAAGAAAACAGACATCTTTCCAAAATGCAGTTACGGACATCGATGTCTGTACACTTACATTAATTATTTTACGTTTGTTAAAATATGGCATCTAGTATAATTATATTTTACCTTCAATGGCGGTAACAGTATATTTCCAACTCCATTCAGCAGTGGATTCCACGTCAATCGTTCATCAACCCATACCAGTGTTAAAAATCCTACTGTGTTCAGTTCGCCCTCAATTTCGTCAATTTTATTCAGTGACGTCAAATGGAATGTCACTGCTATATGCAACGGTGTTGAACAATCGAGGCATGGTCTAATATCTGGATTGTAGTCGTCCGAAGTAAGTGTCCGGAACAACGTATTTGTACCGTTGCTAATCGTGGCTGATGACGGAACTAGAAACAACGAACACAATAATACTCCCGTCAATATTCCTAGAATATCCATGTCTTGTGTGTGGATGATGCATACGATTCTTCTAATAAACTGTGTTTGCTTATCTATGTTTTTGTAAAATAAAAATTAAACAAGCATTCGCTTCTACGATCCATGTCAATTACATGAACTAGAACATTGCTGGAGCATCAGCTTCCGATATCGCACGAGCGTTGCCGCAGACACGTATCGAATCTGTAATCGAGTCCGTACCTTGATATATGCAAGGTAGGAGTTACTGTACAACTCCTGATAAAACACGAAACTAAGTATTATAGGCGAATCTATTCCTATCAGTATTTTTGTGAATTTCCCAAAAGAATGCAAAAATAACAGTTTATGTAAATCAGCTAATTCCATGAATTGCGCTGAAGGAATTAGCTTGACAGATAATTATGCTATACAATTATAGAAAAATCCCACTGCTTGAATACCACCAGTATTACTAATATGTAACATTTTCTTTGAATCCGAATTTTATTTTGTTACGAACAATTAATGCATACTTTAACGTTTACCTGTTTACGTCAACTACAATACATATAGTCATGTTTTATAAGGGCAAGTACGTACGTTGTTAAAGATATGTATGTCATATTGGTCCTACACCAATATCGCCATGGTCACAATACACGCGCATCCCATTTCAATTGCAACCATCAGGTCAGACACAGCTATTGCAATTTCCATAGGCCACCATTATAACACACAGTGCCATTAGGTTTCCCCCAAAAATAGTTTGGCACAAAAGACAGTAGTTTTCAACAGAATGGTCTTTGAGCCACAGGAAAATGTCAAATTTCAATGGGGTTGACCAATTGCGGTTTTTTTCCCACTGCGTTTATAATATGCTGTTTATTTGTCACCAACAGTCTGCAAATAGTTTTAAATATTCCATAAAAGAAGCTCATATATTGTATTTTAATATTTAGAAGTCATTTTCACTATTTGTGACAATACCTACTCAGCCAATCAGTTCATGTATCAATAACTCTTAAGGGCTTCCCTACACCGTTTCAACCAATCCCAGACCACTATATCAATAACACAGTCTGACCTAAAGACATTTTTTTTGCGTTTCATTTAATATAAAAGATATATACCATTACAATAAACATTTCTGCACATAAATATGACTTTCTCATGTCTTCCACATCACCATTGCACAGCACATGCCTTCAAATGGGACACTATGCAGTGTGCTTAACATAGACTGTTGGCCATTTTTGCAATATAACTCTAAATAAGACAGTTATAATGTCGTCACATATTAATCTTTACACTAACAGTGTAATATTTCTCATGAATATATGAAATAATGTCTGCATGATACATACATACCACATTTATAGTATTAGATAAGACATTGTGGTGATTAGGGACAATTATTTTACCCCACCCACTGCAAAACAAGGGTTTTTTGAAGAATGGAACTAAATCTTGCACCAGGAAGTTACTGAAAGGAAATCATTATTTGCATGGAGCACACAAAATGTAACACAGACAAAAAGGAAGACAACAAACATGGAAAATGATGGTCAATACAAATGCTGAGTTGGTCAGGCAGCTTACTGTAGGTCACATGACAGTATGAAATGGCAGAAATGTAACTACAATATGCATTTAACTTCAGCTAGTGTGTCTTGAACAAGCACTGTGAGAGGACTACAACTGTGCATTGCCTCTTGAAATATGACATTTCATCTTAGGGAGATGAAGTTTGTTGCAAATATTAATAAATTACTTAAGAAATAATAAGTATCAACAGTGGTAGCCTTCGTGATATATTTCTACGCATAAGAACGACACACTCGGGTTATTCTGCGATATACCACGGTTCGGCCTTCGTGATATATTTCTACGCATAAGAACGACAAACTCGGGTTATTCTGCGATATACCACGGTTGATACTTATTATTTCGATTCTAGCACGACTTACTTCTAATAATTTTAAAGGAGTATTTTCTTCAAACGCCGCTGCATTTGGCTTTCGAAATTTCCTCCCGCGTATGACGTTATTTTTTATGGAAAATATCAATCTAGTGCATAAATGAACAAACGTTGTAACTGATCAATAATTTTATTTATTTTGTCAAATAAAACTGTACAGAATAGTAACTGAAACGTTACTTAACAGAAAAACAAGATGGACAAGAGATTATCTGATTCTAAAAATAGCTCACTTCCGTGACTTCCAACGGTATTTTTTACAAACATCACGTGACTTTCATTCATAAAACTTTACACGCATTGTATAAATGACGTAGCCAAAACACGGTGCGCGTGCAGCATAGTTCAAGGTAGGTATATTGCAGAATAACCCGAGATTGATTTTACTCTACACGTATGTATGTTATTAGCTGGGTCGTGTTAGAATGAAATATAACCACTCAAAAGCAATGAATATGCATATTTGTGCCATATATTTTACTGAAATTCTTTTTGTGAGACCCTTGATTGCTAATGGAACCAATTGCAAGCTTGTTTCAATTAAACAACACTATTTCCTAATGAAAAACGCAAATTTAACCATAACAGACTCACACTAAAGGACAGAGATATCAATTATAAAGTATTAACACTAATAAAGGGAGGTAATTTGAACATACCAGCCTGCTTATAGGTTCCTATATGCCATTATTTACTCAGTACAATGCATTATTTATCATTTTTTGGGTTCATTTTATATCAGGCAATGTAAAATGCCCACCTTTCATTGTTTAGCTGCATTCACATTGGGCTTATTGTGCCACAATAGGCATCTTTAGTGAAGTTTCAATAAATCAAATCCAATGTTGTAGGTCTGAACCAGCATAGTAATTCTTATCAACAGTAATTAGAATGAAAGCTCTCTGGAAAATTGCACCACAATAAGTACTGCGAAGGAAACTGACAAATTTTAACAAGCGCACATGGAATATGGTGACAGAATTTGCGACATATATGTCGCTGAAGCCATTTATTGACTCGCGGTTATGTGAAAAACTGCATTTTCCAGGCCCTACTGTTGTATGTATTAGGAACCCCTTTGAATTATTATTTAAGCTTAAAATGGTCCATAATGTACACCATAAAGTAATTCCCAACTTGATAAACTAGTATATGTGATTCAGATGTTGCAAATATCTCAGCACAGTCTTTGTATCACAGAGAATAAGGATTAATCTTCATTGTAAACAATACATAAACACCTCAGAACTATGTTATGTAACACCCTGTCTGGGCTCATATTGCATAGCTACCTATTGTTTCCAGCACGCACACATTCAAATCATATTGCCATGTAGTTAATCAAGCTATAAATTGAAAATAAGCCTCTCCCAGGCAGCATTTTGGTGTGTAGTACTTTTCAAATAATATCATTCTTTACATTGTCCTTTAGGTCAGACACAGCTATTGCAATTTCCATAGGCCACCATTATAACACACAGTGCCATTAGATTTTCCCCTTTGAGCCACAGGAAAATGTCAAATTTCAATGGGGTTGACCAATTGCGTTTTTTTATTATTTCCCACTAAAGGCACCCACCCTCTACTCTGAAGGTAATTTGGTGGTGAATGTTGCACTGACACCTGCATTTATAATATGCTGTTTATTTGTCACCAAATAGTCTGCAAATATTTTTAAAAATTCCAAAATGAAGCTCATATATTGTATTTTAATATTTAGAAGTCATTTTCACTATTTGTGACAATACCTACTCAGCCAATCAGTTCATGTATCAATAACTCTTATGGGCTTCCCTACACCGTTTCAACCAATCCCAGACCACTATATCAATAATACCGCCTGACCATCACACAAATTTACACCCACGAAGAATTTTGCGTTGTACAGAGATTTTGTCAGTCGAAAATTGTAGTTGGTTGGTTGTTTATTTATCTTTTCCCGTTACTGACGGCGTGGAATGTTGATTCGGAGATGTTTATCGATAATTCTAATGATAGCTTTGACATTGAAAGATCTTCCTCTGGTTAGAAAGTGACGGTTTTGTGTCTTGGGGAGGGGATATGATACTGGTATTAGAACACATAATGACATCCCGTGTTTAATATGGATCTGTTTGTTGTGAGGGGCTGTTAACGGCTGGATACCAAAAGGAATTGGGGCTTATATAAAGTCAGATAGTAATGATGGTCTGATAATGACACATAGTGTTAATTAGGTTATCGGCTCACTATAGAACAGCTCGTTGGAGGTGTTCTAGTATTTGACATGGTTAGCGGGAGAGTCGTGGTTGAGTTACGGTACTTGAGCAGGGAATCAGGCGGGAATAAGGAAGAATATTCTCCACAAAATATATTCCCAATCTAAATGCGTTACTATGGCTATGTCATTATTGTTCACCTTCCTCTATTTGACCGTCGTACACAATAACCATCATTTCTATGCGCCTCACACAATGGTATCACCCCCTCAAATGCATGTCCCACAGAAACTGCCTTTAAAACGCCCGTTCTCATTCAACCTTCACTTTCTAACCAGTGGAAGACTTTTCAATGCCAAAGCTATCAATAGAATTATCGATGAAACATCTCCGAATTTTATGCCCATAATTTCTTGTTGTTTGTGGGGTGATTTTTGTTCTCAGAGTTATATACAATATAGCCAATGTCCAACGTATACCAAATATGACTTTCTAACTATGGACAGTGAAACTATTAGTTCTTTTCTTAAAATGTGTTGCATTTATATGTATTGGGCGCACGTTCTTATTATAACCTTCTTCTTGACCTTCGCCTTGTTTTCATCGCATGTATGTACGGTAATAATGTTCGTTCGAGAATGTCATTGACCTAGTACCTCTGTCTTCAGTTCTCTAGGTTTTCTGTAAGCCTTACCTCGTCCTTACCTCATTGTCATATGACGTACCCCGGACGCACGAGAAGGATGTGTATCAGAGGATCCAACTCTAGCTATATGTGGGTGTATATTCGTAGGTACCAGGTTATGCATGCAAGATATAAACACATTGTTCATGTTCTGCCAAATGTATGCTGATCAGTCTCTAAATGATTTCTATCTATCTTCCTCTAATGTCGAAATACTCGCGGGGATGTAGACATGTTGCGCGTCAAAAACCGCAAAGTAATTAAAAAGTATGAATAGTTAAAAGCATAAATATAAGAAAGTAATGAAAAAATAAGTTGGGTTAAGAGTTTAAAAGCAGCTGTGCAGAACAACTAGGGGCTGGTATGATCAATACAGCACACTGCCGCATTGAATTGCTCTATTGTAGGAAGTTTGACAATGTCAGGAGGGAGATGGTTCCAATGGTAGATTGTTCTTGGAAAAAAGGAAAACTTGTAGTAGTCTGTAGTTGCTGTAATTAACCTATAGCTTAAGGAATGGCAGTGGGTGGCGTGCAGGACGGGAGCGAGGAACTAGGTAATTTTCAATGGGGATAGCAACCAGATCATTATGAATTTATACATACGGGACAACCTACTGTCAATACGCCGTTAATCTAGTCTGTAGATTTAGGGAATGCAACATGTCTGTAACACTAGATATACGATAGAAGTCAGCCTTTATCTTCAGAATAGAACGTTCATGTAAGATACCTGCTGTACCCTAGTGAGATATGGTGCCACAACATACTGTGTATTACTGTATATTATCCATTTAGAATAATTGATAATTGTGTTCATTAGTTTAAACATATTTATTTTCTGTCAATACATGATTATTTACAACAACTGATATAAAGAATTGGACAGAAATCTGTATAGCTTATGATTGTCCTCTCCTTGTGTTCATTGATTTTGTTGAGAATTGATAAGTACTTCTATATATCAGAGTGGGAACTGGGATTTCAAGGTATATCTGGTACAGCTGGCACAGTTGGCACATAATACCAGGTCATCCAATTAATATGTGTTAATCTAATACATGTACATATCTAAACCAGACATTGTACCAAATGAGTGACGTCGTAGGCCAACATGATATTAATTGTGATTGTTTGATAATTGTTTTTAAAAAAATCGGTATATTACATTCATGACGTTCTTCTTTATGAATAAGGCCTATATAAGCATATATATTATGTATATTATACTAGAGGACATAGAACACGCATTATATGATTATTATTACATGAACACGAAATACGAAATATTTCATCAAAGATATTTCACATATTTGTTACAAAACACAAACTGAACAACTTTAAGAACATGCATATATGTATTTATATAGTTATTGTTTTTCATGTAAAAACACACTTATCCGAAGTGTGCGTTTTCGATGTCCTCTAGTATACATTCAGTAGTAAGATTCAAGTGTTCTCGGCAGTAGATCACAGTCAGTGTCGAGTAAATGATCAATACACGTCAGTATTTATAATGTCACGATCATCACGTTCTCCGGCGTATCACCATATTATTGACGCAGGCACACCTTTTGTTTGTTTCAATCGGACTAGTTAAACGACCTTCCCCTGTGGAACTCCTGCGTTCGGATCTTTCATATGCGGCACGTGCCAGACTCGTACTATTGAAGTGCACACTACGAATGCCCTACTATCTCACGGAAGGGTGTTACGTGTTTCGAACTTTCATTTTGACTGGCTTTAGTGTGTAATTACCGGTTCTGATTCTAAGCATCATTTCATACTGAACACAGGTATAAATGCCAAAAAGACACAACGGTGTATAATACATTAGACATCGTTCATTTATATAAGCTAACCGTTTATTTCAAGCTTATACGTCGCCTATGTAATTGTCCATGGAACACTAGATCAAGGATTAGACAAACGGCATTACAAATGTGGAGTGTGTTATCTAATCATTGATTCTTGCTTTCAACGAATACAAAAGCATGCCAAGTGTGATAGATACATAATATAGTAGAAACACAACACAACATAGTCTGTCCAAACCGGACGCAACGTCTTGCCACGTTATACAAATGCTGTTAGATTTTGGCGTAGTTTCTTCTGTTTCTAGAACATTAGCGATGTGTGCGACCTCATGGTCATCTCTCTTGTCGAAAACATCATTTTGGTTATTTGGTTTTCTTTGATCAGAACTATTTACCATTTTGGAAATCATTATAAATGCAGACGACATTTTGATCGCAGAATCAGTGTAAAAGATTCGCATGTTAAATAGAACACAAATCATGACCAACACACTTCCGATAAATAATGACGTCAGAAAATAACAGAGCAATGACATTGGAGCAGACGTTTTTGGTATGTTGTCACTTACCAACGTCATAAAAACAGCAAACGAGAGTAGAATCGTTATCGTATACGAGATTCGCTCACCGCTCTCAATAGGTATCGCAAATGCAAGGCAATCTAAAATGCTCAGAAACAATAGTGGTAATAGGACATTTACGACAAAAAATTCGGATCGTCTGATAAATGTTAAGCCAAATTTTACAAACGAGATATTACTGATTGTGTATGTGTATGTAGATGTCGTTCCCAGCTTCCATTCCCCGTTTTCATGGTAAAATGGCGTCTCTACGTGGTCGTCTGGTGCAACTAATCGGATTTCGCTAGCCAGGTATGACCATGCTGTGAACGCTATCCAACACGACTGCTTGTCGAACGGATAATTGTATACATCGTATGCACACCTTGATTGGAAGACGTCACCCGGATGCCATATCATTGTTCCATTGTACAAAACACGCAAGAGAGCACTGTCTGCGTTGAGACGGCTGATTTTTCTTGCTGAGTTGCCCAAAAGTATCTGCGGTGTCCATATCTGAAAAAGAACGACGATGTGCTTTCAAACAAGTTCTAGTCATTGTACTTCTGTCACATTACATGTGTAACTACAATACTGAAATACATGTTTATAAGTACACGATTTCATTACTAAATATTCATTTTGTACTACCTACTTTTGGAGCCTTTGTAGTTTAAAGTCAGGAGCGTTTTTTCCTTTGACCGAGTTAATAAAATATTATTGAACTAAAAATAACGTTGAATAGAAATATTAGCTAGTCTGAATTATATATTATAATAATTACGTAACTAGTTATAAACTGTATTTATTTTACAACGAAGCAAGTTTTAGCAACTTATATTAATCACTCTCGTTGTTGCGGATGAAAGTTTACCGGAGTACCTCGGGGAAAATCCACCTGTCCAATCTGGCGACCACCGTACCATCTCACATACTTTCCGGTCCGAGGATCCCGGATTGCATTGGCGAGAAGCGAACGCGCTAACAGATAGATAGAGATAGATAGATTTCTTTATTTATAGAGGGTGACCTAATTAGTTTTGAACTAATCCTCCTTAGGGCCCTCTTCAATTTGTTAACACTATAGAATAAATGTACATACACAATAATTTTAACATAGTTATGCCGTACAATATACATGCATAATGTTGTACAATGTAACTTAAACAACAGCCTAAGTAAATCAGGTACTTTGATAGAAATACAAAACGACATAAGCATATTGATTTACAATCATTATATAAATATAACTGTCTAGTGTCTACCAATTAAAACGTTGTATCCATACTTTACATTTTGTCTTGAATATATTTAAAGATCTGGATGTCTTAATTTCAAATGGTAGACAATTCCATATCTTTGGACCAGAGTATTCTAATGATTTCTTATACATTTCACATCTAGGTCTTGGAATATAGAGATCCATATTTGAAACATTTCTCAATGTCATATCTGAAGTAACTGAATTGCAATGTCTTAATTGAAAATGTTCATTCAAATAATTCGGTACAAGATTGTTCATAATTTTGTACATTGTTACTGCTTTTTGAAAAATAATCCGTTGGTCAAAAGTCATTATATTAATTTCAGACATTGATTCACGCAAAGAAATATAATCTTGGCCCAGAATGAATTTACAAGCTCGTCTCTGCAATCTTAATAATGTGTTGATATTTTGTTGTGTGGTGTTTCCCCATATGATACAACAATAATCAAAATGTGGTTGGATATATGCCTTGTAATAAAGTATTCTGTAGTTCAGATTCACAATATACCGTATTTTACCTAATAGCCAAATGTTAGTTGAAATCTTTTTCACAATATATTTGATATGTGAGTCCCATTTTAATGAATCCTGAATGTGTACTCCAAGCAACTTCTCTGATTTGCTGGTTTTCAATAATATATTTTCATATTTAAGAGAGAGTGTAGGGTTAGGGAAAGCACATTTTCGCTGGGCTGTCATCATAAATAGAACTTTCGTTTTGTCTGTATTAATCTTCATTCCATTTTGGAAACACCAGTATTTCAAGTCTTCCAAAGCTTGTTGTAATCTTGTTTCTAACACTTCTTTCTTATTATGGATATCATATAATGTAGTATCATCTGCATATAAATCGCTACCGGTGATTTTATTTGAAAACATTAGTGGTAAGTCATTGATAAAAAGTAAGAATAAAAGAGGTCCTAATATTGAGCCCTGCGGGACTCCACAATTAACAGTTCTATTTTCAGATAAAACGTCATTTATAGAAACAGTTTGCTTTCTATCACAAAGATATGATTGAAAAAGCTTCAAAGTATTGTTGCTACATTTGTATAATGATAATTTCTTTAACAAAACAGTATGATCGACAAGATCAAAAGCTTTTCGAAAATCGACCATTACAATTCCAATCAAGTTTCCCTCATTCATTGCTCGAATCCATTTATCTATCATATAAAGTAAAGCTGATTCAGTTGAGTGGCCAGTTCTGAAACCACTTTGTGTTTTGTGAAGTAAATTGAAGTGATCCAAAAAAGTCTGCAGCGATTTATGCACGTGTCTTTCAAAAAGTTTCGACAAAGATGGTAAAATTGAAATAGGTCTATAGTTATTGACGTCATTGGTTTTTCCACTTTTGAATAATGGTTTGACTTTTGCAAATTTCCAAGCTTCAGGGAAGGTTGATGTTTTCAAACTCTTATTTATTATAACAGTTAAATGTTGTACAATGATATCAGCTGAAAGTTTTAACAGCTTTGATCCAATAGTATCGATTCCAGTAGCTTTAGAAACATTAAGTTCCAGTAATTGTTTTCTGATATTACTCTGTGTAACTTCTGGTATTTCAAACACTACATCAACAGGTACATGTTCATTAATAAAATCTTTTATATAGTCAAAGTTTAAGTGATCAGGGACTGGATCTTTGATATTAGATGCAACATTGACAAAGAATTCATTAAATAGTTTCAAAGTTTCAAAGTTGACTGGGTAATGATCACTGATAGAAAGCTTTGGTACATACATATTGGCAATGTTTTCTTCCATGTTAGTATATATGTGATCAATCAAAGATGCAGATGATCTAGTTACCCTAGTAGGTTCCGTTACTAACTGTGTAAGACCTAGTGGGATATAAAAAATTGCCCATTCATCATTTGTATAACAATCAGTGAGGTTTCTATTGAAATCACCTAATAAAATTATTTCTTTATCTTCATAGAACATAGTTTCGATAAACAATTCAAATCTGTCTTTCCACTCTATTTTAGAGTGAGGATGCCTATACACATTGCAAACAAAAAATGGTTTACAATATTTACAATATATTTCAAGAACAACAACCTCAATATCATGCGTTTCTAAATCATAACGGCGTTTCACATTTAACCCATCTTTAACATAAACTAAAATTCCGCCACCACCATTTCTGTCATTTTGGTCTCTACGAAATGGAGGTAAAAATCCTTTTATTAAATAAGCATTTAAATTTTGTTTCACTCAGCTCCATAATATCAATTTTATTTTTATCAGAGGTCATAAGTAGCTTTACCTCTTCAAATGTGTCTAAATTATTAAGACCGTGAACATTTAAATGACCGATATTCATGCCATTTTTATGCAGACCGATGTCTGTGGTATCAATTACAATACCATTAAAGCTGTTGGTCGAGTCAGGATGATTAGCTAAACTAATGTCTAAAGCATTACAAATACAGTTTGATAATTCACATTGTGAACATATTGTTGCAAAAGATTAAATCTATTGGATGTAGTGACATCAAAGTCATTTCCAGACACGTCAGCATTGGCAACATGGCCTGATTTCTATTGCTTATAGCAATGTATGGCCTTGTGGCCAAGACGGTCACAGTTAAAACACCTTCCCGAGAATTTCCACTGAAGATGTCTATGAGTATCCCCATGTTGATTTAGATTAGCCCACGTCGATTTCCATATGTCCGTTTCACTGGTGCCATAGTTGTTGTTTCCATTTTCAAGCGATGTTCTTCGTGGTACAAATACACATCTATTAAAGTCACCACAAGCCTGAAGTCTAATAGTCTTTTTATACCAGATCGGGATAGGTGGATGTTATCCTTAAAGTTAAAGAAATAATTGATGGGATTGCCATCCTTATCACGGAAAGCTTGGCACATGTCTATGCAATTTATACAAGTTTCTGCAGCAAGTTCTTCAATGCAGTCATTGAACTGAAACACATCTACATCTCCGCGAGGACAAAGAGTACATACTACAATGGCCATTTTTGGATTGCTGATATTTAAGCTTTCTAACAGGGTCATATATTTCTCCTTGAACATTTGACCAGACATACCCCTGGCTACATCATTACCCCCTATGTAGATGATAACCGTGCTAAAACTTGACAAATCATACAGTAAAATATCATCTGCTATGTCATCAATGCCAGCGCCACTTATTGAATGTTTATGCGTTCCTTGTGTAAGTCCTTGTGGGTTAATACCATGAAGTATAGAAGATCCAATAATAAGTGTTTTTGATCTCATAGCATTACGAGTACTATTTCTTGGTCTGATTTCTTCCCTATTGTGTGCCAGAGTAGTTTGATTATTTATATGCTTAATGTGAACATTTTGCCTGTTCCCTTGAATTGACTCAATCTTGTAAATCGGAGTGTCTTTGCATATTTCACTCTGTTTCTGTGCTGGTAAGGATTGAGAAACATGCTTAGTGTGCTCACTATTTTGGACAGGACTATCAAGACTAGCATTTTGCAACACTCCATGACATTCTCTTCCTTTTAATAGTTCGTTTTGCAAAGACAAAAAATTATTCTGCATTTCCAGCAAATTCTTGTTGATTTTTGTGATATTTTCAGCATTTACTTGAGATTGTCCTTTTCCGACTACGCGTGGCTTTGTATCAGTAGATCGTTTCGGCTGGACTGGTGATGCCTGTTTGTAACAGCTGTTAATGCTATCATGCTTATTTTCCTGGTTTAAGTACTGGAACAGAACTTTTTTAGCACTATTAACTAAACTAAGAGATCTCCAGATCATGTGTCCAACTCCAGTAGCTGTTATAGTTGACGCATGTATGTCAACTGAAATGTTAGTTTTCATACTATTAATGTGTGTTGTACACTTCAGATTTTCATCATTCCCGAGAGCAAAGTCAGATCTTATTTTATTCACAAATATGTTAAATATGTCTCTTTTGCAGAACACAACAATAGTCGCTGAATCACATTTTACAGTTTTATACAAAATGCCTTCAAATTGGTCAGTACACTTCGAATCCAATTCAAATGTGGATTCATCAGACGCACTATACCTCAGATTATGTTGCGCCTCGTAATCCATCAGATTATAGTCTGTCTGTGTTCTAGAATCTCCATCGCAAGCACTGTACTCCATAATGCGTAAAGTGCAAAGACAAGTTACAGAGAAGTTTAAATACTATTATGTTCTCCCTTATTTTCTATTATAAATAAAACTACATGATGAGCTTTTAAAGCAAAAAAACTATTAATATTTCATATGAGCTCATTAATTGTTCGTTCTCTTTCTTTAGAAGCGAAATGCAAATATGTTGATAGATTATGAATTAATTTTGGGTTACTAGAGCTCATTAGATTATCAAATTTTTGTTGTGTCGGCCAATGACAAAAATATGGCTTAAAAATGTTCTACGTAAATCATAGTATTTTGGACAGACCAGTAGGAAGTGAAATTCATTTTCGATTATATTCATAGTACATTGCAAACATTTTCGATCTTCTCTGGGAATATTAACGTGCCTGCCCTTTTCTATCGCTAGATTATGCGAAGATAACCGGAATTTTGTCAGACTAATTCTATATTTATTTATATTTATGATGTTTAGATAGTCCTCTAGTATGAATTCATGTTTGTATACACTATATGTAGATTAATATTGGAGTACCATACTTGTTTATACATATCCAATATTCTAAGTTTGATCATTTGAAAATTAAAATTATAATTGGTTTGATTTAACCATACATCCGACATTCCTATTTCATTCAATATAGTTTTCACCCAGTTATTTCCATTGTATGAGTTATTATTATCAGCATCGTATTTTAGAATATTATACATATACTTAATTAAGGTGTTATTTTCTAATTTTAATATTTTTAGCCAATGTTTGATGAAAGTTAATTATAGTATAACGCGACATTGCACATGTAACACGATATTCTCGTCACATAACCGTATTAGAAATGCTAAACATAATATTATTTTTATGTATATGCAATCTTAGACATCTTAGAAGTATACGTGCACCGGGTACAGTATTCACCCGGTCTACCCCCGACTATCGCTGGCACAACTTCTTGTGTGAGCGACAGTTGGCGATATGAAAACCGAACACACACTGAGATTACAGCAGCCCTCATAGCCCACTAAACATATAGTTATAATAATTGCGATAGGCAAAATTATCACTTAGATGATGGGAATTTCAATTTTCTTAAAAAACTCATTCGCCCAAATGCATTTATATAGGCTGGTTCAGTCAGACTAGACTAAGGTCATCAGGGGATCTACCCGGACAGGATTGTCTCTAGAGGCTGGTTCAGTTAGACAAGACTAAGGTCATCAGGGGATCTACCCGGACATTACCAGGATTGTCTCTAGAGGCTGGTTCAGTCAGACTAGACTAAGGTCATCAGGGGATCTACCCGGACATTACCAGGATTGTATCTAGAGGCTGGTTCAGTCAGACTAGACTAAGGTCATCAGGGGATCTACCCGGACAGGATTGTATCTAGAGGCTCGTTCAGTCAGACTAGACTAAGGTCATCAGGGGATCTACCCGGACAGGATTGTCTCTAGAGGCTGGTTCAGTCAGACTATACTAAGGCCATCAGGGGATCTACCCAGACATTACCAGGATTGTCTCTAGGGGCCACTGCCCTTTGTTGAAGAATAATGTACTTAACCGTGTTGATTTGGACGACATATAATCATATAGTTTTCACACACTATATTGGCTCACCCTAAATATAGAACATAAATAAACACATTCGATATATAATAATTATATATTGAGTTCAATAAATGCACGTTTTTGTTCTAAAAAGCACATCATCTGGGATGGCAGAGAGGTTAAGGCGCTGACATCAGAACCAAGGTTTGTTTTAGCTAGCTGGCTTGGTGTGGGTTCGAATCCCAGGAGAGGAACTTCTATTTTTTAAAATTTTATATTGTATCAAGAATATTATTTGTTTTAACATTTTGATCATTTGTTCAATGTTTTATATATTTTTTCAGTTTCATTTATTTTTTATTCTTTTATAATTGCATTTGATTTGAAATTCACAATACAAAACAATTCATCCGCAGTAGCTGTAGATTCCTTCATGCTGTCTGTGCTGTCATTGCCACTGACGGTAGATACATCAAGACGTGGGTGTGTCTGTGCTGGCATCACCTTTCCGCTCCAAAATATAAGTTCCTCTCCTGGGATTCGAACTCACACCAAGCCAGTTAGCTAAAGAATCTTGTTTCTGAAATCAGCACCGTAACCTCTCGGACATCCCAGATGATGTGCTTTACAAATACAAAACACGTGCATTTATTGAACTCAATACATATCGAATGTGTTAATTTATGTTCTATATTTAGGGTGAGCCAATATAGTGTGTGAAAACTATAGTAGCGTATGACAATAATCCACATTTCTAACACTGAATGAAAAACATCTCATTGAATCCTTACCATTTTATTTATGAGAATCAGTGGAAGTCGTGATGGCGCACGGTCGATTCAGGTACGATTGTGCGTTTAGGCAATGCACTTAAATTCCACAATGCTTCTCTCTCCCACATGGCGGTGGATTTCTTCACGAATGAGATCTCGAGAATGGTAGGGTGATGTACCAGTATAATTGATATACACGTATCTCAGAGCCAGCCTGTGAATGTTGAGATACGACTTGCAATGTTTTATTGTTCACGACCCTTGTAGCAAGGACTAACTTGCGATATAGAAACTTAAATTTAATAATTGGTCGTATACGCTGTATGTTGTTTATATGTGGTTTACGTTTATTTATCGTCGCACCAGTTGGGCGACGTCTCCTGAAAAGATGAGTAATTTTAGATGTTGGAGGATAGCGCTACAGACAGAGATCCATTCCAGAGTCTCCTCTTGTTCTTTTACGTACATGGTGTAAAGCACCGGCACGAGACATCGGTTTAAAGTCCCATTCCGAATGCCTGATAATAGCATTAGTGTCAGACTGGGAATCAATCCTGTGATCCCTGGATTCGCAGTCCAACGTGTTAACCACTATTTTATTGGCTTTTGTAATGGATTTTTTAAACGGATGTATTTCTTATCAATCATTGTACATTGTATTTTTATCTTATTTCAGGATGGCACTCCGCGTCCGTATGTCACAGATGTGAGGATGTCCGTTCGGATTTATAACAACACGGATAGTGACCGAATCATCAGCACTCAGTGTGCCGTGTGGCTCCAGCAAGTCTCAGTGGATACAGGGCGCGGATGCACTCTTCAGGAAGGATCACTTACATGCGGATACCCTGGGTTTTGGGAGTATTTTCACAAATAAACTTCAATTGTAATGTGTATTTAATTATTTGGAAGCTTTCCTTATTGACCTTCACCTGTATATTTGACATAAGAAAGTAAAATTCCCCTGGATTTCACCCCTATATTTAGGTCATATAGGAAACAGAATGCACCTTATTTTAACTCAGCACATATAGCTTACTCTTGGAAGTGACCTTCTGTTTTGTGTATTTGACATACATAAGGAACGTGAATTGTCATTGGATTTGACCCCATAATTAGGTCAGATAGGCTATATATGACTTACTCTTGTAAGTTTAGTTTATACAAATTTATTTTAGCTCGATTGCGAAACAAATTATTTCAACTTATACAAATCACTCTCGAGACCTCATTCCTGATGGAATCCATCGCCACGAGGGAGAGAGAAGAGGCAACGTGGAATTTAAGTGCCTTGCCTAAGGGCACAATCGTAATGGCTCCAGTGGGGCTCGAACTCCGGACCTTTCGCACCTGAAGCGAACACGCATCCACTGCGCTATCACGACTTCCACTCTTGTAAGTGACATTTACTTGCATATTTGACATGTTTAAGGAAAGTAAAATTGCCCTGCCCTATACGCTGAGACTACATCCGCACTTTCTGCTTCAAGACGACGCGGGCTGACTGCTGTTACTAACCAGTCTGCTGCCTGCATTGATCAAAATGTGCCTCTTCCTACTCCAGTCCAGCTGAACAGCCATGCCATAGAGGCAATCCTGGTAATGTCTGGGTAGATCCCCTGATGACCTTAGTCTAGTCTGACTGAACCAGCCTCTAGAGGCAATCCTGGTAATGTCCGGGTAGATCCCCTGATGACCGTAGTCTAGTCTGACTAAACCAGCCTCTAGATGCAATCCTGGTAATGTCCGGGTAGATCCCCTGATGACCTTAGTCTAGTCTGATTGAACCAGCCTCTAGAGACAACCCTGTCCGGGTAGATCCCCTGATGACCTTAGTCTAGTCTGACTGAACCAGCCTTAGAGACAATCCTGGTAATGTCCGGGTAGATCCCCTGGTGACCTTAGTCTAGTCTGATTGAACCAGCCTCTAGAGACAACCCTGTCCGGGTAGATCCCCTGATGACCGTAGTCTAGTCTGACTGAACCAGCCTCTAGATACAATCCTGTCCGGGTAGATCCCCTGATGACTTAGTCTAGTCTGACTGAACCAGCCTCTAGATACAATCCTGTCCGGGTAGATCCCCTGATGACTTAGTCTAGTCTGACTGAACCAGCCTCGAGATACAATCCTGTCCGGGTAGATCCCCTGATGACTTAGTCTAGTCCGACTGAACCAGCCTCTAGAGACAATCCTGTCCGGGTAGATCCCCTGATTACCGTAGTCTAGTCTGACTGAACCAGCCTCTAGAGGCAATCCTGTCCGGATAGATCCCCTGATGACCTTAGTCTAATCTGACTGAACCAGCCTCTAGATACAATCCTGTCCGGGTAGATCCCCTGATGACCGTAGTCTAATCTGACTGAACCAGCCTCTAGAGGCAATCCTGGTAATGTCTGGGTAGATCCCCTGATGACCTTAGTCTAGTCTGACTGAACCAGCCTCTAGAGGCAACCTTGTCCGGGTAGATCCCCTGATGACCTTAGTCTAGTCTGACTGAACCAGCCTCTAGAGACAATCCTGTCCGGGTAGATCCCCTGATGACCTTAGTCTAGTCTAACTGAACCAGCCTCTAGAGACAATCCTGTTAATGATATCCGTGTAGATCTTATGACCTTAGTCCAGCTAGTGCTGTAACTAGGTAGGCCTCCATTATATATCTGCATTGACATCACTGCAGCCCACACTTTACTTGTGCTAGATCCACACCGGCTACAACTCAATGACTCTAGCTAGCACTGAGACTACTTTATTTAGGAAATACTGAGCTGCAAACATGTTTAGCGCACTTTCTCCATTACCCACGCCGATAATTACCACGGCCGCAAGGCAGCAACTCTGTTCACAGTGTACGTTGAACTGTTAGAAACACTGTAAATGACAATAGTGAACTGTTTGAACACACTATAACTGACAATGTTGAACTATTGGAAACATACTGTAAATGTCAATGTTGAACTGTTTGAAACGAATGTGTAGCTGACAATGTTGAACTGTTTAAAACACACTAGCTGACACACAGTTCAACATTACCAGTTACACATTTGCTTAGCTGACAATGTTGAACTGTTTAAACACACTGTAACTGACAATGTGTTTCACACAGTTCAACGTTATCAGTTACAAATTCGTTTCAATCAGGTCAACATTCGTTAAATGGTCTCAACGGAGATGGAGATACGGTCGGACGGACTCGACTACAATATACTCTGCGATTCCATAAATAAAGGGAAATAACCTTAATGCCTGCACCAAGGACCGCAACTTGTGATCTGTATCCAGACAATGATTAAGCATGACCGAACTTGTGTTCTATGAACTGGACGGAGCTGCGTCATCTCTAAGTGGTGTGTGTGGTAGCGCGTTTATGATCCTAATTTGGGACGTTTGTTAATGGCACTGAAAATTGCGAAACTCACTTGTTGCTAGGACTAGGCACGGTGCACCATCTTTACTATGCATGATGGGTATGATAATTGGTGAAGGTGCAGAGCAAGTGGAAGATGGAAGATAAATAAGAGACATGTGTATATTTCAGAAGCAATCTTTATTTCATTACAACTACTATCCAACAATGGGACAGCATCAGAATCAGCGCACAATGTACACGATATACGCACACCTTTCATGCACAGAACCATGTCAACCTAACTCGAACAATTATACATTGCATTACAGTAAACCAGTATTTCATACAATATTACAGTCAACCTGTGTTAGTGGTCATCTATATTAAGCAACCAATCTGTATTAAGCAGCCAGTTTCCAGATTCCCAATCTGTTGTTTTATTATACATTTGACCTCTACTAAGCAGACACCTGTGATAAGCAGCCACATTCTTTGATTCCCTTGGCTGGCTGCTTAAGACAGGTTTGACTGTTTATGGACATTTAATTACACATGGAAATTAAATTTAGTAATTGCTTTGACATTAAGAAAATACAGATTCATGATAGCAATTATTGAACTGGGATCCAACTGGTTTAGCTATCTGTTCATTAGTTGCCCTGATGTTCTATACAAATGTTCATTAAAATTTACAGTGTTTGAATTAGAAGCTGAAAAATAGATTTCGGTGGTCATCTTCATTTTTGATATAATTTCAGCTATACTGAATCTCCACATTTTTCAAATACTCCAAAGAAAGACATTAAACTGAATTAATTGCCCCATGCTTATTTTTATTCTAGCGTAATACAATGTGATTGATACATGTTACTAATTATCTGGATGTCACAGATTCACCAGCCATATAATTATTGCAGCTTTAGGCCTATCCCTATAGAAGCACCTCTTGACGCCATTACCAATACGACATACATTGACAATGTAGTAGCAAAACCAATGTTCATAATAAAGGCCAGAATCTCATGTAGTGCCAGTAATATCTATGGAAGTGGGATATATATGTCCACTGCATGATAGATATATGGCTGTCGTTTGTATGGAGATATAATAGTATATTAAACTAAATCTCTGAAGGATTAAGCAAAAATAATCAGTTTTTGAAGATCTTAGACAAAGTAATGTTCATGTTCAGCCATTTAACCAATGATTCTACATACATTGGAAGAAATATATTACACTTAGTGCAACTTCTTGCAAGAAATATATTACACTTAGTGCAACTTCTTATCGGAATAAATTATCTTTTTTGGTTAAAAATACTAGATATTTATAGAATAGCATTACCAATCTGCCTAAGACGTTTATTTCCGATAGAGAGCATTATATCCAAATGTACGCAAGGCGTGGCAAACTGATTCAGGAAATGTACGCAAGGCGTGGCAAACTGATTCAGGAAATGTACGCAAGGCGTGGCAAACTGATTCAGGAAATGTACGCAAGGCGTGGCAAACTGATTCAGGAAATGTACGCAAGGCGTGGCTAACTGATTCAGGAAATGTACGCAAGGCGTGGCAAACTGATTCAGGAAATGTACGCAAGGCGTGGCAAACTGATTCAGGAAATGTACGCAAGGCGTGGCTAACTGATTCAGGTAATGTACGCAAGGCGTGGCAAACTGATTCAGGAAATGTACGCAAGGCGTGGCAAACTGATTCAGGAAATGTACGCAAGGCGTGGCAAACTGATTCAGGAAATGTACGCAAGGCGTGGCAAACTGATTCAGGAAATGTACGCAAGGCGTGGCTAACTGATTCAGGAAATGTACGCAAGGCGTGGCAAACTGATTCAGGAAATGTACGCAAGGCATGGCAAACTGATTCAGGAAATGTACGCAAGGCGTGGCTAACTGATTCAGGAAAATTGTACTTTAACTTTCAGTTTGTTATATTGCAAAACACAAACAAACAAACAATGATTACTGACTGAAAATAATTATTCAATTAATACCTGAAGGATGCTACTTGTACGAAGGATGCTACTTGTACGAAGGATGCTACTGTACGAAGGATGCTACTTGTACGAAGGATGCTACTTGTACGAAGGATGCTACTGTACGAAGGATGCTACTTGTACGAAGGATGCTACTTGTACGAAGGATGCTACTTGTACGAAGGATGCTACTTGTACGAAGGATGCTACTGTACGAAGGATGCTACTTGTACGCAGGATGCTACTTGTACGAAGGATGCTACTTGTACGAAGGATGCTACTGTACGGGATGACTGTACGAAGGATGCTACTGTACGAAGGATGCTACTTGTGGGTGTTTGTACGAAGGATGCTACTTGTACGAAGGATGCTACTGTACGAAGGATGCTACTTGTACGCAGGATGCTACTTGTACGAAGGATGCTACTTGTACGAAGGATGCTACTGTACGAAGGATGCTACTTGTACGCAAAATTTCATATTTTGTAATATTTTTTATATCCTGAACAAAGTGTTGCTTTAACCCATTCAACACCAAGTGACTGACATGTCCATGATATTTTTAGACCAGTAAATTAAGGAGAAAATTACATTTGGACCAGTTCATTGATCAAAATGGCTAATTTTATCTAAAATAGTAATATTACTGGCAAAAAGTGCATATCTTGATGAGATGGCTAGTGACGAGCCGACTCTTCTGAACATACACTTTTTGTAAGCCTATTTAGAGGTCTGTGGTGTTGAAAGGGTTAAGCTAAAAATAATAGAATCATTTTCTGAAACAAAAGAAGACATTTCAGTTGGAATCCTTTGTTTTTACAGTTGTTCCCTAACCATATGTTGCGTTATGATGAATGTGATTTTATCCAAATTATTTTAATTAATTGATAAACAAAAAATACAGGTGTTTTACCTATTGGATATCTGTCGAGATAACATAATAATTATAAGCTGAGAAAGTGGAAGAAAATTGATGGCGTGGTGTGCAAAGGAAACATCGATAAAAACAGAGGAAACAACTTAAGAGTACCTATATACTATTAGGGAGTATTCAGGGGCAGTAACTCACCGATGTCTCTCATTATATAGTTCACTAACCATCAGTTTTATATTCAAGTACTATGCAAACAACATATTATTTTTAATACAAAAAAACGAATTTGTAAATAATAATAAATATATACATCGAACATGATTTTTCATCCAAACAACCACAGAATACAGCATTATATTTGGAAACACCACAGAATACAGCATTATATTTGGAAACACCACAGAATACAGCATTATATTTGGAAACACCACAGAATACAGCATTATATTTGGAAACACCACAGAGTACAGCATTATATTTGGAAACACCACAGAGTACAGCATTATATTTGGAAACACCACAGAGTACAGCATTATATTTGGAAACACCACAGAATACAGCATTATATTTGGAAACACCACAGAATACAGCATTATATTTGGAAACACCACAGAATACAGCATTATATTTGGAAACACCACAGAATACAGCATTATATTTGGAAACACCACAGAATACAGCATTATATTTGGAAACACCACAGAATACAGCATTATATTTGGAAACACCACAGAATACAGCATTATATTTGGAAACACCACAGAATACAGCATTATATTTGGAAACACCACAGAATACAGCATTATATTTGGAAACACCACAGAATACAGCATTATATTTGGAAACACCACAGAATACAGCATTATATTTGGAAACACCACAGAATACAGCATTATATTTGGAAACACCACAGAATACAGCATTATATTTGGAAACACCACAGAATACAGCATTATATTTGGAAACACCACAGAATACAGCATTATATTTGGAAACACCACAGAATACAGCATTATATTTGGAAACACCACAGAATACAGCATTATATTTGGAAACACCACAGAATACAGCATTATATTTGGAAACACCACAGAATACAGCATTATATTTGGAAACACCACAGAATACAGCATTATATTTGGAAACACCACAGAGTACAGCATTATATTTGGAAACACCACAGAATACAGCATTATATTTGGAAACACCACAGAATACAGCATTATATTTGGAAACACCACAGAGTACAGCATTATATTTGGAAACACCACAGAATACAGCATTATATTTGGAAACACCACAGAATACAGCATTATATTTGGAAACACCACAGAGTACAGCATTATATTTGGAAACACCACAGAGTACAGCATTATATTTGGAAACACCACAGAATACAGCATTATATTTGGAAACACCACAGAATACAGCATTATATTTGGAAACACCACAGAGTACAGCATTATATTTGGAAACACCACAGAGTACAGCATTATATTTGGAAACACCACAGAATACAGCATTATATTTGGAAACACCACAGAATACAGCATTATATTTGGAAACACCACAGAATACAGCATTATATTTGGAAACACCACAGAATACAGCATTATATTTGGAAACACCACAGAATACAGCATTATATTTGGAAACACCACAGAATACAGCATTATATTTGGAAACACCACAGAGTACAGCATTATATTTGGAAACACCACAGAATACAGCATTATATTTAGAAACACCACAGAATACAGCATTATATTTGGAAACACCACAGAGTACAGCATTATATTTGGAAACACCACAGAGTACAGCATTATATTTGGAAACACCACAGAATACAGCATTATATTTGGAAACACCACAGAATACAGCATTATATTTGGAAACACCACAGAATACAGCATTATATTTGGAAACACCACAGAGTACAGCATTATATTTGGAAACACCACAGAGTACAGCATTATATTTGGAAACACCACAGAGTACAGCATTATATTTGGAAACACCACAGAGTACAGCATTATATTTGGAAACAATCTAAATCATTATATTACAATGATCAAATAATACTCTCATAGTACAAGCCATATAGATCTTATAGGAATAAACAATCTTATCATTTCCATGTCTTAAATTTATCAGAACACATCATGTAAAGCACAAACACATTCTAGAGTACCGGTAACCGTAACCCTTTCAACACCAAGTAACTGACATGGACTGGTGCATGATATTTTTTAGACCAATAAATTAATAAGAAAATTACAATTGGACCATTTCATTTATCAAAATGAGTAATTTTGTCTAAAAATAGTAATATTACTGGCAAACGGTGCAGATCCTGATGAGACGGCTCTTGTAAGCCTACTTAGAGGTATGTAGTGTTGAAATGGTTAATTCATTGTGGTGCGATTGTACAACAGAGCAAGTAACACATTGAAGAAGACAAGAGAGACATCACTGGTTTTTCTATTACCTCCCTTGGCACAAAGTCTGATTTATCCCAAAACATATATTGGTCCTTTTAGTTGGAATCCTTTGTTTTTACTGGTGTTCCCAAACCAAATGTTGCTGTATGATAAATGTAATTTTATCAAAATCATGTTAATTAATCTTTATTTATTTATATTGAAAGAAATGAAAGAAAATGTACTTTATGTCAACGAAATGTCATTGAGGACGAATATCATTTTGCATTAATCTGTCCAGTATATGATAATTTAAGAAAACATTACATCTCAAGGTATTATTTTAATCATCCAAGAATGGCAACATTTGAATACAACTAGAATATTGAATACATTTTTTAACAAATTTTTAGAAATAAATTTCAATCTTATCAAGCACTAAAGTTATGAAATTTAACTAGACATAAACCCCTAATTCTGACCGTGTCCCTTTGCTTTCTTTCATACAAAATGAACCCCCAGCACTACAAGACGCTTCATGTTTCTTACAAAATAAACACTGGTCAAAACCAACCAGGTTAAATCACCTTTCGCAAGTGTACAATTTTAAAACAAAATAATTAAAATACACTGAGGGCATAACATTAACCTGGCAACACTGAAAACAACCATGACACCATGGGGGACATTCCACACAAAGTTCATACATACAAATGTACAAGTACAGTCTACATCCGTTATGTCGAATTCCGTCGCACCGAACAAAATATTTCGAAATAACCAAGGTTTGACTTAACGAAATTCTATATAAATGTAGTCAGTTATATGTAAAATGATAGTGTCTGAAACAGGACTTTGATCCGACTTCGAGATAACCGGATAAATTCGACATAACCGACTTTGACATAACGGATGTTGACTGTATACGATATGATGATACAAACTAGAATAGGATAGTTATACTACTGTACTTGTTCGCGACCCTTCTCCGTCCAACCAATGATGTTTTTTAATCATAACTGCCAAAAATGCCAATTTAAGAGAAGGTCCATTTTCTGTACACTTGTATTTTACGCCATACTTTGTTTATATCTAAGAGAATCTGCAATAAGGCAATAAAAAATAATGTTGCAACTTCGTATTGATCAAATAGTGGGAACAAATAGGAACATGTACAGCAGATGTACAGCAGATGTACAGCAGATGTAAAGCAGATGTACAGCAGATGTACAGCAGATGTAAAGCAGATGTACAGCAGATGTACAGCAGATGTACAGCAGATGTAAAGCAGATGTACAGCAGATGTAAAGCAGATGTACAGCAGATGTAAAGCAGATGTACAGCAGATGTACAGCAGATGTAAAGCAGATGTACAGCAGATGTACAGTACAATATTACTTGCTATCAATTTGTGTCTACATTTGCCATAATATTTTACACTTAAATTTGTTCATTTTGTATTTGTAATAAGCTTTTATCATGCTTAGAACTATGTTACTTTGTAAATATGTTGAATAGTATCAGACAGAAAAAAATAATGTAACCACTTATTGGGCCGCTAACCAATAAACATGCATGCGCACATGTGTGGGTTTTCCCCCCAATGCAGAAGTTCAAGCATGTAAACAATAGAATTTAGTATGCTTAAATCACCTGATTTGAAAATCTGCGAGTATGTCCACATGGAAACATGCACTGGAATGGTTGAGAACAAAACCAATAACGGGTTCAGCTGCAATATCTGTAGCGAGGGTGGACGGAAAAATGGGTCACCCCATTCAAACGGTCGCTAACCAGTAATACAATATGTTACTTTATCAGTCAGCACAATTACATAGTCCACTAATATCGACACATTTGTAGACAAACAAACAGCAATAATATTGAACAAAAAAATGTAGTGGATACAACGCATAATAATTCCTGGTAACCTCAATGGAGACTAGACAGGAAAGATGGTAATACATTAATTATGATTGGTAACTTGTAGCAATATGTACGGTGATACACTAGCGTAAAGTCTATGTCTCACTGGGGGTGGGTGGGGCGAGGTCTATTCTGTATTCGTCCTACTAACCAGGGCTTGCACTAGATGGAGATTTGATAGAAACGGTCTCTCTGACTGGTCCAACTACTACTCATTATTTGAACTCAGTCCGTTGGAGCGGGGGAGGGGGGTATACATAGTGTTTTTGTTTGGGGGGGGGTTACCTCGAGTGCCCATCCAATCAGTATTTCTAGCACGGACAGGCACCCAAGTAGAACCACCGGACCTACCGCAAGCAAGCTGGATGGTTTCCTCACATGAAATAATTCGACACTGGGATTCAAACCTACAGCAGTGAGGGAAAAGTGATTTGAAGTAAACGACTGTAACCACGGAGGCCACGGAGGCCTCTTTTTTCACATATAATATATTGGTTGAGTAACAAACGTATCTCTTGTATACCTGAAAACAATACTGGTGTGTGTGTCATTGATATAATTGATGGTCTAACAACTGGTGTGTGTGTCATTGATATAACTGATGGTCTAACAACTGGTGTGTGTGTCATTGATATAACTGATGGTGCTAACAACTATTGATAGCAGGTGATGGGATGAAAGCAAAGCTACATAAGCGGGAAGTGTGTGAGATGGTACGGTGGTCGCCAGATCGGACAGGTGGGTTTTCTCCGGGTACTCCGGTTTCCTTTTTATTCGCACCAACGAGCGTGATTAATACTTGTTAAAACTTGTTTCACAATCGTTGTAAAATAAATAAGGTTTATACTAAAACTACACAAACAATTCCATGGGTTGAATAAGTACATACAGTCTTTCAGATGGAATTATAAACCAATAAATCGGTGCTATGCACTAGGTCGGGCTCAAGCTAGACCCACATGTTTGGGAGAAGTGAGAAAACGTGCGATTGCGTCATCTGATCGTATTATTTAAAGATTTCAACATAATAGGTTAAAATACACATTATGACCATTAAATACCATGTTTTATAATGGCCAGTTTATCTTGCATGGGGATGCTTCTGGAATTGGAATCTGTACCCTGCACTATCCTCTGGAGGTGTCACCCCGATTAGCATGGGGGGGGGGGATAAATAAGAGACAAAATAAGCCCATCATGCTAAAAGATTTCATTCACAATAACTGGAGAAATCTTTCTTATGTTCGGAACCAAAACAAAAAGAGGCCCGGCTTCAAAACATCAATACATTTTTAACTCAATTCCGCAGCGTAGCAAAGTCCATTTGAACTATTAACCATAGGTGCGAATTTGGGCACCAAAGGTGCAAATCGGTAGAGGGTCAGAGGGCATCCTCCCCACTAATTCTTTGAAACCTAGATATCAAATGGTGCACTCTGGCATCTTTTAGAGGAAGTTTATACACTAACAAACACATAAGAAAAGTTCAGTTTTTCAACTACTACTGTATATCCAGCAATTAAAAAACACTTCCTGAATATAATGTGCAAGCCCGGGCATTGTGGCGTAAAGGCAACTACGAGTCTGCAATTAAAACATAAATTAAAATTAGTTTTAAAACTCTGAAACATATTAGGCATTACATATCTGTTTTGCCTCAAAACGTCCTTCGGCATTCAGATTTACAGGCAATGTGCTGAAGAATGTTTTATCATTCAGATTTACAGGCAATGTGCTGAAGAATGTTTTATCATTCAGATTTACAGGCAATGTGCTGAAGAATGTTTTATCATACAGATTTACAGGCAATGTGCTGAAGAATGTTTTATCATTCAGATTTACAGGCAATGTGCTGAATGTTTTATCATACAGATTTACAGGCAATGTGCTGAAGAATGTTTTATCATACAGATTTACAGGCAATGTGCTGAAGAATATTTTATCAATCACGAGAAAAGACATAGGCAGATAGCAATGGATGACAATATAATATTCAAATGTAACAATAGTGTAACTGGAAACAATGTCGACAGTGAGAGAATAAAACAAGCAATACATCATACCGACCGCTTAGTGCGGCATGTTATGTATGTGGGTGGCATTGGAATTAGGAAGCGTTAAACTTTAACCTTGCCGAGAAAAACATTTGATACAGCTTTGTAAAAGAGCATAATTTTTATATACAAACAAAACTCGCATACCTTTCAGTAGGCGTAAATACAAGCACTAACATAGGAAATACTATAAAACGCTATACATAAATCACATTGCTATTTGAAAAATATTGTAGTACAGTAAGTACAGTGATATCTATGTTAGGATTGCATAAAGATACCTTACATACTCTATAGACAATTAGTATTAATTAGAGGTTACATTTGTAATTGCTAGGCGACATAGCGGTACGTGTTAGAAACCTGGCTTGTGTCTAGTGCTGTACATACTCGCCTATAGGACAAACTCAACATTGGCCTTAAATCAGTGGTATTTTGTACAGATCCACGTATAAGACGGGTTGAGAAAATGGAAACCACTCAGAAGTAAAAACAAACAAAAATTAATTAAACACTGTAAACTAATTCAAATCATAAAAAAATGCTATTGACAAGTTCAGTTTACAGACAGAGCATTGAAAGTCTGTGCTTTTGTTACACCCGTTCAGATTTTTTAATCACTCGTTTATAAGAAGGGAAACCACTTTGAGGGCATAATCTGATGATAAAACATCCCGTCTTATAGGTGAGTATGTGAACAAAATATTGAGGGATCAACAACAATCAAGAACCAGCAGGTAATAGAGAATCTGGTACCCGGTAAGCAAGTGTACCCTCGCAGTTCTAGCGTCTACAATATCAGAATTGTGGCAGGAACCGAGGTAAACCACAATTAGGCAAAAATAATTCAAAGTTATTTCGATTTATAAAACAAATGTGATGAGTACACACAATGTCTCTTAACCAATTCAACACCAAGTAACTGACATGGACTGGTCCATGATATACTCAGACCAGTACATTAATAAGAAAATTACATTTGGACCAGTTCATTTATAAAAATGGGTAATCTTGTCTAAACATATTAATATTACTGGCAAAAAGTGCAGATTCTGATGAGACGGCTCATCTGGATCTACACTTTTTGCAAGCCTATTTAGAGATATGTGGTGTTGAAAGGGTTAATGTTTCTGTGCAGATATACAAAACAAAGTGGGAATACTGGCAAGATTAGACGTGACTAGATATGAACATGAGGTACTGAAACATAAATATATGAAAACTTATGAAAATACAACAAAAATCCTATCGCTATGACAAGTTACAGTAATATAAATGAATAGGAATGTTTCATCAACATAGAACATTGGAACCTGGACCTGTTACAAGGATTGCCTATACCTTTAAATCTCTAGGCAGGGGTTAAAGGATCGAACATACATATGATGGGGGAGTTAGCCATTATGAGTGTGCCTTTAGGCAAGGCACTTAAATTCCGCATTGTATCTTCTCTCTCCCTAATGGCGATGGATTCCATCAGGAATGAGGTATCCCTCTTCTCTCTCCCTAATGGCGATGGATTCCATCAAGAACGATTAATCTAACGTTGTAAAAACTTGTTTCGCAATCGAGATAAAATAAATTTGTGTAAACTAAAATTTATGAGACAAATTAGCAACAATGAATGCTGTTGTTTTATCATCATCTTGGCGTCTGACAGGGTAAGATGAGAATCAGTCAAAAATGTCTCAACAGACGGACAAGCAGCGTATTTGGCAAATATATTATTATATTATGCTTATATGTTGTTCCTAACAGGGAACTAGTACTTTGTGGACTTTTCTCTACACCCGAATTGTCGGCGTAAAATGCCTTTTTCAAGGAAAACAAAAATCCGACTAATTCATTTTATTTAAGATTGTCTTGAAACATGTTATGATAGAGTAGTGGTTGCGCATTTGCTTCTGGTGCGAAAGGCGCGGAGCTCAAACCCAGCTGTAGCCATTATGATTGTTTCATAAGACTTAAAGAAAATTAATTAGCCGGATTTTTGTTTTCCTTGAAAAAGGCTTGTAAAGCCGAAAATTCGGGTGTAGAGTATATATATATGCATTATGATATCATAGTTATGGATTTTTTACTATGATGATGATTGAGCTTATTTACCCTCGTCTCCGGCAAACCATGTGGGCGAGCAAATTTTTCACTAGCTCTACATGCGGAGAGTAAATACGTAAACACTGACAAGCACTGTAAGCCATAATTAACATTTAAAACTTGTATCTATATACATATTTACATATTCACACGGAGCATACTACACATACCTGACATTATTTGTTTGAAGAAATTCAATAAAATAATATTATTGGAAGAGGACAATATACAGTACCGATCAAAGTTCACAAAAATAGCAAAAGTTGTTCCATTTACTAACTATTAAAAAAGATGGTTGTGTTGAATATGAAGAATGGAGGTGCGGTTGTGTTGAATATGAAGAATGGAAGTCCGGTTGTGTTGAATATGAAGAATGGAAGTCTGGTTGTGTTGAATATGAAGAATGGAAGTCCGGTTGTGTTGAATATGAAGAATGGAGGTCCGGTTGTGTTGAATATGAAGACTGGAAGTCCGGTTGTGTTGAATATGAAGAATGGAGGTGCGGTTGTGTTGAATATGAAGAATGGAAGTCCGGTTGTGTTGAATATGAAGAATGGAAGTCCGGTTGTGTTGAATATGAAGAATGGAAGTCCGGTTGTGTTGAATATGAAGAATGGAGGTGTGGTTGTGTTGAATATGAAGAATGGAGGTTCGAGGGGGACCAACATGATGAGAACTACATACATTACTCGAGGCTGTTCACTTTCTTACCATGGTCATACATGTCTGCTTCTCAACTTGACAATACTGTGCAACATTTAGATTTACAACTAAACTGCAACCAGACAAAGTAGAATTTGAATCTTCTCTTTTATTTAGTTAAGATGGAAATTATCTAGTTCTAGTTTCATAACAGTTGACATAAGTTGACAAGTGTTCATTTGAGAACCAGACTGTACCATACTATAAGAACAAGATTGTACCAGGGTTTGAGAACCAGACTGTACCATACTATAAGAACAAGATTGTACCAGGGTTTGAGAACCAGACTGTACCATACTATAAGAACAAGATTGTACCAGGGTTTGAGAACCAGACTGTACCATACTATAAGAACAAGATTGTACCAGGGTTTGAGAACCAGACTGTACCATACTATAAGAACAAGATTGTACCAGGGTTTGAGAACCAGACTGTACCATACTATAAGAACAAGATTGTACCAGGGTTTGAGAACCAGACTGTACCATACTATAAGAACAAGATTGTACCAGGGTTTGAGAACCAGACTGTACCATACTATAAGAACAAGATTGTACCAGGGTTTGAGAACCAGACTGTACCATACTATAAGAACAAGATTGTACCAGGGTTTGAGAACCAGACTGTACCATACTATAAGAACAAGATTGTACCAGGGTTTGAGAACCAGACTGTACCATACTATAAGAACAAGATTGTACCAGGGTTTGAGAACCAGACTGTACACAAGCTGTACCAGGGTTTGTGAACCAGATTGTACACAAGCTGTACCAGGGTTTGTGAACCATACTGTACACAAGCTGTACCAGGGTTTGTGAACCACACTGTACACAAGCTGTACCAGGGTTTGTGAACCACACTGTACACAAGCTGTACCAGGGTTTGTGAATAAGACTGTACCCTTGTATGACTATGGTAAGTAGTTGAACTGCCTCTGCAAATATGAATGTTTCATTCACAAATCTTTGTCAGGTCTGTTATTGCAAATAAAATGAACACATAACTGATATGCACTTTGTTGGTGTATAAAGTTTATGGTTCAAGACACCGTGGACAATTGTTCCATATACTCGAGTGTACGAAGCCCTTATATATACCGTAAGTATGCAGGGATGTTATGGAGCCTGTATAGGCAAGGTGTCACATGTTTGATCTCCTATATACCATACTGAAATAAGTTTCAGATGAGACTTTAAACCAAAGTGTTGTGTCGGTGCTTTACACCGTGCGCGTAAAAGAACAGAAGGATCTCTGTATGTATCACTGCACTAGCCTCCAAAATCTAAAATTACTTATCTCTTCAAGAGGCGTCACTCATATGGGCAACCGGTAGCCAATGAATAAATGTAAAACATACACACCGTACAATAGTTGTTTAACAGACAAATTATTTCATGTATGCGATGGTACACTCACAAACACTCGATGGTACACTCACAAACACTTGATGGTACACTCACAAACACTCGATGGTACACTCACAAACACTCGATGGTACACTCACAAACACTTGATGGTACACTCACAAACACTTGATGGTACACTCACAAACACTTGATGGTACACTCACAAACACTCGATGGTACACTCACAAACACTCGATGGTACACTCACAAACACTTGATGGTACACTCACAAACACTTGATGGTACACTCACAAACACTCAATGGTACACTCACACACACTCGATGGTACACTCACAAACACTTGATGGTACACTCACAAACACTCGATGGTGGTACACTCACAAACACTCAATGGTACACTCACAAACACTCGATAGTACACTCACAAACACTCAAATATATGAACTCCAACTACATGCAACTATATTCTGCAGTATGGAACTTAATATGTTGTAGTAACAATATCTTTCACATAATGTAGAACACTATAATTTCGCAAACACTTTATTTCGCAATTTTGAACATTTTCAATTAATTCTCGGAATTTTATTTCGCCCATCCGTGATGTATCGCGAACATTGAAGATGACTGTTTATGTAGATCGCTTATAATTGTATTAACTTTCAAAATGTTGATAAAATGTACATATCTACGGATATAACTACATTCGGACACATCATTATTCACGAGAATCATGAATTCATGATCAACTTAGATCGCGACAATTAGCGAAATATAAAATATCGCGAATATATAGTGTTCTATTGATTTACAGATTAGTACATGTTTCTATAAGCTACACCGCTTGGTTTCTCACTTATGTGGACATAGTACAACACAATTCTTAGTGCTTATATATATATAAGGAAGACATATACAGTCAAACCTGTGTTAGTGGTCACCTCCATTAAGCAGCCAATTTCCAGAATCCCAATATGTTGTTTTACTATACATTTGAGCTCTACTAAGCAGCTACCTCTGCTAAGCAGCCACTTTCTGTGATTCCTTGGCTGGCTGCTTAAGACAGGTTTGACTGTAGAACAGCTTCGTACCAAGCCAACACTACTAAGCTGAACAAGTTATATTTCCATTCTGAAATGATTCCACATATTAACTAAAGTGTTATTAGGTGAACACATACTGCCATGTGATGTGAACACATACTGCCATGTGATGTGAACACATACTGCCATGTGATGTGAACACATACTGCCATGTGATGTGAACCATACTGCCATGTGATGTGAACACATACTGCCATGTGATGTGAACACATACTGCCATGTGATGTGAACACATACTGCCATGTGATGTGAACACATACTGCCATGTGATGTGAACACATACTTCCATGTGATGTGAACACATACTGCCATGTGATGTGAACACATACTGCCATGTGATGTGAACACATACTGCCATGTGATGTGAACACATACTGCCATGTGATGTGAACACATACTGTCATGTGGTGTGAACACATACTGCCATGTGATGTGAACACATACTGCCATGTGTGAACACATATTGCCATGTGATGTGAACATATACTGCCATGTGATGTGAACACATACTGCCATGTGATGTGAACACATACTGCCATGTGATGTGAACACATACTGCCATGTGATGTGAACACATACTGCCATGTGATGTGAACACATACTGCCATGTGTGAACACATACTGCCATGTGATGTGAACATATACTGCCATGTGATGTGAACACATACTGCCATGTGATGTGAACACATACTGCCATGTGATGTGAACACATACTGCCATGTGATGTGAACACATACTGCCATGTGATGTGAACATATACTGCCATGTGATGTGAACACATACTGCCATGTGATGTGAACACATACTGCCATGTGATGTGAACACATACTGCCATGTGATGTGAACATATACTGCTAATACATTTCTGTACAGCTTTATTCCTTGCAATTTTCACAACCAGCATTCATAACATAGTAGCCGGATATGAGCAAAATATTGTTGCCCTGATGTACACACCTGTTTCCATTGTACAACATATATTCACATATAAAACGAGATGTCACCGTTCTTTTGTAAGGCAGTTACTATGGTATTACTAAATATCACAAACATTTATTATTATACTGTCACCTCTTTCGCATATTTACTCTTTTTATCAACGTATAAACCTATAAATGAACCGTCTTCATTAAACTTGCTCACATCAAAATCATAATCGTCTGTTGGATCATCTGAATCCCACGGTTTCACATCTTCTGATAAGGAAGCATTGTCTGATCCAGGTTTATCATCATCATAATCACCTCTGAAACATTCATCATCATCATTGAAGCATTTGTTGTCAGATTTGCGGTATTTTACAACAAAATAAAAAATAAATGTGTACCAAAACCACTCCAGAAACAATGCAAATGAACAAATCCTAACTGGAGGACTAATGGACGTCACACATCCTAGCTGGAGGACTAATGGACGTCACACATCCTAGCTGGAGGACTAATGGACGTTACACATCCTAGCTGGAGGACTAATGGACGTCACACATCCTAGCTGGAGGACTAATGGACGTCACACATCCTAGCTGGAGGACTAATGGACGTTACACATCCTAGCTGGAGGACTAATGGACGTTACACATCCTAGCTGGAGGACTAATGGACGTTACACATCCTAGCTGGAGGACTAATGGACGTTACACATCCTAGCTGGAGGACTAATGGACGTTACACATCCTAGCTGGAGGACTAATGGACGTTACACATCCTAGCTGGAGGACTAATGGACGTTACACATCCTAGCTGGAGGACTAATGGACGTTACACATCCTAGCTGGAGGACTAATGGACGTTACACATCCTAGCTGGAGGACTAATGGACGTTACACATCCTAGCTGGAGGACTAATGGACGTTACAAATCCTAGCTGGAGGACTAATGGACGTTACAAATCCTAGCTGGAGGACTAATGGACGTTACACATCCTAGCTGGAGGACTAATGGACGTTACACATCCTAGCTGGAGGACTAATGGACGTTACAAATCCTAGCTGGAGGACTAATGGACGTTACAAATCCTAGCTGGAGGACTAATGGACGTTACACATCCTAGCTGGAGGACTAATGGACGTTACACATCCTAGCTGGAGGACTAATGGACGTAACAAATCCTAGCTGGAGGACTAATGGACGTAACAAATCCTAGCTGGAGGACAAATGGACGTAACAAATCCTAGCTGGAGGACTAATGGACGTTACACATCCTAGCTGGAGGACTAATGGACGTAACAAATCCTAGCTGGAGGACTAATGGACGTAACAAATCCTAGCTGGAGGACTAATGGACGTTACACATCCTAGCTGGAGGACTAATGGACGTTACAAATCCTAGCTGGAGGACTAATGGACGTAACAAATCCTAGCTGGAGGACTAATGGACGTAACAAATCCTAGCTGGAGGACAAATGAACATAACAAATCCTAGCTGGAGGACTAATGGACGTTACACATCCTAGCTGGAGGACTAATGGACGTAACAAATCCTAGCTGGAGGACTAATGGACGTAACAAATCCTAGCTGGAGGACTAATGGACGTTACACATCCTAGCTGGAGGACTAATGGACGTTACAAATCCTAGCTGGAGGACTAATGGACGTTACAAATCCTAGCTGGAGGACTAATGGACGTTACAAATCCTAGCTGGAGGACTAATGGACGTTACAAATCCTAGCTGGAGGACTAATGGACGTTACAAATCCTAGCTGGAGGACTAATGGACGTTACAAATCCTAGCTGGAGGACTAATGGACGTTACAAATCCTAGCTGGAGGACTAATGGACGTTACAAATCCTAGCTGGAGGACTAATGGACGTTACAAATCCTAGCTGGAGGACTAATGGACGTTACAAATCCTAGCTGGAGGACTAATGGACGTTACAAATCCTAGCTGGAGGACTAATGGACGTTACAAATCCTAGCTGGAGGACTAATGGACGTTACAAATCCTAGCTGGAGGACTAATGGACGTTACAAATCCTAGCTGGAGGACTAATGGACGTTACAAATCCTAGCTGGAGGACTAATGGACGTTACAAATCCTAGCTGGAGGACTAATGGACGTTACAAATCCTAGCTGGAGGACTAATGGACGTTACAAATCCTAGCTGGAGGACTAATGGACGTTACAAATCCTAGCTAGCTGGAGGACTAATGGACGTTACAAATCCTAGCTGGAGGACTAATGGACGTTACAAATCCTAGCAGGAGGACTAATGGACGTTACAAATCCTAGCTGGAGGACTAATGGACGTTACAAATCCTAGCTGGAGGACTAATGGACGTTACAAATCCTAGCTGGAGGACTAATGGACGTTACAAATCCTAGCTGGAGGACTAATGGACGTTACAAATCCTAGCTGGAGGACTAATGGACGTACAAATCCTAGCTGGAGGACTAATGGACGTTACAAATCCTAGCTGGAGGACTAATGGACGTTACAAATCCTAGCTGGAGGACTAATGGACGTTACAAATCCTAGCTGGAGGACTAATGGACGTTACAAATCCTAGCTGGAGGACTAATGGACGTTACAAATCCTAGCTGGAGGACTAATGGACGTTACAAATCCTAGCTGGAGGACTAATGGACGTTACAAATCCTAGCTGGAGGACTAATGGACGTTACAAATCCTAGCCTAGCTGGAGGACTAATGGACGTTACAAATCCTAGCTAGCTGGAGGACTAATGGACGTTACAAATCCTAGCAGCTAGCTGGAGGACTAATGGACGTTACAAATCCTAGCTGGAGGACTAATGGACGTTACAAATCCTAGCTGGAGGACTAATGGACGTTACAAATCCTAGCTGGAGGACTAATGGACGTTACAAATCCTAGCTGGAGGACTAATGGACGTTACAAATCCTAGCTGGAGGACTAATGGACGTTACAAATCCTAGCTGGAGGACTAATGGACGTTACAAATCCTAGCTGGAGGACTAATGGACGTTACAAATCCTAGCTGGAGGACTAATGGACGTTACAAATCCTAGCTGGAGGACTAATGGACGTTACAAATCCTAGCTGGAGGACTAATGGACGTTACAAATCCTAGCTGGAGGACTAATGGACGTTACAAATCCTAGCTGGAGGACTAATGGACGTTACAAATCCTAGCTGGAGGACTAATGGACGTACAAATCCTAGCTGGAGGACTAATGGACGTTACAAATCCTAGCTGGAGGACTAATGGACGTTACAAATCCTAGCTGGAGGACTAATGGACGTTACAAATCCTAGCTGGAGGACTAATGGACGTTACAAATCCTAGCTGGAGGACTAATGGACGTTACAAATCCTAGCTGGAGGACTAATGGACGTTACAAATCCTAGCTGGAGGACTAATGGACGTTACAAATCCTAGCTGGAGGACTAATGGACGTTACAAATCCTAGCTGGAGGACTAATGGACGTTACAAATCCTAGCTGGAGGACTAATGGACGTTACAAATCCTAGCTGGAGGACTAATGGACGTTACAAATCCTAGCTGGAGGACTAATGGACGTTACAAATCCTAGCTGGAGGACTAATGGACGTTACAAATCCTAGCTGGAGGACTAATGGACGTTACAAATCCTAGCTGGAGGACTAATGGACGTTACAAATCCTAGCTGGAGGACTAATGGACGTTACAAATCCTAGCTGGAGGACTAATGGACGTTACAAATCCTAGCTGGAGGACTAATGGACGTTACAAATCCTAGCTGGAGGACTAATGGACGTTACAAATCCTAGCTGGAGGACTAATGGACGTTACAAATCCTAGCTGGAGGACTAATGGACGTTACAAATCCTAGCTGGAGGACTAATGGACGTTACAAATCCTAGCTGGAGGACTAATGGACGTTACAAATCCTAGCTGGAGGACTAATGGACGTTACAAATCCTAGCTGGAGGACTAATGGACGTTACAAATCCTAGCTGGAGGACTAATGGACGTTACAAATCCTAGCTGGAGGACTAATGGACGTTACAAATCCTAGCTGGAGGACTAATGGACGTTACAAATCCTAGCTGGAGGACTAATGGACGTTACAAATCTAAATCCTAGCTGGAGGACTAATGGATGTTACAAATCCTAGCTGGAGGACTAATGGACGTTACAAATCCTAGCTGGAGGACTAATGGACGTTACAAATCCTAGCTGGAGGACTAATGGACGTTACAAATCCTAGCTGGAGGACTAATGGACGTTACAAATCCTAGCTGGAGGACTAATGGATGTTACAAATCCTAGCTGGAGGACTAATGGATGTTACAAATCCTAGCTGGAGGACTAATGGACGTTACAAATCCTAGCTGGAGGACTAATGGACGTACAAATCCTAGCTGGAGACAATGGAGTTACAAATCCTAGCTGGAGGACTAATGACGTACAAATCCTAGCTGGAGGACTAATGGACGTTACAAATCCTACTGGAGGACTAATGGACGTACAAATCCTAGCTGGAGACAATGGAGTTACAAATCCTAGCTGGAGGACTAATGGACGTTACAAATCCTAGCTGGAGACAATGGACGTTACAAATCCTAGCTGGAGGACTAATGGACGTTACAAATCCTAGCTGGAGGACTAATGGACGTTACAAATCCTAGCTGGAGGACTAATGGACGTTACAAATCCTAGCTGGAGGACTAATGGACGTTACAAATCCTAGCTGGAGGACTAATGGACGTTACAAATCCTAGCTGGAGGACTAATGGACGTTACAAATCCTAGCTGGAGGACTAATGGACATTACAAATCCTAGCTGGAGGACTAATGGACGTTACAAATCCTAGCTGGAGGACTAATGGACGTTACAAATCCTAGCTGGAGGACTAATGGACGTTACAAATCCTAGCTGGAGGACTAATGGACGTTACAAATCCTAGCTGGAGGACTAATGGACGTTACAAATCCTAGCTGGAGGACTAATGGACGTTACAAATCCTAGCTGGAGGACTAATGGACGTTACAAATCCTAGCTGGAGGACTAATGGACGTTACAAATCCTAGCTGGAGGACTAATGGACGTTACAAATCCTAGCTGGAGGACTAATGGACGTTACAAATCCTAGCTGGAGGACTAATGGACGTCACAAATCCTAGCTGGAGGACTAATGGACGTTACAAATCCTAGCTGGAGGACTAATGGATGTTACAAATCCTAGCTGGAGGACTAATGGACGTTACAAATCCTAGCTGGAGGACTAATGGATGTTACAAATCCTAGCTGGAGGACTAATGGACGTTACAAATCCTAGCTGGAGGACTAATGGATGTTACAAATCCTAGCTGGAGGACTAATGGACGTTACAAATCCTAGCTGGAGGACTAATGGATGTTACAAATCCTAGCTGGAGGACTAATGGACGTTACAAATCCTAGCTGGAGGACTAATGGATGTTACAAATCCTAGCTGGAGGACTAATGGACGTTACAAATCCTAGCTGGAGGACTAATGGACGTTACAAATCCTAGCTGGAGGACTAATGGATGTTACAAATCCTAGCTGGAGGACTAATGGATGTTACAAATCCTAGCTGGAGGACTAATGGATGTTACAAATCCTAGCTGGAGGACTAATGGATGTTACAAATCCTAGCTGGAGGACTAATGGATGTTACAAATCCTAGCTGGAGGACTAATGGACGTTACAAATCCTAGCTGGAGGACTAATGGACGTTACAAATCCTAGCTGGAGGACTAATGGACGTTACAAATCCTAGCTGGAGGACTAATGGACGTTACAAATCCTAGCTGGAGGACTAATGGACGTTACAAATCCTAGCTGGAGGACTAATGGACGTTACAAATCCTAGCTGGAGGACTAATGGACGTTACAAATCCTAGCTGGAGGACTAATGGATGTTACAAATCCTAGCTGGAGGACTAATGGACGTTACAAATCCTAGCTGGAGGACTAATGGACGTTACAAATCCTAGCTGGAGGACTAATGGACGTTACAAATCCTAGCTGGAGGACTAATGGACGTTACAAATCCTAGCTGGAGGACTAATGGACGTTACAAATCCTAGCTGGAGGACTAATGGACGTTACAAATCCTAGCTGGAGGACTAATGGACGTTACAAATCCTAGCTGGAGGACTAATGGACGTTACAAATCCTAGCTGGAGGACTAATGGACGTTACAAATCCTAGCTGGAGGACTAATGGACGTTACAAATCCTAGCTGGAGGACTAATGGACGTCACAAATCCTAGCTGGAGGACTAATGGATGTTACAAATCCTAGCTGGAGGACTAATGGACGTTACAAATCCTAGCTGGAGGACTAATGGACGTTACAAATCCTAGCTGGAGGACTAATGGACGTTACAAATCCTAGTTGGAGGACTAATGGATGTTATAAATCCTAGCTGGAGGACTAATGGATGTTACAAATCCTAGCTGGAAGACTAATGGACATTACAAATCCTAGCTGGAGGACTAATGGATGTTACAAATCCTAGCTGGAGGACTAATGGATGTTACAAATCCTAGCTGGAGGACTAATGGATGTTACAAATCCTAGCAGCTAGCTGGAGGACTAATGGACGTTACAAATCCTAGCTGGAGGACTAACGGACGTTACAAATCCTAGCTGGAGGATTAATGGACATTACAAATCCTAGCAGGAGGACTAATGGACGTTACAAATCCTAACTGGAGGACTAATGGACGTTACAAATCCTAGCTGGAGGACTAATGGATGTTACAAATCCTAGCTGGAGGACTAATGGACATTACAAATCCTAGCTGGAGGACTAATGGACGCTACAAATCCTAACTAGGACTAATGGACGTTACAAATCCTAGCTGGAGGACTAATGGACGTTACAAATCCTAGCTGGAGGACTAATGGATGTTACAAATCCTAACTAGGACTAATGGACGTTACAAATCCTAGCTGGAGGACTAATGGACGTCACAAATCCTAGCTGGAGGACTAATGGACGTTACAAATCCTAGCTGGAGGACTAATGGATGTTACAAATCCTAGCTGGAGGACTAATGGACGTTACAAATCCTAGCTGGAGGTCTAATGGACGTTACAAATCCTAACTGGAGGACTAATGGACGTTACAAATCCTAGCTGGAGGTCTAATGTACGCTACAAATCCTAGCTGGAGGACTAATGGACGTTACAAATCCTAGCTGGAGGACTAATGGATGTTACAAATCCTAGCTGGAGGACTAATGGACGTTACAAATCCTAGCTGGAGGACTAATGTACGCTACAAATCCTAGCTGGAGGACTAATGGATGTTACAAATCCTAGCTGGAGGACTAATGGACACTACAAATCCTAGCTGGAGGACTAATGGATGTTACAAATCCTAGCTGGAGGACTAATGGACGCTACAAATCCTAGCTGGAGGACTAATGTACGCTACAAATCCTAGCTGGAGGACTAATGGACGTTACAAATCCTAGCTGGAGGACTAATGGACGTTACAAATCCTAGCTGGAGGACTAATGGATGTTACAAATCCTAGCTGGAGGACAAATGGACGTCACAAATCCTAGCTGGAGGACTTATGGACGTCACAAATCCTAGCTGGAGGACTAATGGATGTCACAAATTCTAGCTGGAGGACTAATGGACACTACAAATCCTAGCTGGAGGACTAATGTACGTCACAATTCTTAGCTGGAGGACTAATGTTCATTACAATTCCTAGCTGGAGGACTAATGGACGTTACAAACCCTAGTTGGAGGACTAATGGACATTACAAATCTGAACAAGAACTTACACTCTGCCCACATCGTGGAAGCCGCTATCTTTCAGCTCCTGTGCAGGGTCATGTCCAGCCTGGTGCTCCTTCTTGTCCACTGCAAATTGAAATTGTCATTATATTTAGGTATCTCAGTAAATCGATACAGCATACATTAAACCGGTCTTAAGCAGCTAGTCAATGAAGCTACAGAATATGGCTGCTTATCTGCAATTAACAAGCAATCTGGAAGCTGGCTGTTTCACTCTTTGCATGCTGGGTAAAATAAAGGCTATAAATAGTTCGAATAATTGTAGCAGACAACAGACGTATCTGTAGTGGGTAGCACGTTGGACTGGTAATCCAGGGATCGCACGTTTGATCCCCCCGTCTAACACAAATAAAATTAACCATCTTTGAGACGGGACTTTAAACCAAGGTCTCGTGTCGGTGCTGTACACTGTGCACATAACTAAAAACTAGAGGAGACTCTGGAATGGGTCTCTGTCTGTATCATTGCACTATGTTCCAAAATCTAAAATGGAAGCGTCGCTCAAATGGGGAACTGGTAGCGATATAAATAAAAGTAAAATACACAGCAGACAACAATTTATCAATGTGTTTTTCTTATTTGTAACATTTTTTTACTGAAAACTGGAAATATGTCGTTCTGCAGTCTTCCAAGCAACTGAAATGACATAACTCTATAATCTCTGCCGAGCTTGTTTGTAGGAATGTATTAGTTTAAACGTTATTTATTCTACAACGATTGCGAAGCAAGACTTAACAACTTATATTAATCACTCTCGTTGGCATGGATGAAAGCGTGAATGTGGTCATTCGTGTGGGAGGAAACCGGAATACCCGGGAAAAACCCACGAGTCCGATCTGGCGACCACCATTCCATCTCAAATACTTCCCAGTCTGAGATAGGAATGTATGTTGAAGGTTTCATAATAATTTCCGGTGTTGTATTTAACTACTGAAGATAACTTACATGGATATGTGCCGCCTCTGTTTCTATACATATATAACAGTAACGGATAACTTACATGGATATGTGCCGCCTCTATTTCTATACATATATAACAGTAACGGATACCTTACATGGATATGTGCCACCTCTATTTCTATACATATATAACAGTAACGGATAACTTACATGGATATGTGCCACCTCTATTTCTATACATATATAACAGTAACGGATAACTTACATGGATATGTGCCGCCTCTATTTCTATACATATATAACAGTAACGGATAACGTACATGGATATGTGCTGCCTCTATTTCTATACATATATAACAGTAACGGATAACTTACATGGATATGTGCCGCCTCTATTTCTATACATATATAACAGTAACGGATAACTTACATGGATATGTGCCGCCTCTATTTCTATATAACAGTAACGGATAACTTACATGGATATGTGCTGCCTCTATTTCTACATATATAACAGTAACGGATAACTTACATGGATATGTGCTGCCTCTATTTCACATATATAACAGTAACGGATAACTTACATGGATATGTGCCGCCTCTATTTCTATACATATATAACAGTAACGGATAACTTACATGGATATGTGCCCCTCTATTTCTATACATATATAACAGTAACGGATAACTTACATGGATATGTGCCACCTCTATTTCTATACATATATAACAGTAACGGATAACTTACATGGATATGTGCCGCCTCTATTTCTATACATATATAACAGTAACGGATAACTTACATGGATATGTGCCGCCTCTATTTCTGTGCAAGTAGCAGACGATGAGCGCAATAACGATAAACAGGAGGAGTATCGCCAAGATGAGAGCTATAAACCAGAGATTGTTTGAAGGAACTTCGGCTATCGGGATCACTTCTGAAACAATAGCAAGAAATTCATTGTACCCCTCTATCACATAGGAAATTAAATGTATCAGAGATTGAAGAATTCGAGAGACACTCAAAATCGCCACTGTTCATAATTCCCTCTGCTGAAAAATGAAAGGCGCTATCATAATCCACTTTATGATTTTAACACGAGTATCATAATCCCATCTGTGGAAATGACAGGGTTGTCATAATCCCCTCTGTGGAAATGTCAGGGTTGTCATAATCCCCTCTGTGGAAATGTCAGGGTTGTCATAATCCCCTCTGTGGAAATGACAGGGTTGTCATAATCCACTCTGTGGAAATGTCAGGGTTGTCATAATCCCCTCTGTGGAAATGACAGGGTTGTCATAATCCACTCTGTGGAAATGACAGGACTGTCATAATCCCCTCTGTGGAAATGACAGGGCTGTCATAATCCCATCTGTGGAAATGACAGGGCTGTCATAATCCCATCTGTGGAAATGACAGGGTTGTCATAATCCCCTCTGTGGAAATGTCAGGGTTGTCATAATCCCCTCTGTGGAAATGTCAGGGTTGTCATAATCCCCTCTGTGGAAATGACAGGGTTGTCATAATCCCCTCTGTGGAAATGTCAGGGTTGTCATAATCCCCTCTGTGGAAATGTCAGGGTTGTCATAATCCCCTCTGTGGAAATGTCAGGGTTGTCATAATCCCCTCTGTGGAAATGTCAGGGTTGTCATAATCCCCTCTGTGGAAATGTCAGGGTTGTCATAATCCCCTCTGTGGAAATGACAGGGCTGTCATAATCCCATCTGTGGAAATGACAGGGTTGTCATAATCCCCTCTGTGGAAATGACAGGGTTGTCATAATCCCCTCTGTGGAAATGACAGGGTTGTCATAATCCCATCTGTGGAAATGACAGGGCTGTCATAATCCCCTCTGTGGAAATGACAGGGTTGTCATAATCCACTCTGTGGAAATGACAGGACTGTCATAATCCCCTCTGTGGAAATGACAGGGCTGTCATAATCCCATCTGTGGAAATGACAGGGCTGTCATAATCCCATCTGTGGAAATGACAGGGTTGTCATAATCCCCTCTGTGGCAATGACAGGGTTGTCATAATCCCCTCTGTGGAAATGACAGGGTTGTCATAATCCCATCTGTGGACATGACAGGGCTGTCATAATCCCCTCTGTGAAAATGACAGGGCTGTCATAATCCCCTATGTTGAAATGACAGGGTTGTCATAATCCCCTCTGTGAAAATGACAGGGCTGTCATAATCCACTCTGTTGAAATGACAGGGTTGTCATAATCCCCTCTGTGGAAATGACAGTGCTGTCATAATCCACTCTGTTGAAATGACAGGGTTGTCATAATCCACTCTGTTGAAATGACAGGGCTGTCATAATCCCCTGTAGGATTTAACCATGCGTATCATAATTGACGGTGTCAAATACACCGGATTGTCACCTGGTGTTCATTATCCTAATGCTGCTACCATTACACGTCATGTTATGTTTTCCTGGTAACAGACTATTCAATAACTGTTTGAAACTAACTCCTTGTCTACTCTCTCAAAACCTATTTAAAAACTGTTTGAAACTCCTGGTCTACTCTCAAAACCTATTTAATAACTGTTTGAAACTCCTGGTCTACTCTCAAAACCTAGTCAATAACTGTCAACACTGGTTTGTACATACTTGGTGTGATTACATCTTCGCCAGTGACAGTGAAGTTGAGCTCTACTCTGTCATACTTGTGATATATCACTACAGAATAGACTCTGTCCTTGAGACTGTCGTATGTGTTATACGCGTCTGCATCATCGTCTATCACCTCCGGGAACACAATCTGCATATGTCTGCCATTCTGTGATAATTTGAAGTGCTCACCAAGCTTACCCTTAGGCGGGAGCTTCTCCACAACTGGAAATGTATAATGATAATTAAAAAACAACTGTATGTGTAGTTTGTTGATTTGGTTTTACGGCTTCATCAGCACCATTTTGGGGTATATATCGCCGGCGGGCAATTTACCTAACAACACCTTCCCTGGGCGGGCTCCAGTGGTTAACCAGTACTTGGTGTACCAAGGAATGGGGTCTCTGTCTGTATAATTGCACTATCCTCCAAAAATCTAAAATGACTAATCTCTTCAGGAGGCGTCGTTCATATGGGTAACCGGTAGCACCGATAAATAAACGTAAAACACACGTATACCTTGGGGTCAATTATGACCCCAGGATCACCATTTGAGCAAACTTAGTAGAGGTTCACTAGGTAATGTTACATGCCACATATCAAAGCTATGTGCATTGTGGTTTATGAGAAGAAAACGTTTAAAGATTTACTGTATAATTCCATAGGAAATATAGGAAAACAGCTTCCTCACCCACTGGCAGCCATGTTTTTTGATGAATGAATACGACGTATCTAATAATGCTACACACAAAATTACATCACATTCGTGCAAGTAAGCTTGGAGAAGATTTTTGAAATTTTTCACTCATTGACCTAGTAACCTAGTTTCATGACCTAAATTTAGGAATATTGAAAGATGATCATGCAATGATCATTGCTATGAAGTTTCATGATGATTGGACCAGTGGTTCAGGAGACGGTGTCGTTTGAAGCAAAATGTAGACGACTGTAGCTTCTACAATTGAATACAGTCAAAGCTGTCTTAACCCATACCCCGATATATATGTATTTCTACGTGTTATCGGCCACCTGATATATACGTATTTCTACGTGTTATCGGGCACCTGATATATACGTATATATACGACCATACCAGTCACCTGATATATACGTGTTTTTACGTGTCCGTTATAAATCCATCATTTTCGCTACTTAAATACGGCAGAAAAGCGGTCAAAATATGTTTCAATAAACAACAAGAACATATCTATAAATGTCTGCGCAGTTAAAATGAAAATAAATCTAAAAATAGCAATTACTCAGGGCAAACCCATTCATTAGCTTGCATAAAAATATCTAGGTAATTGGTAAATTTCCACAGTGCTAATTCACAGGCCAATTCATGTGTATGGTCTAAAATTAGAATTGGATTGAAATTAGAACATTTATCACGTGACATTATGATGCATTAAATGGGTTCCCTGGTGGGGGGGGGGGGGTGCAGGTGTTTGAAATTTGTTTGAAGTTTCTGTTGTATAACCACGGCTATAGATCAAAGTGCATGTAAGTCATAATGTTATGCAAGCATGATGTTTTTTGCTATACAGTATACATGGCCGTAGGGTAATAACATTTGGGTTCAAAGGTTTTAATGCTAATTACCGACTAATGTCGGCATGACAACAGTTTGACAGGAAGCATCCAGTTCGAAATACACAGGGCGGTGTCTTAGGAACTTGTTGATATCAAAGGATGTGTGTTATAGCCTCATGGAATGGCTAATGTTGCCAGCTAAACAGAGGGTAATAAACCCATGTGGGTGGAGTCTTTAATCAGAAAGTCCAATTGATTTAATCAACTTAGGTTGCCACGCCCTTTTCCATGCACTATTAACTATTAAATAAACAAATATAGTCGAATATAATAATTATTCTCCAAAACCTGCATGTCCAATATTTACACCTCCATATCTAAGTAAATACTAAAAAGTTTCTTTTAAAAATTATATCGTTGAAAACATCATTTATTTTTCTAAATTTTTTATTCTTACCATAAATATATTAAAGTAAGTTTTTATCAGGGAAAACAGGGTTAAACATGATAGGGGTCATTTTATCAGTTTTTCCTGAAATACCTTATGGGGACAGGGTACAGTTATTGGTCTCTTATCTATTGGTAGCTGATAAGCTATTACATAGTTACTGTATTGGGCTGGAGAACCTGATATGACTTTTTATTATGAGGGAAAGGGTTAAGCAGCCAACAAGGAAACCACAGAATAGAGGTCAAGTGTGCAAAAAATAAAACAACACATTGGTAACCTGGAAAGCTCAACGGAGGTGACCACTAATACGGACGCGTTTGTCTGTACATCTAATTCCAGTAAGTCAGTTGATAGCAGTTAGGGGCAAGCAATTGTCTGACAACAATATAAACAGACGCCATACATTTTGTTCAAAAGATTACTACACAGATCTGGTCCAATGAGAGACATCTTTAATTTTCTATTACCTCCCTTGGCAGATAAAGTCTGATTTATACCAAAATGCAAATAGGTCCTTTTAGTTGGAATCCTTTGTTTTTACTGTTGTTCCCTAACCAGACGTTGCGGTATGATAAATCTGATTTTATCAAAATTGTGTTAATTAACTGATATCCGTGTTTTACAACTATATACCCATTGCATATACTGTAGGAGATCTGTCGAGATATAGTCATTTAATAATCATAAGAAGCGAAAGTGGAATAGAATAGCATGTTGTGCAAAGGAAACAACGATAAAAACAGAGGAAAACACTTATAGGACCTATCTACTTTTATGGAGTATTCAGAGGCAGTAACTGCCCGATGTCTCTCATTGCTGGATCCCTAAAGACATACAAGATGTTCTCGTTTCCAAAGTATACTTTCAGTCAGTGAAATATTATTTTGTATTTCATTGGTAAAATTCTATTATCTATGCCATCCTCAAAAAATTTATTGTTTGGCATAAAGCGTCCCAGGCAATTTGAGGTGGGTCGAAATAATTTGGTTGGTGGTTATGCATATTTCTATCTATCTTCCTTTAATGTCAAACCACTCGCGGGGATGTAGACATGTTGTGAGTCAACCCGCAAAAAGTTAAAAGGATGAGGAGTTAAAAGCATAAATATAGGAAAGTAATGGAAAATTGGGTTAAGAGTTTAAAAACAGCTGAACAACTAGGGGCTGGCATGGTCAATACAGTAAAGAGCCGTATTGATTTGCTCTATGGTAAAGGTTTTACGAGGAAGGACAGAATAGTTGATGCTTGTGTTCATTACAGTTACTGTTTTGCAACTTTTAACTTGTACATAAATAAAGTCTGTGTCTCTCAAATAAATTGGGTCGCTGCAATTTAGCTGCATAAGTCGTCTGGTTATGCCAAACAAACAGATATTTGAGGATGGTCCCAGTGGAAAATAAATATAATGACCTAGTTTGGTGAGCTTTGTATTCTTGTCTGTCTGTTCCACATACCACTGCCATATATACTTCATCTGGTTCTGCCAATTTCTGTCTGTTGTCGCTATAACCGGTATGTTCAGTGTTGTTCCAGGTTGCACATAGTATGTACTGTTGGGCTGCTCTAACACCAAAATCTTATCTGCAAGCAAATTGCATCCCGCCATTATCACTGGCAACATGACATTGTTCAATGTAGCTTATACAAATTTCATCTAGCTTAATTGCGAAACAAGTTCTTAGTATGTACTGTGTTGGGTTTGTCCAACACCAAAATCTTATCTGCAAACAATGGAAGAAAATGCAGACAGACCATTATTTAGTTTCGCTTACACAACCTTTTCTTAAAGCGACACTACATCAATGAAAACACAAATTTCTGCAGAATGTAATTTCCTATTACTATACTCAACAAAACTAGAAATGTCCCTGTTTTATAGCCGGTGTAAAATCTGTCTGTGTATGTGCTACATGTTCAACGTACATGCATGTTAAACCCTGGCGATGTTGAGAATACGATCGTGTAGAGTTTACCCGATACACACGGTTTACATATCGGCCAGTGACCGGAACGTTGATTTGCACGTGCACGCTATACATGTCGTCAATATGTTGATTCAGTTCATGTCGTACCATTCTTGCGATAGGGGCTATACAGAAAATTAAAATACCATTTTAATTATTAACTGTTTTCGATATGCCACGGCTTTCCGAAAACGAGCGAAATCAGGCAATTGGGATGCTTACGGGTGGGATGTCCGCCAGGGTGGTCGCGTGTCGGTTCGGGTGCTGTCGGAAGACGATTGATCGTCTTGCAGCCTGGTTCCAGCAGACTGGGGCTGTTCACGACAGGCAGCGATCTGGTAGGTCTCGTGTAGTGATGGCTAGAGCCGATCATTGCATTAAGTTGACGGACTTACGTCAACGTCGATTGGCAGCCAGTCACTGCTAGGCGATACGGTGTCTCAGGGCAGACCATTCGCAACCGGTTGAGTCGTAATGCCCAACCAATCAGGGCACACCGCCTGTACTCTGGTCAGATAATGACCCAACATCACCGTGCTGCCAGGCTATTATGGGTGCGAAGTCATCTGAACTGGAGAAGGGCTGACTGGAACTGTGTTTTGTTCACCGATGAATCTCGTTTCACAGTTTGTCATGCTGACGGAAGACTACGGGTATACAGGCATAAAAATGAAAGATTCGCCGATTGTTGAGAAGAACTTGGTTGTTGTACAGGGCAACATCAATGCACAACGTTATGTTGCAGATGTGCTACATGCACATGCCGTACCATTTATTCGTCAGCATGGTCCTTGTGTGACATTGATGCAGGACAATACCTGCCCTCACGTAGCCAGGGTCACCACTCAATACTTGCAGCAAAACAATGTCAACGTCATGCCATGGCCCTCGGTTTCCCCGGATCTCGACCCCATTGAGCACATATGGGATGAGCTGGACCGCCAAGCACGAGCTAACCATCAGATTGACAATGTTCGCGATCTTACACGGGCGTTACAACGGGAATGGAGGAATTTGCCCAACGCACTGGTATTGCGTTACGTCACGTCGATGCAGCGTAGGATCATTGCATGCATTCTTGCAAATGGTGGCCACACTCGGTACTAACGAGATTTACTGGATGTGCCACATTTCTTATTGAAATTCCATCCCTAAGCATTAAGTAACACCTTTCTGAGTTTTTGTGATTTTTGATTTTGACCCCTTACCGCCCTTGGCCGATTATCTCTCGAAAAGTTAACAAGATAGCCAGATGCAATGAATTGACGTTGATACAGAAATGAATTAACTTGTTTTTCCATTTTGATTCATAAAAGTAAACCTTTTGGTTTTCGATAAATCTTTCCTTAAATATGGAGGGACGTTTCTAGTTTTGCTCAGTATAGTATAATTTTTTATGGTATAATTATTTTCCAAATAATTTTCCAAGTAATTCAACAAATAAACAAACGTCGTATATGCGGTTTGTTGACATGGCAAAATAATGTAAATATGGTTGACATTCATGCGTAATACAATGCGTGTATCCTGTATAACACGATTTATGGTACAGATTTATCGCTATATCTCACATTTGTGCCTATGCATATTTATTTGTAGACTAATCTTAGTTAAATTATCTAATAACGATAGTATTATGCCTTAAGTATTGAATCCAATGACAAACTAATGTCAATTTAGTAGTATGGATGACCGTTATATCCTACTTCCACTTTTGTAGACCATAAACACTGTTCATTGATTCAATGTTAGTGTTCGAATGTATTCGGAAGAATTTGTAGTAGCATGTAATGTCGCTTTAACTTACCAAACTTTATTTTAACAAAATGGTCACCTGGAATGTTTAATTCCCGGTCGTTTCATTCATCATACGACTTCATAGGCGAACATATTTAATCCTTTTGGAAGAAAAGACGTACAGTCAAACTTGTCTTAAGCAACCAGCCAAGGGAACTACAGAAAGTGGCTGCTTAGCACAGGTGGCTGCTTAATAGAGATCAAATGTATAACAACATATTGTAAATCTAGAAACTGGCTGCTTAATACAGGTTGACTGCTTAATGGAGGTGACCACTAACTCTAGTTTGACAGTAAATGCTTGTAATTTGGGATCTGAACGATTTTGAACTTTCTTCATCTACAAGGTCACGTTGTTCCATACCAAGTTTCATGGAAACTGACTAAGCAGTTTGGGAGAAGTTGAAAATAACATTTTAAAGATGGCCACCATAGTGGATCGCAAATACTTTAGTTATTTATCTGTTCATCAATTTAGCTGTTTAGATTTACTAGTTACTACGGTGATACTTCCAAATCCCAAATACTCCACAAGAAGTTTCACCAACATTGACAATAAATTGGAGAATTGAAAATAGATATTCACGATGTCAATGGTCATCAGGACCGTTGGGTCAAAAAGTACTTAGTTACAAGTCCAAGTACTCCAAACAAAAAGCACTTAGTTACAAGTCCAAGTACTTCAAACAAAAAGTACTTAGTTACAAGTCCAAGTACTCCAAACAAAAAGTACTTAGTTACAAGTCCAAGTACTCCAAACAAAAAGTACTTAGTTACAAGTCCAAGTACTCCAAACAAAAAGTACTTAGTTACAAGTCCAAGTACTTCAAACAAAAAGCACTTAGTTACAAGTCCAAGTACTTCAAACAAAAAGCACTTAGTTACAAGTCCAAGTACTTCAAACAAAAAGTACTTAGTTACAAGTCCAAGTACTTCAAACAAAAAGCACTTAGTTACAAGTCCAAGTACTTCAAACAAAAAGCACTTAGTTACAAGTCCAAGTACTTCAAACAAAAAGCACTTAGTTACAAGTCCAAGTACTTCAAACAAAAAGCACTTAGTTACAAGTCCAAGTACTTCAAACAAAAAGCACTTAGTTACAAGTCCAAGTACTTCAAACAAAAAGCACTTAGTTACAAGTCCAAGTACTTCAAACAAAAAGCACTTAGTTACAAGTCCAAGTACTTCAAACAAAAAGTACTTAGTTACAAGTCCAAGTACTCCAAACAAAAAGTACTTAGTTACAAGTCCAAGTACTTCAAACAAAAAGCACTTAGTTACAAGTCCAAGTACTTCAAACAAAAAGCACTTAGTTACAAGTCCAAGTACTTCAAACAAAAAGTACTTAGTTACAAGTCCAAGTACTTCAAACAAAAAGCACTTAGTTACAAGTCCAAGTACTTCAAACAAAAAGCACTTAGTTACAAGTCCAAGTACTTCAAACAAAAAGCACTTAGTTACAAGTCCAAGTACTTCAAACAAAAAGCACTTAGTTACAAGTCCAAGTACTTCAAACAAAAAGTACTTAGTTACAAGTCCAAGTACTCCAAACAAATTTTCATCAACATTTTGACAAAGTGATTCAGAAAGTGGTCGTTGACTGCAAATCACTTCCACTCACTGCTAAAGGAATCATATCCGTGCCTGATATACTGCTCGATGGAGCTCATACTGCTCAATGCAGCTCATACTGTTCGATGGAGCTCATACTGCTCGATGGAGCTCATACTGCTCGATGGAGCTCATACTGCTCGATGGAGCTCATACTGCTCAGCGCCCAAGGTCTTCCTCCAACAGCTGGAGTTATCAAGTTGACCACAGCTGTTGATGCGACCCAAAACCCGAAAACAAAACACAAACCTATGACGGTGATACAGCCGTTTCCTATGGCTGTGCCGTAATGGTTGCTCACCATACATTGGATGCACATGGAGTCGGTGAGTTGTACTCTGGGCAGGGTGAGCTCAGTCCTCTGAGAGTTGATATGGAACCTGCTACGAACAATGACATCACGACCATCTGTAACGAGATACACATCATCAAACTATGAATATTTTCAAACTGATTTCGTCATAATATGGTCCGTAAAAACTTCGGAAAAGAAATAGAGGTCGGTTCTGTGCAGTTTAACCGCTGCAGAACCGCACTCGTGTGAGGCAAGCTTTAAGATGGATCTTGAATATCCTACACAAGGATGAACGGGATAACAGAGGGAGAAACCCGTGCATTTAGTAAATCCCACCCAAGTACAACCATCATCACAACAGACGGAGAAACCCGTGCATTTAGTAAATCCCACCCATGTACAACCATCATCACAACAGACGGAGAAACCCGTGCATTTAGTAAATCCCACCCAAGTACAACCATCATCATAACACACGGAGAAACCCGTGCATTTAGTAAATCCCACCCAAGTACAACCATCATCATAACAGACGGAGAAACCCGTGCATTTGGTAAATCCCACCCAAGTACAACCATCATCATAACAGACGGAGAAACCCGTGCATTTGGTAAATCCCACCCAAGTACAACCATCATCATAACACACGGAGAAACCCGTGCATTTGGTACTATTATATAGTTTAGGAATGTATCTAAATATCATTTAACTATTATATAGTTTAGGAATGTATCTACTACAGTATATAAATATCATTTAACTATTATATAGTTTAGGAATGTATCTACTACAGTATATATATGTCATTGCAACTATTATATAGTTTAGGAATGTATCTACTACAGTATATAAATATCATTTAACTATTATATAGTTTAGGAATGTATCTACTACAGTATATAAATATCATTTAACTATTATATAGTTTAGGAATGTATCTACTACAGTATATAAATATCATGCAACTATTATATAGTTTAGGATTGTATCTACTACAGTATATAAATGTCATTGCAACTATTATATAGTTTAGGAATGTATCTACTACTGTATATATATGTCATTGCAACTATTATATAGTTTAGGAATGTATCTACTACTGTATATATATGTCATTGCAACTATTATATAGTTTAGGAATGTATCTACTACTGTATATATATGTCATTGCAACTATTATATAGTTTAGGAATGTATCTACTACTGTATATATATGTCATTGCAACTATTATATAGTTTAGGAATGTATCTACTACTGTATATATATGTCATTGCAACTATTATATAGTTTAGGAATGTATCTACTACTGTATATATATGTCATTGCAACTATTATATAGTTTAGGAATGTATCTACTACTGTATATATATGTCATTGCAACTATTATATAGTTTAGGAATGTATCTACTACAGTATATATATGTCATTGCAACTATTATATAGTTTAGGAATGTATCTACTACAGTATATATATGTCATTGCAACTATTATATAGTTTAGGAATGTATCTACTACAGGATTGTATCTACTACAGTATATATATGTCATTGCAACTATTATATAGTTTAGGAATGTATCTACTACAGTATATATATGTCATTGCAACTATTATATAGTTTAGGAATGTATCTACTACAGGATTGTATCTACTACAGTATATATATGTCATTGCAACTATTATATAGTTTAGGAATGTATCTACTACAGTATATATATGTCATTGCAACTATTATATAGTTTAGGAATGTATCTACTACAGGATTGTATCTACTACAGTATATATATGTCATTGCAACTATTATATAGTTTAGGAATGTATCTACTACAGTATATATATGTCATTGCAACTATTATATAGTTTAGGAATGTATCTACTACAGGATTGTATCTATTACAGTATATATATGTCATGGCAACTTGTATACTTTCACTTACGACATGCATTCTCGTCTGAGCCGTCGCTGCAGTCATTCGCGCCATTACATATTTTATCTTTGGTTAAACACGATTTCTTGTCATGACACATGAATCCTGGGTAATTACAGATGAGCTCGTTGCACGGAACTGTACCTGGAATACACTTGCCATTACATCGCTGCTGGGACTCCGAGCACACGCCTACAATTTACAAGGAAACAAAATCAAAACTTAAAATGTGACAAAACATCATTATTTCCGAGAACATCATATCTATAGAATAATATTGATTGTATTACAGATGCACGGAATTCATACTTCATTTCCTATATGCCCATGCTGGCTAACAAGCTTCCTCATTTCCTGGAATCCAACATCGGTAGGAATGCAACAAGTGAGGAGCAAGTGATTGTCTGTACATAATATCAACAACACAGTCAGCACATATAGGTGAGGCGCAAGTGATTGTCTGTACATAATATCAACAACACAGCCAGCACATATAGGTGAGGGAGGGGCAAGTGATTGTCAGTACATAATATCAACAACACAGCCAGCACATATAGGTGAGGGGCAAGTGATTGTCAGTACATAATATCAACAACACAGCCAGCACATATAGGTGAGGGAGGGGCAAGTGATTGTCTGTACATAATATCAACAACACAGCCAGCACATATAGGTGAGGGAGGGGCAAGTGATTGTCTGTACATAATATCAACAACACAGCCAGCACATATAGGTGAGGGAGGGGCAAGTGATTGTCTGTACATAATATCAACAACACAGCCAGCACATATAGGTGAGGGGCAAGTGATTGTCTGTACATAATATCAACAACACAGTCAGCACATATAGGTGAGGAGCAAGTGATTGTCTGTACATAATATCAACAACACAGTCAGCACATATAGGTCAGGGGCAAGTGATTGTCTGTACATAATATCAACAACACAGCCAGCACATATAGGTGAGGGAGGGGCAAGTGATTGTCTGTACATAATATCAACAACACAGCCAGCACATATAGGTGAGGAGCAAGTGATTGTCTGTACATAATATCAACAACACAGGCAGCACATATAGGTGAGGGGCAAGTGATTGTCTGTACATAATATCAACAACACAGCCAGCACATAGGTGAGGAGCAAGTGATTGTCTGTACATAATATCAACAACACAGCCAGTACATATAGGTCAGGGGCAAGTGATTGTCTGTACATAATATCAACAACACAGCCAGCACATATAGGTGAGGAGCAAGTGATTGTCTGTACATAATATCAACAACACAGCCAGCACATATAGGTGAGGGGCAAGTGATTGTCTGTACATAATATCAACAACACAGGCAGCACATATAGGTGAGGGGCAAGTGATTGTCTGTACATAATATCAACAACACAGCGCACATATAGGTGAGGAGGGCAAGTGATTGTCTGTACATAATATCAACAACACAGTCAGCACATATAGGTGAGGAGCAAGTGATTGTCTGTACATAATATCAACAACACAGTCAGCACATATAGGTGAGGGGCAAGTGATTGTCTGTACATAATATCAACAACACAGTCAGCACATATAGGTGAGGAGCAAGTGATTGTCTGTACATAATATCAACAACACAGCCAGCACATATAGGTGAGGGGCAAGTGATTGTCTGTACATAATATCAACAACACAGCCAGCACATATAGGTGAGGGTTCATCGTATAAATGTGTTCATGTATGTGCATTAGACAGACCTGGACAGTTATGTTCATCGTATAAATGTGTTCATGTACGTGCATTAGACAGACCTGGACAGTTATGTTCATCGTATAAATGTGTTCATGTACGTGCATTAGACAGACCTGGACAGTTATGTTCATCGTATAAATTTGTTCATGTACGTGCATTAGACAGACCTGGACAGTTATGTTCATGGCATAAATGTGTTCATGTACGTGCATTAGACAGACCTGGACAGTTATGTTCATCGTATA
>CM026403.1:7083784-7210675 GCA_014843695.1 Archivesica marissinica
AGGTCGCGGTCGGTGTACATCTCGCAGCAGCATGGTAGGACATTGAGTCGTCTGGTCGTCGATCTTGCAGCAAGGTACACATTATTCAGCATCGATGTTCAATGTAACTGGTAGAGGTAGACCTTGTTTCGCAATCGATCGAGTTAAATTAAATGTGAATAACTAACAAACAAATATTGTAAGATATTGTTTCGCAATCGAGCTAAATAAATGTGTATAAACTAAATGCATCACTTAATGCCCGCATCACACACCACATTTATATTAAAATGGAGATGAATAGATTTACATATTGATTTATCTCTTTCCCTGGGGGAAAGGCACTTTTGAAACATTAAAATGTGCATTAAATGTGTACAAAAAATTTTGCTTGTGAGTGAGTTAGTGAATGAGTATTTGGATTAGCGGCGCATCAGCTCAGTTCAGAATATATCGCGCCGGGCTAAGTATATTGTATACAAGATAAAATGCTGCTTGAATGGTCACTGAATGTACATTGAAACTTAATTAATACACTGGGCAGTGTTAATTTCTTGGAGATATTATTCCACTGAATAGATGGGATACATTTTCATATATATCTATAGCTTTCGAGAAGGCAGTTTTTAAATATTAAAATATGCACTGTATGTTTACAAAAATGAAAAATGCTGCTTGAATTGTCATTGAATTGTCATCGCAACGTGATATGCTTTCTATCCGGTTCGCGCGCGTCAATTGTTGACTATAAATAGAATTATACGTGAACGGCTGACGTCCTTACGGCGTGCAGGTCGCGGTCGGTGCACAACTCGCAGCAGCATGGTAGGACATTGAGTCGTCTGGTCGTCGATCTTGCAACAAGGTACACACTCTTCAACATCGATGTTCAATGTAACTAGTAGAGGTAGAACTTGTTTCGCAATCGATCGAGCTAAATTAAATGTGCATAACTAACAAACAAATAGTGTAAGATATTGTTTCGCAATCGAGCTAAATAAATGTGTATAAACTATATGCATCACTTAATGCCCGCATCACACCCCACATTTATATTAAAATGGAGATGAATAGATTTACATATAGATTTATCTCTTTCCCTTGGGGAAAGGCACTTTTGAAACATTAAAATGTGCATTAAATGTGTACAAAATGAAAAATTCTGCTTGTGAGTGAGTTAGTGAATGAGTATTTGGTTTAACAGTGCATCAGCTCAGTTCAGAATATATCGCGCCGGGCTAAGTATATTGTATGCAAGATAAAATGCTGCTTGAATGGTCACTGAATGTACATTGAAACTTAATTGATACACTGGGCAGTGTTTATTTCTCGGAGATATTATTCCACTGAATAGATGGGACACATTTTCATATATATCTATAGCTTTCTGTTGGAGAAGGCAGTTTTTAAATATTAAAATATACACTGTATGTTTACAAAAATGAAAAATGCTGCTTGAATTATCATTGAATTGTCATCGCAACGTGATATGCTTTCTATCCGGTTCGCGCGCGTCAATTGTTGTAAATAAATATAATTATACGTTGAACGGCTGACGTCCTTACGGCGTGCAGGTCGCGGTCGGTGCACATCTCGCAGCAGCATGGTAGGACATTGAGTCGTCTGGTCGTCGATCTTGCAGCAAGGTACACACTATTCAGCATCGATGTTCAATGTAACTGGTAGAGGTAGAACTTGTTTCGCAATCGATCTAGCTAAATTAAATGTGCATAACTAACAAACAAATATTGTAAGATATTGTTTCGCAATCGAGCTAAATAAATGTGTATAAACTATATGCATCACTTAATGCCCATCACACCCCACATTTATATTAAAATGGAGATGAATAGATTTACATATAGATTTATCTCTTTCCCTTGGGGAAAGGCACTTTTGAAACATTAAAATGTGCATTAAATGTGTACAAAATGAAAAATTCTTCTTGTGAGTGAGTTAGTAAATGAGTATTTGGTTTAACGGCGCATCAGCTCAGTTCAGAATATATCGCGCCGGGCTAAGTATATTGTATACAAGATAAAATGCTGCTTGAATGGTCACTGAATGTACATTGAAACTTAATTAATACACTGGGCAGTGTTAATTTCTTGGAGATATTATTCCACTGAATAGATGGGATATATTTTCATATATATCTATAGCTTTCTGTTGGAGAAGGCAGTTTTGAAATATTAAAATATGCACTGTATGTTTACAAAAATGCTGCTTGAATTGTCATTGAATTGTCATCGCAACGTGATATGCTTTCTATCCGGTTCGCGCGCGTCAATTGTTGTCTATAAATAGAATTATACGTGAACGGCTGACGTCCTTACGGCGTGCAGGTCGCGGTCGGTGCACATCTCGCAGCAGCATGGTAGGACATTGAGTCGTCTGGTCGTCGATCTTGCAGCAAGGTACACACTCTTCAGCATCGATATTCAATGTAACTGGTATAAGTAGAACTTGTTTCGCAATCGATCGAGCTAAATTAAATGTGCATAACTAACAAACAAATATTGTAAGATATTGTTTCGCAATCGAGCTAAATAAATGTGTTTAAACTAAATGCATCACTTAATGCCTGCATCACACCCCACATTTATATTAAAATGGAGATGAACAGATTTACATATAGATTTATCTCTTTCCTTTGGGGAAAGGCACTTTTGAAACATTAAAATGTGCATTAAATGTGTACAAAATGAAAAATTCTGCTTGTGAGTGAGTTAGTGAATGAGTATTTGGTTTAACGGCGCATCAGCTCAGTTCAGAATATATCGCGCCGGGCTAAGTATATTGTATACAAGATAAAATGTTGCTTGAATGGTCACTGAATGTACATTGAAACTTAATTAATATACTGGGCAGTGTTAATTTCTTGGAGATATTATTCCACTGAATAGATGGGATACATTTTCATATATATCTATAGCTTTCTGTTGGAGAAGGCAGGTTTTAAATATTAAAATATGCACTGTATGTTTACAAAAATGAAAAATGCTGCTTGAATTGTCATTGAATTGTCATCGCAACGTGATATGCTTTCTATCCGGTTCGCGCGCGTCAATTGTTGTCTATAAATAGAATTATACGTGAACGGCTGACGTCCTTACGGCGTGCAGGTCGCGGTCGGTGCACATCTCGCAGCAGCATGGTAGGACATTGAGTCGTCTGGTCGTCGATCTTGCAGCAATGTACACACTCTTTAGCATCGATATTCAATGTAACTGGTAGAGGTAGAACTTGTTTCGCAATCGATCGAGCTAAATTAAATGTGCATAAATAACAAACAAATATTGTAAGATATTGTTTCGCAATCGAGCTAAATAAATGTGTATAAACTAAATGCATCACTTAATGCCCGCATCACACCCCACATTTATACTAAAATGGAGATGAATAGATGTACATATAGATTTATCTCTTTCCCTTGGGGAAAGGCACTTTTGAAACATTAAAATGTGCATTAAATGTGTACAAAATGAAAAATTCTGCTTGTGAGTGAGTTAGTGAATGAGTATTTGGTTTAACGCTGCATCAGCTCAGTTCAGAATATATCGCCCGGGCTAAGTATATTGTATACAAGATAAAATTCTGCTTGAATGGTCATTGAATGTACATTGGAACTTAATTAATACACTGGGCAGTGTTAATTTCTTGGAGATATTATTCCACTGAATAGATGGGATACATGTTCGTATATATCTATAGCTTTCTGTTGGAGAAGGCAGTTTTGAAATATTAAAATATGCACTGTATGTTTACAAAAATGAAATATGCTGCTTGAATTGTCATTGAATTGTCATCGCAACGTGATATGCTTTCTATCCGGTTCGCGCGCGTCAATTGTGTCTATAAAGAATTATACGTGAACGGCTGACGTCCTTACGGCGTGCAGGTCGCGGTCGGTGCACATCTCGCAGCAGCATGGTAGGACATTGAGTCGTCTGGTCGTCGATCTTGCAGCAAGGTACACACTTTAGCATCGATATTCAATGTAACTGGTAGAGGTAGAACTTGTTTCGCAATCGATCGAGCTAAATTAAATGTGCATAAATAACAAACAAATATTGTAAGATGTTTCGCAATCGAGCTAAATAAATGTGTATAAACTACATGCATCACTTAATGCCCGCATCACACCCCACATTTATATTAAAATGGAGATGAATAGATTTACATATAGATTTATCTCTTTCCCTTGGGGAAAGGCACTTTTGAAACATTAAAATGTGCATTAAATGTGTACAAAATGAAAAAGTCTGCTTGTGAGTGAGTTAGTGAATGAGTATTTGGTTTAACGTCGCATCAGCTCAGTTCAGAATATATCGCGCCGGGCTAAGTATATTGTATACAAGATAAAATGCTGCTTGAAGGTCACTGAATGTACATTGAAATTTAGTTAATACACTGGGAAGTGTTAATTTCTTGGAGATATTATTCCACTGAATAGATGGGATACATTTTCATATATATCTATAGCTTTCTGTTGGAGAAGGCAGTTTTGAAATATTAAAATATGCACTGTATGTTTACAAAAATGCTGCTTGATTTGTCATTGAATTGTCATTGCAACGTGATATGCTTTCTGTGCGGTTCGCGCGCGTCAATTGTTGTCTATAAATAGAATTATACGTGAACAGCTGACGTCCTTACGGCGTGCAGGTCGCGGTCGGTGCACATCTCGCAGCAGCATGGTAGGACATTGAGTCGTATGGTCGTCGATCTTGCAGCAAGGTACACACTCTTCAGCATCGATGTTCACTGTAACTGGTAGAGGTAGAACTTGTTTCGCAATCAATCGCGCTAAATTAAATGTGCATAACTAACAAACAAATATTGTAAGATATTGTTTCGCAATCGAGCTAAACAAATGTGTATAAACTAAATGCATCACTTAATGCCCGGCATCACACCCCACATTTATATTAAAATGGAGATGAATAGATTTACATATAGATTTATCTCTTTCCCTTGGGGAAAGGCACTTTTGAAACATTAAAATGTGCATTAAATGTGTACAAAATGAAAAATTCTGCTTGTGAGTGAGTTAGTGACTGAGTATTTGGTTTAACGGCGCATCAGCTCAGTTCAGAATATATCGCGCCGGGCTAAGTATATTGTATACAAGATAAAATGCTGCTTGAATGGTCACTGAATGTACATTGAAACTTAATTAATACACTGGCAGTGTTATTTCTTGGAGATATTATTCCACTGAATAGATGGATACATTTCATATATATATATAGCTTTCCCTTGGAGAAGGCAGTTTTTAAATATTAAAATATGCACTGTATGTTTACAAAAATGCAAAATGCTGCTTGAATTGTCAATGAATTGTCATCGCAACGTGATATGTTTTATATCCGGTTCGCGCGCGTCAATTGTTGTCTATAAATAGAAGTATACGTGAACGGCTGACGTCCTTACGGCGTGCAGGTCGCGGTCGGTGCACATCTCGCAGCAGCATGGTAGGACATTGAGTCGCCTGATCGTCGATCTTGCAGCAAGGTACACACTCTTCAGCATCGATGTTCTATGTAACTGGTAGAGGTAGAACTTGTTTCACAATCGATCGAGCTAAATTAAATGTGGATAACTAACAAACAAATATTGTAAGATATGGTTTCGCAATCGAGCTAAATAAATGTGTATATACTAAATGCATCACTTAACCCGCATCATAGATTTATCTCTTTCCCTTGGGGAAAGGCACCTTTGAAACATTAAAATGTGACCCGCCATATCAAAATCAGTTATAAGTCGGGATTATCGTAAGGCAGACAATTACATTATACGTCAACAAAATGGTATTTTAACAATTTTCAGATTATTGTATAATGGCATTTTATGATTTATCTTTATAATAAATGTGATAGAAACACGTATTTGTGTAATTCAAGGCATTACAAACACATTTTAGTTAACTTGGTGTTAATTGCCATTGTTATTAATCGCAGTGAAACAAAAGTTCTAAGTCGGGTAGGTGGTGTTTTCCGATGGCCTTCAATGATACAGTCCCGCGGTTTGGCCCCATGTATTTGGTACAGAAATAAACTAGAGATGACGTATTTTCAGCTGATGCTGTTTTTGAACTAAGATATTATATGCTTCCAACTTATCAACGGCTTTAAAGCATTCGAATTTTTTCAAAAATCTCTTCGGTTGCGACGAAAACGTGATTCCTACTCATCCATTGGCCGATAAACACCACGTGATTTGCAAGTGCGCACCTGTTCCTATGTTCACAGACGATTGGATAGAAACAAAATGATTTTCGGTGTGATTTCATGACTATTCATTATATAGCTTAATATTTAGATTTATTTGGATGCAAATCAGTCATATATAGGTAAATGGTAAACCTAGACAAGTGTAGAACCTTTATCTGCTGATTTGTTGCGTGAAAAATTTAACACACCGTTTATCGGTGCCCGTGTTCGGTGTAGCCCAGTATTTCGGACTTACATGTATTTAATATAAATTCTAAAATAAAAAATTCACCTGAATCCAAAAGTTCATTCATTCTTTTATAACTGTGACTGAATTCAGTTTTTATGTTTCATATATTTTTACTTTTCACTGTGAACCAGCTTTTCATCCCTTTTCTAATTCAGAGCTGCACAATATACAATGTTACTTTACTTCCCACAAAAAGCCATAAATTACCCCCTAATCCTTTCCTAAAACAACACAACTGATAAGGGGAATTGTGCTAAAGTAAACATTTAAATAGATCAATGAAACATTGCTACTGTGTACTATGATCCAATAAACAATTTTATATAACACAAGGTGTCCACTTATGCCCTAGGCACTTGTCAGATCAGACTAATCAAAGGAGTCAATATACAGGGGCCATACAACTAGAATATCTACAAAGACATGGTGATTGCTACATGTACTCTGAAAAGTCAGAATAATCCTTTCAGGATAGGTTTAAGTAAATACAATTTAAGTCAATTATTTTTAATTATTTTTTATTAATTACAGAACAGCTGAACCACTATGGATACTACTAAGTTCAGCAAAGTGACATTTTACAGAATGGTCATTTACCTTTAATTTGATATCAAACATGACTAGTTGTGTCATGTGGAACATATTGGTTGCTATGGTGTTTTGATTTCACTGCGTCTCCAAAATTTGCTAAAATAAGTCAGAATTTCTGCAAATATTTGACAGCCGTTTTCTCGGAATATTAATTTCGTGAAGTCCATTATTCAAATGGTCATAACTTTGGACTGAAACGAGCTACATGAATGATACTGATATCACTAGAAATACCTATATGCTGGTATAGTTAACTCATTATTTATTTTTTTAGACTTAAGACTGATTTTGTCATGGTGGGTCACATAATGTAGGTTTAGGTCCAAAAAAGTATGGGTATAAATATATAAATAATGAAAGCGTAAAAAGTGTATGTAAGGTTAAAGGTATAACATTAGACTGTAATACTTCTGAAATTGTTAATGTTGACACTACAAATGAATGTATAAAAGATCGTTATAATTATATAAAAAAATTACTTATGAATCAGCAATTCATAAAAGTAGCGACCGACAGGTAATTAGCAAATCAAGAACAAAATTATTTAGATATGTTTACACTAAACGTGTAGCTATATACACTAAACGTGTAGCTATATACACTAAACGTGTAGCTATATACACTAAACGTGTAGCTATATACACTAAACGTGTAGCTATAGAACATTATAACACAATATCTTATGGGTATATAAAAAGTAGAAAACGTAAGATGGTAGAAACAACAGATGTGTATACAAGAACAAGGTCAGAATCAATAATATTGTATGGTAAAGGATCACCATTCAGTAATGTATCAATATATTACAAGAAACAAATCCATACAAGATAAAAAGATTAGGTGAAACATATTGTATTGGTTATAATGATAATGAATGGAAAAAAGTGTGTGCAAATGTAATGTTCTGGGGAAATGTATATAAATATACACAGAATAATTACTTTAAGAAATTACTATTACATGTAATAAGGAACTAGGTGAATCGTCAAGAAAAGATAAATTTTGGGGGAACTGGGATTGATATAATGGTAGTTTATTTTCAATTCCATTAGGCTTAAAAGCCCATGAGGATAGTGTATGCATGATATAAATGAACAGACAGTGAATTAACAAATAAATATAGTAAACAATGCATGCATGTTAATAACTGATTTAACTAAATGGAGAAGGTTACAGAATTATTTTGAAATTTTTCAATGTACACTGAGTATAAATTCGTGCAATATGAATCTAAATATTACGGACTTTGAGAAAACATGCATAAATGCCATACATATTATTTTCAAATAATTAATTTATTTTACCCTTTACCTTTGTACATTGAAATCAATTTCATGCACATTTACAATGTTGTAATGAATAAAATAATGGAAATATTACTCCAAAATCTAGTTCCAACACTAGTTAGTTAACCTGTATCGAAAGTAAAAGGCCAACTTGTTGGATAACTCAAAATACTTCTATAGATTTAACATATGGACATATGTTATTTTAAAATATTAAGATTAACTTAGTTATTTTAATATACCAACCTTTTCGAAACAAAACAAAAGGTTAACATATTAAGTATTGTACAGCAATAATGGTGCAAATTTTATATTAGTATGCAACTAGTACTGAGCTTTAATATAACCGGAGTTTTATTTCCACTCTATCAAAATGCTACACATACAGCCATTGACTGTGACTAATTTGATATCATATACTATTTACATTTCTATTGCTATACAGGTTATCATTTCTAAGCGAAAACGCTTTATGAACAAACATTCCTAAATTTCTAATGACCGTTTTATTCTCATTTTTTATTAATTCGATGAACTTGATCATATTTGGACGTCTCCAGAATTTAACACTAATAAACTGTTTTCTCAAATCTGTATATACCGGACATTCAATGACAAAATGATATTCATCTTCAATGACATTACAAACCTGACATTTCCTTTCATTTATAGGTGTACGTATTGGTCTATTCCATCTACCTGCTTCAATATGTAATCTATGAGAAGATACCCTTAATCTAGAGAGTGACTGGTAACATTTATTCATGTTAAAACACTTTAAATATGGTTGGAATTGAAAACATGAAACAGTTTTATAAAATTAAGCTCTACTTGAATTATCAATCCTACTATTCCAATTTTGTATAAACTGGTCTTTTAATCGTTGTTTGACAACATGCAAAAATAAATCGACATTACCAACATGTTGTTGTAACCAAGTATCATAAAAACCTAGGGTACATAATAAATGTTTTACTGATGAACACCAATTAACTTTATTTGGTGAGTTTTCAAAATCAGACATTAACATTTTATAAACTCTAGACACATATTTTTACAGGATTTTCTACCGAGCTCCCCATATACAAAATCATTTTGTGTTGTCTTCTTAACACCCAATAACTTCTTACAAAATTGAAGATGAACCCTCTTAGTGGACATATCATTTGCAAAGCCGCAAACTTCACTACAATAATTTAAAATGGGCGTTACCAACTTATCAAATAAATCCAATTTATGCTTCGGAGGAATATATGTAAACCTGTATAAATATTTATTTAATCTAAAAACAGCCTTTTGTGCCTGTCCAGATAAAGTATTATGAGCAGTACTTAGCGATCCACCACATGTAAATACAATACCCAAATATGAAAAACGGTTTACAATTTCAATAGGCATACCATCGTAATAAAAGTTCAAGTTTCTGGATACATTGCCACCCCTTCTAAAAATCATTACTTTTGTCTTAGAAGCATTTACTTTCATTTTCCATGTATTACAATAATCATTTAAAGCATGTATTTTCTGCTGAAGATCTTCCGCCGAATTTGCAAAAATTACAATATCATCTGCATATAGTAACAAAAACATTTTAAATGTATTAATATCAATTCCTTCAGTGCCACTATGTATAAAAACATCTTCTAAGTCATTTATAAACAAAGAAAACAGAAAGGGAGATAAGCACTCTCCTTGTCTCACACCAAGCATGCATGTATATTCTTCACTAAGCTCGTTTAAATATTTAATTCTTGACTTTACAGAGTCGTACATGGATGTAATTATATCTAAAATTTTACCACGTATTCCTAATTTTATCATTTTATACCACAAGTTGTCCCTTACTATATAATCAAAAGCATTACTATAATCCACACACAATGTATAGAGTTGTTTCCCTTGATTCAGTACATGAGTAATTAATCCGTGCAATACAAAAACATTATCCATTGTGCTCATATTTGTCCTAAGCCCAGCCTGTGCTTCAACATATACATTAAAAAGTTTCCCCACACAACTCAATAATGTTATACCACGATAATTGTCTACATTATTTATACTTCCTTTCTTATGCAATGGTATAACATATCCTTCAGACCAATTTTCTGGGAAGTACCTCATTTCAAAAATCTTATTAAATAATGTACATAGAATTGGTACAAATACATCTCTTCCAGCTATAATAAACTCATTCAGAATTAAATCAGGTCCAGCTGACCTATTGTTATTTAACTGCTTTATTGCTACATATATTTCGTCAACAGAAATAAGATTATTCAATTCTTCAAACATAATTTTAAACTCATTATTATGATATCTCTCATTAAACAATAAAATATCTTCATCCGGATTAAAAAATCTATCATCAGGGTTATTAATTGCTCTAAAATATTGTTCAACGTTTGTTAACGGTATATTTGCTCGTTTAACGCCTGCAGACTGCTTTAACATAGACCAGTATAATTTAGCATTTTTAAATCTAGCATTTAAAAGTTTATCGGTGTTTTCCTTATCATACCTGTACCGACATAGTCTAATACATGTCTTATATTCTGTTCTGGCTTTAACCATATTTACTCTATTTATATCCGTACGATTATCACGAAATTTATTCAACATATTTAAAAATATACACTTCCTCTCATAACACTCATCGTTAAACCATGTATTATTACGATCAACATCCGAACTAATAATCCTCCAAAAGTTTAAGAGGACTAATCTCTTCAGGAGGCGTCACTCATGCGGGCAACCGGTAGCGACGATAAATAAACATAAAACACACACACACACACATTAAAACCACCAACATAATTAACTTGAACTTCAATCTGTGTTAATTATCGTTACTTCTGGACAATTATATATAATTATATTAAATTAGTAACTGGAATCGTCATTGGTTTAATTCAAATTGACCCTACCCCGTGGACCTATATGCCACCACTTTGTGTACGCTACTCTGCTCTACCACACTAATTCCCCCATTTAGAGTTAACCTGCACATAAGTTCAAACCCCGTGAACTCGAGTCGGTGACATACACATCGAAAGCATATAGCTTATTGAGATTATCTCCATTAAATATATGTAGTGTACACTATCGCCGATTAAGAGATAAACGTATGGTGTAGTAATACCAAAATATTGTGCAAAAGATAGAAAAAACAAACAATATATTTGCACGAACAAATTAGTGTCATATATAAATAGAAATGTATTATATAAATACATTTATTTATTTATATATATGACCCATTGTTAACCATGTAATATTATGTATTATGTATAATCGTCTGCTATTATTTTCGCGCCTAAATTATCAGTTCTCTGTTTGCGCGGGAACAAATTATATTTTGACAGCCGAAGGCAGCTGGTTAGTTATGTAAGATAATCGCCGCCGTTCTTGATGACATATAAACACGTAATAATATTGTATATCATCACAGATGTTTGGCGCCGTAATATCTGTTATAGATGTTAATTATGCTATTTAAGAAATGAAAAATTATTAAGATATTAGTGCATTTTTATCCAGGAAATGATGTAACTCACTATTAGAATATAAACAGTTTCTATGATAGTTAGAAAAATTAATATTTAAAGAAATATTAACTCTTAAATATTAAAGTTGTATTAAATACGTGAACGGAAGATAATTAGGCCTTTTAAGAAACGATTGTTTTGGCTAATATATCTATGGGAATAGTTTGATAAAGTGAAGGAAATTAGTATAGTAATAGGACTATTGTGAACACATTGAAATAGTGAGGCGAATAATAAGATACGAGAAATCACGAATAAAGGATATATGTCATAGATTTGAAATAAATCGAGATTGTTGTAGATGATATTATACAAAGGAAAATGATATACTGTGTTGAGTTATAGTTTATGAAGGACCGTAGAGAAACCCCCTAGACAACTCCAGCGAGTCTACGATAGGATAGACCCTGGTTAGAGCATTATTGAAGGACCGTAGAGAAACCCCATAGACAACTCCAGCGAATCTACGATAGGATAGACCCTGGTTAGAGCATTGATATCGGAAAATAGACATAAGAAGAAAGAGAGGCTCGTGACAATATATAATAAGTGTATGAAAATATAGTTTTATATCAAGTGAAAAACTAACAAAATGGTAATTGAAAGCGATAAAATAACAAAACAATTTTCAAAGTGAATCACTCTGCCAATGCATCAGTCCCTCGAAGACTCTTGAATGGGTCTCTGTCTGTATCTCTGCACTATCCTCCAAAATCTAAAATGACTCTTCAGGTGTCGCTCACTTAGGCAACCTGAGTAGCGACGATTACAAAAAGTAATGCATGTTAGTATTTATAAGCATATAACATAGCGAAAGACACTGGACCCGCTACACTCTCTAGCATGGTAGCTTGAGCAGGAGCTCGAATTTTAATCATATTCCTGTCTGGTCTCTATACCGTGCACTCGTGGGACAAGCCGTCCGTGTGTCGAGTACCTAGTCAGTATGTATTTATGTACGCAGTCATGCACGCAACCACACACGCAGGCAATCTTATCTTTGTATAAGATAATTAATCAAACTTAAAGCGAGTCGGGTGGGGTGTACGTTTATATATCGTCGTTACCGGTTGCCCATATGAGCGACGCCTCTTGAAGAGATTAGTAATTTTAGATTGATGGAGATTAGTGCAATGATACAGACATAGACCCATTCCAGAGTCTCTTCTGGTTCTTTTACGTGCACGGTTTAAGCACCGACACGAGGCCGGTTTAAAGTCCCATCTGAAAGACGGTTAATTTTATTAGTGTCATACGGGGGATCGAACCTGCGATCCCTGGATTACCAGTCCAGCGTGTTACCCACTAGATTACATATCAGTCTGTAAAAGCGAGTTTCTAATGGCCTTGTTTATTTTTTATATTTAAAATATTGATCTCCTGGCATTGACATTGTGGAAGTCGTGATAGTGCAGTTGTAGCGCATTCGCTTCATGTACGAAAGGCCACGAGTTCGCGCCCAGCAGTAGCTGTTATGATTGTGTCCCTTAGCAAGGGACTTAAATTGCCTCTTCTCTAACCTCATGGAGATGGAGTCTACCAGGAATGAGGCCTCAAGGACGATTAATATAATGTAGTAAACACTTGTTCTGCAATCTAGTTAAGATAAATTTGTATAAACTAAATTGACATGATTGGTGGAAGAAGCTACATGCAAAAATCTATCTTGATTTATCTAACTTTAAATTATTTATGACGGTCAAAAGGGTCATAAACAATATACAGATACGATTTTGTTTTTGCCCAATAATGTTATGCCCGTTGGTAGAATTGTGTGAATTATTAATACATTCACATTGTATAAGGACATGTAGGGGTATCGCATCAACAGTTCAGGTCATATGGCGATTCTCCGGCTGGCATGGAGGAAGACTCCAGACTTTCATACAAATATTACGACACAATATTCCTACTTAGTAGTTGTGGTCTAACTAATACAGTTTCGGTAATGACAACTGCGGTCATATTGTAGGATAAAATCTAGATTAATAATCCATAATCGATTTCATAGTTGCATTTAAATTAGCTGGCTAATCTTACAATTAACTTAAAACTGCAGTATTGGGATACACAAGCTTACTTGAGGATGTGTGAAATATCGATACAGGTTTTACAATATAGGGGCCAACACGAGACTGCGAAGAGGACGGATGCTATTCAGCTCTGGTGAAAATATCAGGATATTCCATTGTGTTGAACATTTTAAGCGGTTTTAGAGTTTAGATTTACTGTTCGCTAGAACAATCGAGTTTTTTACCCTGCTTTTAATTCAACTTTTATCCATTTTTACACGATAACAGACTGAAAATTCAAATGAATTCCCGTCCTGGCGACCAGTGTTAGGTCCGCCATTTTGATTTTTACTTCCGCAGTTTGGTAGACCCTACTGTGGTCACATTCTCCGCTTTCTTATTGGGTGAGATAAACTGACATCCTCAAGGAACTTTTATAGTTTTAACCTAAGATTTGTGAACTTTTTAAGAACTTTTATTATCTTGTCCTACACAACGACATTCTGATTCTGACGTGTCAAGACACACGATCATTCCTTTTTATCCGTTTTATATATCGATGTGATATTCTTATTTAGCGGTGTGAATGTGATCATTTTTAATATCAATCGTGTTATTTGGGTATAATAAACAGTTTAACTTGATACCACCCCCCCACACACACATACAACTTCCTGTTTGTTGACATCTGTATATCAGAAACGGGTGTGTGCACATAAACCAAAAACGTTGAGCCAGTGTCTGACCTGTGTGTATATATCAGTACTCATTTTTGTGTGTTCATAACAGATATCGCCCAAAACTTCACTTTTTGTGCCAAAACGATATGATGGTTTGCGATACCGTGTGAGATGTACCGTTTCCACGCAATTCATTCTTACATGTGTTAATGTTGACGTGTGGTATGAACATTTTGACGCATTTATGATAATCATACATTATTTGAAAGATACATATGACGTGCTTCGTGGATACATACATGATGTCTGGAATGTGTATCCCAATACCATATGTGTTGATTACATACCTTCGAAATCGTTGAATATGTCGCAGTCTGTACAGCTATCGTCAAGTGTGACGCGTCGGAGCAACAAGGTGAAAGCCGCACCGCAAATGTTCACACCTGACAGGCCAAACTTGAAATTAAGTCAACCAAAGTCGTCAGACAGCAATTATGTAAATATCAAAGTCAACTATAAGCTCAACAAAACGAAAGCCATAACGAAAAAGATCTCGGCTTCGGAAAGGAAGGATATCAAAATCAATCTACATCCAGATAATCTCGTACTGGAACTCTCCGCTGCCTGTTATGAAGTGTTAAAGGTAGCCATGGCCTCATACGTCAACTCCTCAACTTCTTTAACATGAAAGTGGTTCAAGACATTAGATGGCCAAGGATTGGTTGTTGAGGAGATGCTGTCAATTGGAGATGGACAAGAACAGGTAGTGATGGTTAACATGTACAACACGTCAAGCAAGATTCTGATGAATGGCAAAACTCTGATGCTACACAAATTGATACAAGAAGATCTACCAGTGATTTTGGACACTATCTCTGGAGTTAACTATCAACATATCAACGCAAAAATAAGAGATCAATTGAGGAAAGCAATGCCACAGTCATGTTCACCTGAACCATCGAAGGTCTCTGAGGCTGGCACAGTGGGACCAAAACCTTCCAACATATCAGCGCTTAAACATAAGTCAATTGCTGGAAGTAAAATAGAGGAAACGTACCAAGTGTGAATTTTTTTTAGATCCAGTAGATGTTGACCCACCTGGAACATTGGCAATCACAAAGAGTACTACTTTGGATGAAGTCACTACTGTAGAATCACGCGACACTAATATGGATCAGAACGGAAGGTCCGATGACGGAAGTGTTCAAATGGTGACAGAGGATGAAGTCGTGTCTGAAAATGAGACAAAGTTGCTTGAAGTCTACGCACATGACTGTGATATGTCTTTGGACGAGACCAGCTTATGGATGTGTCCTGTGTGTAACAAACTCTGTGGTAAACGATCCCGTGCTGTTCTTTGCATAATCTGCCAACAATGGTTACACTATTCATGTGAACGCTTATCAACCTCCACGAGCCCCACTGGAGCCGTTACGATTGTGCCCTTAGGCAAGGCATTTAAATTCCACATTGCCTCTTCTCTCTCCCTCGTGGCGATGGATTCCATCAGGAATGAGGTCGCGAGAGTGATTTATATAAGTTGAAATAACTTGTTTCGCAATCGAGCTAAAATAAATTTGTATAAACTAACCTCCACGAGAAAAGATCTAGAAAATGACATCATAGTATCCTATACATGTAGTGGCTGTACTGTTCAAATGGAAACCCATGAACCTGCTCAAAGCCAACAATTGGTGCCTGCAATATCCATGCCTAGTAGTGACAACCATACAATAATAACCACGGAGGACATAGCGTCTACACTGGTACCGAAGAAAAAAGGGGGAAAAGAACGACCGTGTAATCAAACCACCGACGCCAAGTATTACAATCACCGATGTAAGTACCATATCACAGAATAAAGTGATACCTTCGCGGAGAACAGCGAATCTCTGGTAAACACCCCACCAGTGATGCAAGACAACACAACTCTGCTGGAAACCATCAAAATGAAAGACAAGCTAATAAAAACCATGGAAAATAAGGGCCAAAAGTTGGATATAGAGATATTGCAATTAAGAAAACAAACTCAAGTCTCGAGCAAGAAAAGATGGAAACAACAATTAATGTTCTAAGAACGAAACTCCTACTATTGGAAAACGTGAAGAACCCACTGGACAAGTCCACAGTAACACCTCCACAACAATTACATAGTGTAAATACCTCTGTGATACCACAAGAGATCCAACTTATGGAACAAAGAATACAGAAAATGGAGATTGACTCGTTGAAGGAAAGCGTCAACTACAGATTAGCCACAGTACAGGCACAAAGGGAGGAAACTGATACATTAGTGAAACCAAACAACAGACCTTCACGGAAAAAGAGAAGTGCGTTAAAAAAAAAGGCTCGTCAGAATTCAAAGCAGGGGAGTGAAGATATATACGAAAACCCTGTGCTATTACACTTACCAAGGAGAGGAACAGGTAATATCAACAGTGAGGAATTGAGGGCTTCTGAAGTTAGATTCACAGAGACATCTTATACAAATGATGACCCTGCATTCATCATCTCACCAACGAAGGGACATCACACCCAGTCAATAAATGAGAATGATGTGGATCAACAACTTCACTCGGTAGCCCCATTACCAAGTCTCCGCTTTCCAGTAGTGGGACATACCGATGGTACCTCTGAATATGTGTCAGACTGTAGTGAGATTTTCTCAACACCGTTACACAGGGAATACCGTATTAGAAGGGAAATGGAACAACCTATACATACTGAAGTAAATATGTCAACACCGCAATTGAGTAAACCCCACGAAAGACTTGAAAATCAGCCGCCTATATTACCACCAGCTAATGTAAATCAAAATACGTACATACCCAACGGTCAAAACACAACTGACTACCAGCATTTTTTGTGGGAGCGCACACCACAAAAAACCCCGCCGTGGACACGGACCAATATCCAGAGGAATTGGACACAACAACGGTTGAATGCAAGTCCGATGGGATGGAATCCCCACCCAACCCCTCCACAACGGATGCCTCTACCAGTGATACACCATCATCATCGGAGGACGAGCATGTTTTAAAATGTGTAACCTATAACATGGAGAATTTTCGATCAAGTCTGCCCTACCTGGACATTCTAAAAAACTTATTCGATATACATTTTCTCCAAGAACACTGGTTATACTCTTTGGGGCCTCTGATCTACAGTCCTTTTACAGTGATTTTTTGTGTGTTACCAAGTGTACTGATGATCATGACCCAATCTCTCCACTACAAAGACCAAGAGGAAAAGGCGGGGTTGCATTATGTATACATAACTCTGTGCAGCATATTGCGGAAACGCTTCCGGACGGAGGAGACCGGGTAGTAGCAGTCATCCTGAAAACAACACCCAACCCAGTTGTTCTTATATCAGCCTATATGCCATGTCGAGGTTATACAGACTCTGACGAACAGTTTAAGATTGTCTTGGACGAAATTAGAGAGATCATAACCAAATATGGAGATTCGGCAAATATAATACTGGCTGGTGATATGAATGCCTCCTTGACCAGGGATACACCTACAACGAGGAACAAGCTTCTGATTGGATTCGTAGAGGAATGTAAACTTTCCACCATCACCACGGCCATTGTGGATCACAAATAGATTATTTTGTGTCAACAGATGCCAGTTCATTGCAGGACTACAAAGTTCTCCACAGGGAAGCGTTAAATACCTCAACACACGATCCCGTAAGCATGTCGCTCAGAATCAATCACATACCAAATGCTTCAACGTCAGCGAAATCCTACAAACCTAAAGTAAAATGGGATAAAGTGGATTGCGGTAAATACAGCAAGCTGATCGATGAGAGAATAAGTGCTCTGGAGATGCCAGATAGTCCAACCCCAGCTCTTCTCGACTTGCACATCTACAGGTTATGTGACATATTAGAGTCAACAGCATTGCAGTGTATGAAGGGGGGAAACGTAGTGGGAGACAAACTAAACGTCGGCCAGAGTGGACACCAGAGGTGAACGATGCGTGTAAGATTAGTAAAGTGGCATTCTGGGAGTGGAAAGAAGGTGGTAAACTTATAGTTCCGGACAACGCCCTATACGTTAACATGAAACTGGCAAAGAAACGTCATAGGAGTGCGCAGAGAAACAGTCAGGCCATGCTGAGGAACACGCAATATGAACAAATCATGGAAGCTAATGAACATGACCAGAAGACCTTCTACAAATTAATAGCGGCACAGAGAAAATCTGATCATGTAAAGACTACCCAGCTAAAAGTTGAGGATAAAATATGCAGCGACGCAGATGAAATCCGTGAGGGTTGGGCTGATTACTTTGAGACTTTGGCGACACCAGTGATCGACGACAAATTCGACGAACGCTTCAAGTCTCAGGTAAAATTGGACAACTTGATGCTGGAAAATATCTACAAACTTGATCCTCGGGCAGACTCCAACATGGCATTCTCCTCGTCAGAAGTACAGAGGGTCATACAATCAATGAAAAATGGGAAAGCAGCGGACCATCATAGTATTACTGCAGAGCATCTCAAGTATGGTGGACACCAACTCGTCAACGTACTGACATATTTGCTACGCGTCATAATCAACAATACGTGCATACCCACAAGTTTCAAGATGGGTCAAATTAGCCCTCTATACAAGAAAAACGGCAAGCCCAGGGATGATCCGAATGCCTACAGGAGGATAACAATTTCAAGTCTAATTGGAAAGGTTACAGAGAAAATACACCTGAAACATACGGAAAACATGATCCTATCCAAACAGTCCAAACTTCAAACAGGCTTCACGAAAGGTATCTCCTCGACTTCCGGTGTACTTCTCGTCACAGAAATGATTGCTGAGGCAAAGGACAACCATCAACCGTCAACCATTATTCTTGGCTTTCTTAGACGCCCGTAAAGCATTTGATGTCGTGTGGCAGGACTCACTGATGCGCAAGCTACACCAAACTGGACTGTCGGGAAGACAATGGCTATTCATGAGGGAGTGGTATGCTGGGTTAACATCTCAAGTTAAGTGGGAAGGTGAGCTCTCGCAGTCCTTAAAGGAGTTACAGGGAGTTCGTCAAGGCGGTGTGTGGTCACCTACAGCCTATAAAGCATTTATAAACCCCCTGCTCATCACTCTGGAGAAACATGGCTTCGGCGCCCATATAGGAGATGGTTACTGCGGAGTCCCCACCACTGCGGACGATGTATGTTTACCTCAGGAAATGCGGAGGAATTACAGGAGATGCTAAAGGTACAAGAACAATACGCAAATAGGGAGAGATACAGCATCAGTGAAAGTAAATCCAACATCTTGGCTCTGAATACAAACTCTGCTGACTGTCAATTCACATTGAACGAGGCAATAGTCCAACAACCTAAAACAGTAACACACTTAGGAATGACCAGGGACAACTATTCGAAACATGGCACAGCGAAGGTAGCAGAGGAAAAGATTCAATCTGCACGGAGGACAACGTTTGCTTTAATGGGATATTGGTTCCACGGGTTAAACGGTCAAAATCCGATAGTCAGTGTACATATGATGGATTGTTACGCAACAGCACGTCTACTGTATGGCCTGGATGCGATCTTGTTGGGAAAAAAGATATCCAAGATATCTCAAACTTCCATAAACGGACGTTGAAGCAACTCCAACACCTCCCTGAAAGAACTGCAGATGCGGCTGTCTACATCTTGTCGGGTTGTCTTCCTTTTGAGGTGTCTTTACATCAACGGGTTCTCAACAATCTGAGGACGGCTATGGCTGATCAGACTTCAACTCTATACAAAATTGCGAGTCGACAGTTTGCTGTCAAAGACCCAATGTCTCACAGCTGGTTTATTTGGGCTTTTGGAATTCTGGCGCTCTACAACCTAAACAAAACGTGGGATGTCCTCGATTCGCCACCATCAAAAGGTTCTTGGAAAAAACAGTAAAGGACACCATAAATCAGTTCTGGATAGAAAAACTATTGGAAGATGACAGATCAAAATCCTCTCTACAATACCTGAAAGCTAACGCCACGTTGCTAAAACTACAACCACACGTCTGGAAAAGTGCAGGATACAATAAAATGAATATTAACAAAGCAGCGATCAAAGTGAAACTGTTGACGGGTACATATACTCTCCAAGCCGATAGCGCAAGATTCAATCAATATGTTTCGGGTATGTGTCCGATGTGTCATTCCGAAGTGGAAGACAGGAAACATTTCCTCCTGTACTGTGAAACCTCAATTCATATAAGAAATAGATTCTTTCTAAATATTGTGTCGTTGTTGAAGGAAGTAGTGAACATTATGGGTGATGGTGAAACAATGGTGAAAATCATACTTGACTGTACTAGTGCCTGTGTTATTCCAAAACATATTCATTCCAGGATGGAATCTATCACCAGAGGTCTGTGCTATGCCCTGCACCAGTTCCGCTCAACAATTCTGAACACATAAAGAACTGACCATAAGGATAAGTGTAATTAGTTAAAGGCGCATGCTCACTGTGTATATCCTCACGTCCAGTGTATATAAGTCTCGGTCATTTAGGGAAATAATGAACTCAATAGTACGTTAAGTCAGTCGCTGTCGGTGCAGTAGGGTCCAAATTTATAATCCCATTCACCCACATTTTTGCACGCCTATATCAACCGAATTAGAACATTATACGTGTGCGCGACGATTCTTCTAGGAACCACTACTACGTTTGCTGTCGGTGAACGGTTCTCCAGACATTGGAGGAAGCTACATTCAAGATAGCTGATTGGATTATCCATTATAGTTTGATCGACAGGTGTCGTGAGCGATACCAATAGGCTGTTCCATCAATTGACCGCGTATTCTGTAAGTCATGGTTATACACAAACACGAGTGTCTTTAAATATCATACACTGGGAATTGGAGTCTCATTAGTAGCCTTTATCTACTATCATTTATCTCTGTAAATAATTGAGAAATAAAATGTTTAAACTAAAGTGGAGGAAAGATATTGTTATTGACTTTCAATTCTCACAACTTACCCGTAGCGTTGAGACCCGTAAGTCGAAACTAGCGAACTTTCAATTCTCACAACTTACCCGTAGCGTGAGACCCGTAAGTCGAAACTAGCGAACTTTCAATTCTCACGGACTTACGGGGCTCACGTTACACAGGTTTATATACAGATTTACCACTGACATTTTTTTGTCATTATATCTTGATAAATTGTGTTGCAATTTATCTTTCGTCATTACAATTCTACTACATACATGTATTTTAACTACATATATTATTTACTTTCTTTTATACAATATACTTAGCCCGGCGCGATATAGCCTGAACTGTGCTGGTGCACCGTTAAACCAACTACTCGCGCATTCACTTATAAATGCCTTATAAGGCGCATATAAGTACGCTTTCTGTAAGAAGTTGAACTGTTAAAAACACACTGTAACTCTGTAACTGACAATATTGAACTGTTAAAAACACACGATAACTGACAATATTGAACTGTTAAACACACTATAATTGACAATGTTGAACTGTTAGAAACACACTTTAACTGACAATATTGAACTGTTAGAAACACACGATAACTGACAATATTGAACTGTTAGAAACACATTGTTGCCGATATTCAAAGTTGCTCATGGTTCAAAGTTCTTGTATTGTCATCTTCCCTGTTGCCGAAATTTCACCTTCATTATAGGAGACTTGGGTAAAGCAGTAAAGCAAAACTATGTATGTTTCAGAAGCGATCTTTATTTCATTACTACTAATCAACCACGGGACACAGTCAACCATTACGCAATATATATACACACTACCTTACTGTATGCAATATATATATATACTACATTATGAAAATTGTATCAAACTGATTTAGCTATATATGCAATAGTTATTTAGGAAGCGATCTAATTGTTTCCTCATATTCCAATATTATATACAGAACAATGTAAATTTAAAAAGCAAAACCTTCATCATCATCATGGAGTGACCATCACAGATAAACAACTGGATGCATGGCTGCACATCTTTTCTCCTAAACATATTAAATACAGCATCTTCTAATTTACATGCATTCTGCAATTGATTCTATTTTCAGAATTTGAAATGATCATTCACAAATGTTAATTGTAACATATACAGATATGATATTTTTTCACTTGCTGCATATAATTATGAAAAATTAATTAGACATAAACCTTTAACTCCGACCGTGTCCCTTCCTTTTCTTTCATACAAAATGAACCCCCAACCCTACAAGACGCTTCACGTTTCTTACAAAATAAACACTGGTCAAAACCAACCAGGTCAAATCACCTTTCGCAAGTGTACAATTTTAAAATAAAATAAAATCTTTAAAATACACTGAGGGCATAACATTAACCTGGCAACACTGAAAACAACCATGACACCATGGGGGACATTCCACACAGAGTTCATACATACAAATGTACAAGTATATGATATGATGATACAAACTAGAACAAGATAGTTCTGCTATACTACAACAATGTTAGCTCTATCACTCAACACCATTACAGAGTCCACTAATATTGAATAGACAGAAAATGCAGTGAATACAACACATAAATTACTATGATTGATACAACAATTGCAGCAATATGTACAGTGTAGTAAGTATTAGCGTATAAGTCTATGTGCTGGACGAAATACCCATATGCCTGATGTGGGGACCACCGTACCATCTCGCATACTTCCCAGTCAGTTCCAAGGATTGAACCTGGGTTGCATTGGTGAGAAGCGAGCTAATGTTATTATGTATTTATCCAACTAACCAGGGTATGCGCTGGATATAGATTTGGAGATATATCACCGACCATACTTCATACATCCCCATATTTTAACATTTGAGCTCGGGGGGGGGGGGTGGAGGGGGTATTAGGGGTTCCAAATATACATAAGACGACACTCCAGCTAATAATATATTTGGAGGATGAACACCCATTCTAGATTGGCTAAGCAATAAGCAATAAGTGTAAAACGTTTAAAAAAGAAACACAAGGATAAATACAATATAGACAACTTGACTACCGTCTGAAAGCAAGTCGGCAAGTTCATTTCACACCAATATGGCCACTCTCCCCTTATTATGAACCCCCCAATCACTATTTCAGACACTGACCCTGGTAGAACCACCGACCTACCTACCGCAAGCCAGTTGGCTAGCTTCCTCACATGAACTCATTATCCCTCCCACTTTCTTGCTCTGCTGGTTATTGCTCTTGCTCGCAACAACTGTGGTAGCAAAGCCGATCAGACAAGGAATAGTTGAGATTACCGGTAGTCATCGTAGCAGGGTGAAACATGATTCAAGCATTGGTCCCAAGATTAAACAGCATATATAGGAAAACATTTACACTGAGGAGAGTGGCCACTCAATACAAGTGGATTCTTATCGAGGTCAAATATATAATAAAATGCTATCGATTGCATACATTACACAACAATACAATTCAAGAACAACTGGGATTACTGTGTTGAAACTGTAGTAGTTTTCAATCAAAACACTTGCAGGCAATTTAAATCTCAATTATTTATACTTGCATACTTTCTTTTGGCAGGAGGTCCATTATTAACCCATTCAACACCAAGTAACTGACACCATATTTTTATACCGATAAATTAATAAGAACATTACATTTGGACCAGTTCATTTATCAAAATGGGTAATTATGTCTTAAAAAATAGTAATATTATTGGCAAAAAGTGCAGATCCTGATGAGAAGGCTCGTCACAAGCTGGCTCATCGGGATGTACACTTTATTAGAGGTCTGTGGTGTTGAAAGGGTTACGATATAGATACGCCATGAAAACAACCAGTCTGGAGCATAATGTACATCACGGTAATGCTAAACCAATTTCCATTCACACTAACAGAAGGAATGTCTACACGCATCTCCAACCATCAAATACACTTTATACTCGAACAAAACATAAATACAAAATTGAAATTTGTTTCAAAACTCTGAAACACGTGGGCATATCTTTGTCTCAAAACGTCCCTAGACAGGCGGATGGCAATATAATATTCCAATGTAACAATAGTGCAACTGGAAACGATGTCGACGGTGAGAGAATAAAACAAGCAATACATCATGCTTAGTGCAGCAAGCTATGTATGTGTGGTATTCAAATTTAACCTTGCCCATCGTTGTTGCATGGCTAAATTTAACCAAAGTAATTTCAATGGAATATATAGTTTGTATCAATAATACGACATTACAGATGATAAAGTTTCGAAAATGAACATAAATGTTTATATACAAACACAACTCACATAACTCTCGTTACATGTACACACAAAACAATAACTACCTACTGAAAGTAAACGCTATACACAAATCACACTATTTGTATTATATTGTAGTAAATACATCATACCTATGTTAGGATAGCATAAAGATAGATACCTTATAAAAAATAAAAGTACATTTATTCATTATTTTTACAATTAGTAGTAATTAGTGGTTACAATTGTTATTGCTAGGCGATGTAGCGTATCTGGCTTGCGTCTATTAAACAAAATATTCCAGCAGATCAACAATAGGGTACCAGCTGGTAATAAAGAAAATGGCACCCTGGTAGTTCTAGTGCTTACAATGTGATCCGAATTTTAGCAAAAAATCAAGGTTAAACCTCAAAAAGAATTCAAAAGTTATTTCAATTTTACGAGTACACACAATGACGTTTAACGTTTCTGTACAAAAAACATTGCGATGCAAGAATAGTAGCACGATTAATTGAAGCAAAAATACATAAAAACATGAAACCACCAAATAAATCATATTTACACCGCAACCTTTGGAACGTAATAAAATATGTTACAGTAATATATTGACGAATGAATAGGAATGTTTCAACCTCGCAGATTCAACCTAGAACATCGATATCAATAATTAAAATTTAAACAATTTTCTAGTTAATTTTTCAGGTACATAGCATACATGAAATATCTGATATTATATAAAATATTATTGGAAGAGGAAAATATATGGTGCAGATCAAAGTTCACAAAAATAGCCACAGTTTACTATTAAAAAAGATGGTTGTGTTGAATATGAAGAATGGAGGTGCGGTTGTGTTGAATATGAAGACTGGAGGTGCGGTTGTGTTGAATATGAAGAATGGAAGTGTGGTTGTGTTGAATATGAAGAATGGAGGTGCGGTTGTGTTGAATATGAAGAATGGAGGTGCGGTTGTGTTGAATATGAAGACTGGAGGTGCGGTTGTGTTGAATATGAAGAATGGAGGTGCGGTTGTGTTGAATATGAAGAATGGAGGTTCGAGGGGGACCAACATGATGAGAACTACATACATTACTCGAGGCTGTTCACTTTCTTACCATGATCATACATGTCTGCTTCTCAACTTGACAATACTGTGCAACATTTAGATTTACAACTTGATCATTTCTAATTTCATAACAGATTTAGAACCAGAACAAGCTGTACCAGGGTTTGTGAACCAGACCGTACACAAGCTGTATCAGGGTTGGAGAACCAGACTGTACACAAGCTGTACGAGGGTTTGTGAACCAGACTGTACACAAGCTGTACCAGGGTTTGTGAACCAGACTGTACACAAGCTGTGCCAGGGTTTGAGAACCAGACTGTACACAAGCTGTACCAGGGTTTGTGAATCAGACTGTACACAAGCTGTACCAGGGTTTGTGAACCACACTGTACACAAGCTGTACCAGGGTTTGTGAACCAGACTGTACACAAGCTGTACCAGGGTTTGAGAACCAGACTGTACACAAGCTGTACCAGGGTTTGAGAACCAGACTGTACACAAGCTGTACCAGGGTTTGTGAATAAGACTGTACCCTTGTATGACTATGGTAAGTAGTTGAACTGCCTCTGTAATTTTAAACGATCCATTCACAAATCTTTGCCAGGTCTGTTATTACAAATAAAATTGACACATAAATGATTGCACTTTGTTGCTGTATAAAGTACACTTGTGGTAATACACTGCGAAAAATAGTTCCATATGCACGTGTGTATGGAACCCATATATATGCAAGTGTGTACGGAGCCCATATATATATATGCACGTAGCCCATATATATATATATATGCACGTAGCCCATATATATATATATGCACGCGTGTACGGAGCCCATATATATATATATGCACGTCTGTACGGAGCCCATATATATATATATGCACGTCTGTACGGAGCCCATATATATATATATGCACGTCTGTACGGAGCCCATATATATATATGCACGTCTGTACGGAGCCCATATATATATATGCACGTGTGTATGGAGCCCATATATATATATGCACGTGTGTACGGAGCCCATATATATATGCACGTGTGTACGGAGCCCATATATATATGCATGAGTGGAGCCAGTTTATTACATACACTAGTTGTTCTACATACAAGTTATTTCACTGGAATATATGCATTCCATAAACTCGCAATACATGAAACCATATTCTGCAGAGAGATTAACATATTACACGTTAATTTCACTTGTATAATATAATGTATATACTTGATTCACACTGATAAAATTTATATAAGCCTTGTGCCCTAACAGTCAGTGTGCAACAATTAATACTTTGCAATAACAACGTCCACATATATGATAATGTAAAAACAATCTTATATACATCTTATCTTATATTGATCTACAGTTTAGTACACATTTCTATTAGCTACAATGCCTGGTTTCCAGCTTATGTGGGCTTAGCACCAAACTGCTCTTCATACTTGTAGATAAAGATATAGAATGCTCAAGCTAGTAGTGAGAAAGTGTAATTGTGTCATCTAATGATATTTGAATAGAATGGAGTGCTTTACAATGGCCAGTGTATCTTATTGGACAATATTTTGTCTGAAAATTGTAAAATAAAAAAAGTTTAATTATTTTTTTTAGGAATGTCAGGGTCCCAAGGGCAAAGAATGTACCCTGGAACAGTTTCGCACCAAGCCAACATTACGTATCTCTATAGTGAACACATTCCATTTCCATTCTGAAATGATTCCACATATGAACTATAGTGTCAATAGATGCACACCAGGGCTCATTCTAGGTCAGAATTTTTGGGAGAAGTGAGAAAGCGCGCTATTTATGCTTAAATGGCGTTATTTAATAAATTTCAACAAAATATGGTTAAAATGCACAGCATGACCGTTAAATACAACATTTGAATAGAAGGAGTGCTTTATAATGGGCCAGTGTATATCTTACTGGACAAAAATTTGTATGAAATTGCAAAAAAAATAAAAAAAGAGAAGTGGGGCCCCCCCAATGGGGGAAGTCAGAGTCCCTAGGGCACTAGAATGATCCCTGCACACCTAATGCCATGTGATGTGAACACTGCATGCTAAAGTATGTTTTCCCACATATTTATATTACTGGTATTCATTTTAAATATGATCCATTGCTGCCTATTGAACAACCATCAAGTTTGTTCAGCATCTGTTATGTATTTTTTCATTACGATATATTTCACATTAAGCATTGTTGACACATCGGATGCATTTCCCCCCCCATTGTGTATAATGTGGCCTTGTGCATCACTGTCCACTCACTGCCCAACAAACAGCATTAGTGTCAAAATATTCTCTAGCGCATGCATGTCTGCAGCTCCAAAGTTATCACAAAAACATTTTCATTTTATTCTTTGCAATTTTCACAACCAAAGTTCTAACATAGTAGTCTGTTATGAGCGAAATATTGTTGCCCCGATACCTGTTTCCATTGTACAACATATATTCACATATAAAACGAGATGTCATCGTTCTTTTGTAAGGCAGTTATTATGGTATTACTAAATATCACAAACATTTATTATACTGTCGCCTCTTTCGCATCTGATGCATATTTACTCTTTTTATCAACGTATAAACCAATAAATGAACCGTCTTCGTTAAACTTGCTCACATCAAAACCATATTCTTCTGTTGGATCGTCGTCATCAGAATCCCACGGTTTCACATCCTCCGACAAGGAAGCGTTGTCTGCACCAGGTTTATCATCATCATAATCATCATCACTGAAACATACATCATCATAATCATCATCACTGAAACATACATCATCATAATCATCATCACTGAAACATACATCATCATAATCATCATCACTGAAACATACATCATCATAATCATCATCACTGAAACATACATCATCATAATCATCATCACTGAAACATACATCATCATAATCATCATCACTGAAACATACATCATCATAATCATCATCACTGAAACATACATCATCATAATCATCATCACTGAAACATACATCATCATAATCATCATCACTGAAACATACATCATCATAATCATCATCACTGAAACATACATCATCATAAACATCATCACTGAAACATACATCATCATAAACATCATCACTGAAACAAAGTCATGAGAACTTGAAACTCAAGTAAACAAATCAAATTTAATATGCTTAATCTCCACGCTTATCAATTAAAAACATGCTCTAGAATGACCGAGAACAAGTATGCTTGCAGCTGCAATATGAAGCATTTGCTGGGTGGACAGGGAAATCGGTCGCCCTGTCCAACGGGTACACACCTATTGCCTATTTATTTGTTTTTTTGGGATTTAGTCACACCAACAGTTTGGGTCAAATGGCGACTCCAGCTATTATTGGTGGAGGAAGACCCCAGCTGCCCCACCTTGCAGTATTGGCTGGATAGCATGAAAGCATTCAACACCCCCAGTGAACCTATAGCAATGAGGGGCAAGTAATTTGAAGTCACACAGAGTTCCTTTACTCCACACAGAGTTCCTTTACTCCACACAGAGTTCCTTTACTCCACACAGAGTTCCTTTACTCCACACAGAGTTCCTTTACTCCACACAGAAGAGGACAGTTCCTAATTTTATATACATACTGCTGTAAGCAACAGACACACTACTACAGAGCCAATATCTATTAAAGACGCTAGCGGCAGGATGTGATAAACAAATTGTACAAGTAATGGGTCAAGGTGTCTAATTAATCGTGCGTAATGTCATCTCTAGTAATATATATGCATAAGAAAGTTGTGATTATCGAAATGCCAAACTTTTGAATTTTAGTGTGAAAAGTAACCATATTTCAGATTTTCTGGAGGACGTTACAAATTCCTAACTGGAGGACTAATGGACGTTACAAATCCTAGCTGGATGACAAATGGATGTTACAAATCCTAGCTGGAGGACTAATGGATGTTACAAATCCTAGCTGGAGGATTAATGGACGTTACAAATCCTAGCTGGAGGTCTAATGGACGCTACAAATCCTAGCTGGATGACAAATGGATGTTACAAATCCTAGCTGGAGGACTAATGTACGCTACAAATCCTAGCTGGAGGACTAATGGACGTTACAAATTCCTAACTGGAGGACTAATGGACGCTACAAATCCTAGCTGGATGACAAATGGATGTTACAAATCCTAGCTGGAGGACTAATGGACGTTACAAATCCTAGCTGGATGACAAATGGACGTTACAAATCCTAGCTGGAGGACTAATGGACGCTACAAATCCTAGCTTGAGGACTAATGGACGTTACAAATCCTAGCTGGAGGACTAATGGACGCTACAAATCCTAGCTGGAGGACTAATGTACGCTACAAATCCTAGCTGGAGGACTATTGGACGTTAGAAATCCTAGCTGGAGGACTAATGGACGTTACAAATCCTAGCTGGAGGACTAATGGACAGTACAAATCCTAGCTGGAGGACTAATGGATGCTACAAATCCTAGCTGGAGGACTAATGGACATTAGAAATCCTAGCTGGAGGACTAATGGACGTTACAAATCCTAGCTGGAGGACTAATGGACGTTACAAATCCTAGCTGGAGGACTAATGGACGTTACAAATCCTAGCTGGAGGACTAATGGACGTTACAAATCCTAGCTGGAGGACTAATGGACGTTACAAATCCTAGCTGGAGGACTAATGGACGTTACAAATCCTAGCTGGAGGACTAATGGACGTTACAAATCCTAGCTGGAGGACTAATGGACGTTACAAATCCTAGCTGGAGGACTAATGGACGTTACAAATCCTAGCTGGAGGACTAATGGACGTTACAAATCCTAGCTGGAGGACTAATGGACGTTACAAATCCTAGCTGGAGGACTAATGGACGTTACAAATCCTAGCTGGAGGACTAATGGACGTTACAAATCCTAGCTGGAGGACTAATGGACGTCACAAATCCTAGCTGGAGGACTAATGGACGTTACAAATCCTAGCTTGAGGACTAATAGATGTTACAAATCCTAGCTGGAGGACTAATGGACATTACAAATCCTAGCTGGAGGACTAATGGACGTTACAAATCCTAGCTGGAGGACTAATGGACATTACAAATCCTAGCTGGAGGACTAATGGACGTTACAAATCCTAGCTGGAGAACTAACGGGACGTTACAAGAACTTACACTCTGCCCACATCGTGGAAGCCGCTATCTTTCAGCTCCTGTGCAGGGTCATGTCCAGCCTGGTGCTCCTTCTTGTCCACTGCAAATTGAAATTGTCATTATATTTAGGTATCTCAGTAAATCGATACAGCATACATTAAACCGGTCTTAAGCAGCTAGTCAATGAAGCTACAGAATATGGCTGCTTATCACAGATAGCTGCTCACTGGTGGTCAAATAACTAGACAAGCAATCTGGAAGCTGGCTGTTTCACTCTTTGCATGCTGGATAAAATAAAAGCTATAAATAGATCAAATAATTGTAGCAGACAACAATTTATAATAAGGCTTATTGCCATGGCAATAATACCAAATTTATTTTTGCAGTAAAGCTGTTTATATATGTATGATAATGGTACGAATTACCATGAGTACGAATATTCATGAGGACGAATCTCTAATTGGTCATGTGATTTCCTGTTGGAATAAATTATTGGCTGCCTAAAAACAAAGCATTGATTACTGTATAAATCTTTTCACAGCTAGCGAGCAGAGTTAATACATTATATTAATCTCTCTCTTGAGACATCATTCCTCATGCAATCCATCTGCCATGAGGGAGAGAGAGGAGAGGCAATGTGGAATTTAAAGGGCACAATAGTAGCAGCTGGGTCTGGACACGATCTCCAGGCCTCTCACACCTGAAGGGAACGATATACCACTGTGCTATCATGACTTCCACTACCTGATTGTCATTACATTTAGGGATCTCATTAACGGAATACAACCTATACTTGATGGCCTTAATACACTTTTATAAGATACAGTTATTTTACCAAATCTAATCCAATGGATTGTTGTTAAATTCTTTATTATTTTGCGATAAACTTGTTTGAGATTGATTACTGTAAAAGATTACATTTCTTTGGTTTAATGAATCCCAAAAAATGCAACATTTAATGCCATTCAATCCCAAGTGCGTTTTTAATGCCACCAACTATACTTCAAACTGGTCTTAAGCAGCCAGTCAATGTAGCTACTGAAAGTGGCTACTTAGCACAGAAAGCTGCTTCCTGAAGGTCAAATAAGTAGAGGGTTGTTTGTTTTTAGAGTTTAAGGTCGCACCAACAGCTTAGGTCATATGGCGAGTCTCCAGCTCTTAATTGTGAAGGAAGACGCCGGATGCACCCCAGAGCAGTCTTTCAGGCATGGATGGGTAAACTCCCAGTGGGATAACAATAACTGATAACGTACACGGATATGTGCCGCCTCTATTTCTATATAACAATAACTGATAACGTACACGGATATGTGCCGCCTCTATTTCTATATAACAGTAACGGATAACTTACATGGATATGTGCCGCCTCTATTTCTATATAACAGTAACGGATAACTTACACGGATATGTGCCGCCTCTATTTCTATATAACAGTAACGGATAACTTACACGGATATGTGCCGCCTCTATTTCTATATAACAGTAGCGGATAACTTACACGGATATGTGCCGCCTCTATTTCTATATAACAGTAACGGATAACTTACATGGATATGTGCCGCCTCTATTTCTGTGCATATATAACAGTAACGGATAACTTACATGGATATGTGCCTCCTCTATTTCTATACATATATAACAGTAACGGATAACGTACACGGATATGTGCCTCCTCTATTTCTATACATATATAACAGTAACGGATAACTTACATGGATATGTGCCGCCTCTATTTCTATACATATATAACAGTAACGGATAACTTACATGGATATGTGCCGCCTCTATTTCTATATAACAGTAACGGATAACTTACATGGATATGTGCTGCCTCTATTTCTACATATATAACAGTAACGGATAACTTACATGGATATGTGCTGCCTCTATTTCTACATATATAACAGTAACGGATAACTTACATGGATATGTGCCGCCTCTATTTCTGTGCATATATAACAGTAACGGATAACTTACATGGATATGTGCCTCCTCTATTTCTATACATATATAACAGTAACGGATAACTTACATGGATATGTGCCGCCTCTATTTCTATATAACAGTAACGGATAACTTACATGGATATGTGCCGCCTCTATTTCTATATATATATATAACAGTAACGGATAACTTACATGGATATGTGCTGCCTCTATTTCTATATAACAGTAATGGATAACTTACATGGATATGTGCCGCCTCTATTTCTATACATATATAACAGTAACTGATAACTTACATGGATATGTGCCGCCTCTATTTCTATACATATATAACAGTAACGGATAACGTACATGGATATGTGCTGCCTCTATTTCTATACATATATAACCGTAACGGATAACGTACATGGATATGTGCTGCCTCTATTTCTATACATATATAACAGTAACGGATAACTTACATGGATATGTGCCGCCTCTATTTCTGTGCATGTAGCAGACGATGAGCGCAATAACGATAAACAGGAGGAGTATCGCCAAGATGAGAGCAAGAAACCAGAGATTGGTCGAAGCAGTATCAACGATCGGGATAACTCCTGAAATAATAGCAATTAACTCAGTGTACACCTCTAAAACAATAGCAATTAACTCATTGTACACCTCTAAAACAATAGCAATTAACACATTGTACACCTCTAAAACAATAGCAATTAACTCATTGTACACTTCTAAAACAATAGCAATTAACTCATTGTACACCTCTAAAACAATAGCAATTAACTCATTGTACACCCTAAAACAATAGCAATTAACTCATTGTACACTTCTAAAACAATAGCAATTAACTCATTGTACACCTCTAAAACAATAGCAATTAACGCATTGTACACCTCTAAAACAATAGCAATTAACTCTTGTACACCTCTAAAACAATAGCAATTAACTCTTGTACACCTCTAAAACAATAGCAATTAACTCAGTGTACACATCTAAAACAATAGCAATTAACTCATTGTACACATCTAAAACAATAGCAATGAACTCTTTGTACACCTCTAAAACAATAGCAATTAACTCATTGTACACCTAAAACAATAGCAATTAACTCATTGTACACTTCTAAAACTTGTTATCAGCTAGTATTTCTGTTATCAGCTAGTCTTTCTGTTATCAGCTAGTCTTTTTGTGATCAGCTAGTAATTCTGTTATCAGCTAGTATTTCTGTTATCAGCTAGTATTTCTGTTATCAGCTAGTCTTTCTGTTATCAGCTAGTCTTTGTTATCAGCTAGTAATTCTGTTATCAGCTAGTATTTCTGTTATCAGCTGGTCTTTCTGTTATCAGCTAGTATTTCTTTGAATTTGTAAGTAATATCATTATGTTATATTTATGTTATATTTCGGGTTTTGCGCCTGCATCAGCACCATTTTGGGCTATATCGCCGGCAGGCAGTTTACCTAACAACACCTTTCCTGGGCAGGCTCCAGCGGTTAACCAGTACTTGGGTGCACCAACCTCCGTAAGAAACTGCCAACTTTTTCATATAAATGAGACACGGCCTGAGCGGGTGTCGAACCCGTCACAATCAGTGATGATAGGTTACAGTGGTATACAAGTCAGCGACCTTAACCACTCGACCACGGAGGCGGACACGTAAGTAATATCAATTTTACAATTTAGAATATTGACAGTGAATATCTGAGCAACTTGGTGTTCAATAAACTGGTGTTCAATAATTAAGAGTTGGACCATAGATGGTATGTTTTACGTTTATTTATCATCGCTACCGGTTGCCCATATGAGCGATGACTCCTGAAGATATTAGTCATTTTAGATTTTTTGGAGGATAGTGCAATGATACAGACAGAGACCCATTCCAGAGTCTCCTCTGGTACTTTTACGTGGATGGTGTAAAGCACTGACACAAGACCTCGGTTTAACGTCCCATCTGAAAGACTTAATTTTATTAGGGTCAGACCACAGGGATTCGGCACGTTTGGGGGTACTAGTATATATATTTAAGTACAGGGATTCTACTCTGTGGGATGTCAGATTTCGCATCGATCAGTAAAATGGCCCTATCTGAAACAATGTTGTACAAAGCTGTCCAAATATAACGCCTATCCCGAGTCTTTATATTGTTCTTCAAATAAAACACAACTTTAAGTTGCATGCATGTATACTTTGCAAACAATTGCCACAAGCATTGGCCATAGCAGGTCACATTTCCATACTAGGACACGGGTTCTGTCAGCAACAAAAAAAAATCTTCGACGGGAGAGTTTTAACTGTGAATAACATTATCAATAAAATGTGTTTCCACTAACGTGTAGGTTTATTCGGCAAAAATGTACGTCAAAAAGAGATTTCGTAGCATTTTCAATTTGTTTTGAAAATTTCTAAAGCGGCGCAATTCGCATTGAAACGAGCGTTGAAACGAGCGTTCTGATTGGATTATGATTATTCTTCATATATAAAAAAACATCTTGTTACATTCTAATAATCCAATCAGAACGCTCGTACATACTTGGTGGGATTACATCTTCGCCAGTGACAGTGAAGTTGAGCTCTACTCTGTCATACTTGTGATATATGACTACAGAATAGACTCTGTCCTTGAGACTGCTGTATGTGTTGTACGTTTCTGTATCATCTTCTTTCACCTCCGGGAACACAATCTGCATATCCCTTCCATTTGGTAATAATTTGAAGTGCTCACCAAGCTTACCACTAGGAGGTAGCTTCTCCGTCACTGGAAATGTACAATGATACGGTTACAACAACTGTATATGTAGTAAGATATGGGTAAAAACAACTGTATATGTAGTAAGATAAGGGTAAAAACACCTGTATATGTAGTAAGATAAGGGTAAAAACACCTGTATATGTAGTAAGATATGGGTAAAAACACCTGTATATGTAGTAAGATATGGGTAAAAACACCTGTATATATAGTAAGATAAGGGTAAAAACAACTGATTTTTTAAATTTATTTTACAATGGTTGCCAAACAATTTTAACAACTTATATTAATCACGTAAATGTCGTCATTTGTGTGGGAGGAAATCGTAGTATCTGTAAAAACCCACCTGTCTGATCTGGCGACAACAGTACCATTTCACAGACTTCCCAGTTCGAGGATCGAACCCGGGTTACATTGGTGAGAAGCGAGCGCGCTAACCACTGCGCTAATCGAACCTAGTAATGAGAAATAGAGTTGTTGCTATTTCTGAATCCCGACTCATTATTGGAGTTATTCCATGTATGATATATAGCACTCGCTTCTCACCAATGCAACCCGGGTTCGATCCTCGGACCAGGAAGTATGCGAGATGGTACGGTGGTCACCAGATTGGACAGGTGGGTTTTCTCGGGGTACCTCCCACACATATACGATTTCATTCACACCAACGTGAGTGATTAATATAAGTTGTTAAAACTTGTTTCGCAATCATTGTGTAGGATGATATCATTTGAATAATATTTTTATTTCAAGGATAAAATTCTATAACAATAATGGAAAGAAAAATATAATTACCTAGTTTGTTGAACTTCATTGATTTGTTCTGGCTTTCCACATACCACTGCCATTTATACTTCAACTGGTACTGCCAATTCCTGTCTGTTGTACCCTCAACAGGTATCTCCAGTATTGTTCCAGGATACACGTAGTACGTACTGTTGGGTTGCTGCAACACCACAATCTTATCTGCAAGCAAAATGCACCCCACCATTATCACTTCAGCCAACATGACATTGTTCAATGTAGTTTATACAAATTTCGTTTAGCTTGATTGCAGAACAAGTTCTTACAAGTAAAATTTGTTCGGAGAAATACATCACCATGTCTTATATTTTGGCGCGGAGCGATTTCAGCTGTTTTGATCAAAATTGAAACCAGTTCGAGAAAATTTGAAAACAATATTTTCAAGATGGCCATCATAAGCGTAACCTACCTGACCAGACCCCAGTAAGCGTAATCCACCTGACCAGACCCCAGTAAGCATAACCCACCTGGCCAGACCCCAGTAAGCGTAACCCACCTAGCCAGACCCCAGTAAGCATAACCCACCTGGCCAGACCCCAGTAAGCATAACCCACCTGGCCAGACCCCAGTAAGCATAACCCACCTGGCCGGACCCCAGTAAGCATAACCCATGTGGTCAGACCCCAGTAAGCGTAACCCACCTGGCCAGACGCCAGTAGGCGTAACCCACCTGGCCAGACCCCAGTAAGTGTAACCCACCTTGCCAGACCCCAGTAAGCATAACCCACCTGGCCAAACCCCAGTAAGCATAACCCACCTGGCCAAACCCCAGTAAGCATAACCCACCTGGCCAGACCCCAGTAAGCATAACCCACCTGGCCAAACCCCAGTAACAGGGTACCCACAGGATATGAGGAAACAAATTCCCTGATAATTCCCTGATATTTCCCTGATCAATCTCCAATTTTCCCTGACAAATATACGCGTTTACATAGGCCTAGATGACGAAATACTCAAGATGATCAAATATACTCGTTCGCATCTAGATGACGAAATACTCAATCATGACCAAATACACGTGTGCGCATAGATGACAAACTATGCGCGGACGACGACAAAATGGTCGCGGACGACCATGTATGCGCGCGTGCGAGGATGACAAAATAAAATTCCCTGATAATTCCCTGATATTCTCATGTTTTTAAAATTCCCTGATAATTCCCTGCAGGGAACAGGTTTTGGTCATTTTCCCTGTTTTCCCTGTTTTCCCTGATGCGTGGGTACCCTGCAGTAAGCATAACCCACCTGGCCAGACCCCAGTAAGCGTAACCCACCTGGCCAAACCCCAGTAAGCGTAACCCACCTGGCCAAACCCCAGTAAGCATAACCCACCTGGCCAGACCCCAGTAAGCATAACCCACCTGGCCAGACCCCAGTAAGCGTAACCCACCTAGCCAGACCCCAGTAAGCATAACCCACCTGGCCAAACCCCAGTAAGCATAACCCACCTGGCCAAACCCCAGTAAGCATAACCCACCTGGTCATCATTAACCACTCAGCCAGACTCCAGACCCACACTGATGATCGTTAACCACTCAGCCGGACTCCAGTAGGTTTCAGACCCACACTGATGATCGTTAACAACTCAACCAGACTCCAGTAGGTTTCAGACCCACACTGATGATCGTTAACAACTCAACCGGACTCCAGTAGGCTTCAGACACACACTGATGATCGTTAACCACTCAGCCGGACTCCAGTAGGTTTCAGACCCACACTGATGATCGTTAATCACTGACATTAACCACTTAGCCATACTCATGTAGTTAGCATACCACAAACTGTTTGGTTAAATAATGATGTCAACTACTCGGTCATGAAGATCTCGGAAGATTTAATATTAAGTAAGTTGTACCTACCTACCTACGACAGTGAGACAGCCGCTCCCTAGACCTGTGCCGTAACCATTGCCTACCATACACTGGACACAGATTGTACCTACCTACGACAGTAAGACAGCCGCTCCCTAGAACTGTGCCGTAACGATTCCCTACCATACACTGGACACAGATTGTACCTACCTACGATAGTAAGACGGCCGCTCCCTAGAACTGTGCCGTAACCATTGCCTACCATACACTGGACACAGATTGTACCTACCTACGACAGTAAGACAGTGCGCTCTCTAGAACTGTGCCGTAACCATTCCCTACCATACACTGGACACAGATTGTACCTACCTACGACAGTCGCTCCCTAGAACTGTGCTGTAACCATTCCCTACCATACACTGGACACAGATTGTACCTACCTACGACAGTAAGACAGCCGCTCCCTAGAACTGTGCCGTAACCATTCCCTACCATACACTGGACACAGATTGTACCTACCTACGACAGTAAGACAGCCGCCCCCTAGAACTGTGCCGTAACCATTGCCTACCATACACTGGACACAGATTGTACCTACCTACGACAGTCGCTCCCTAGAACTGTGCCGTAACCATTGCCTACCATACACTGGACACAGATTGTACCTACCTACGACAGTAAGACAGCCGCCCCCTAGAACTGTGCCGTAACCATTGCCTACCATACACTGGACACAGATTGTACCTACCTATGACAGTCGCTCCCTAGAACTGTGCCGTAACCATTGCCTACCATACACTGGACACAGATTGTACCTACCTACGACAGTCGCTCCCTAGAACTGTGCCGTAACCATTGCCTACCATACACTGGACACAGATTGTACCTACCTACGACAGTCGCTCCCTAGAACTGTGCCGTAACCATTGCCTACCATACACTGGACACAGATTGTACATACCTACGACAGTCGCTCCCTAGAACTGTGCCGTAACCATTGCCTACCATACACTGGACACAGATTGTACCTACCTACGACAGTCGCTCCCTAGAACTGTGCCGTAACCATTCCCTACCATACACTGGACACAGATTGTACCTACCTACGACAGTCGCTCCCTAGAACTGTGCCGTAACCATTCCCTACCATACACTGGACACAGATTGTACCTACCTACGACAGTAAGACAGCCGCTCCCTAGAACTGTGCCGTAACCATTCCCTACCATACACTGGACACAAATGGAGTTGCCGTTGCTTACTTGGGGCACAGTGAGCTCCGTCCTTTGAGAGTTAATACGGAACTTGTTCCGGACAATCTCTTCATGACCAGCTGTAATGTGATACATGGTAATGTGATACAAACTAGAAACAGTTTCAACCTGGTCAATAAGTTCCTTAACTATTCAATAAATTCCTTAACTATTTGCATGCTGGGTAAAATAATGGCTATAAATACTTCAAAATAATTGTACCATACGACATGTGTTTTTCCTATTTGCATATGTGGCATACAACAATTTATCGTGCAGGTAAACACAAATGTGACAATATATCGTGCAGAGTGACACAAATGTGACAATACATCGTGCAGGTAAACACAAATGTGTCGATACATTCTGCTCAGTGTTAGTTGTGACGGGGTTTTAAAATATCATTTAACTATTATATAGTTTAGGAATGTATCTACTACAGTATATAAATATCATTTAACTATTATATAGTTTAGGATTGTATCTACTACAGTATATAAATATCATTTAACTATTATATAGTTTAGAATTGTATCTACTACAGTATATAAATATCATTTAACTATTATATAGTTTAGGAATGTATCTACTACAGTATATAAATATCATTTAACTATTATATAGTTTAGGATTGTATCTACTACAGTATATAAATATCATTTAACTATTATATAGTTTAGGAATGTATCTACTACTACAGTATATAAATATCATTTAACTATTATATAGTTTAGGAATGTATCTACTACAGTATATAAATATCATTTAACTATTATATAGTTTAGGATTGTATCTACTACAGTATATAAATATCATTTAACTATTATATAGTTTAGGAATGTATCTACTACAGTATATAAATATCATTTAACTATTATATAGTTTAGGAATGTATCTACTACAGTATATAAATATCATTTAACTATTATATAGTTTAGGAATGTATCTAAATATCATTTAACTATTATATAGTTTAGGAATGTATCTACTACAGTATATAAATGTCATTGCAACTATTATATAGTTTAGGATTGTATCTACTACTGTATATATATGTCATTGCAACTATTATATAGTTTAGGAATGTATCTACTACAGGATTGTATCTATTACAGTATATATATGTCATTGCAACTTGTATACTTTCACTTACGACATGCACTCTCGTCTGAGCCGTCGCTGCAGTCATTCGCGCCATTACATATTTTATCTTTGGTTAAACACGATTTCTTGTCATGACACATGAATCCTGGGTAATTACAGATGAGCTCGTTGCACGGAACTGTACCTGGAATACACTTGCCATTACATCGCTGCTGGGACTCCGAGCACAAGCCTACAATTTACAAGGAAACAAAATCAAAACTTAAAATGTGACAAAACATCATTATTTCCGAGAATATCATATCTATAGAATAATATTGATTGTATTACAGATGCACATAATTCATACTTCATTTCCTATATGCCCATGCTGGCTAACAAGCTTCCTCATTTCCTGGAATCCGACATCGGTAGGAATGCAACAAGTGAGGGGCAAGTGATTGTCAGTACATAATATCAACAACACAGTCAGCACATATAGGTGAGGAGCAAGTGATTGTCTGTACATAATATCAACAACACAGTCAGCACATATAGGTGAGGGGCAAGTGATTGTCTGTACATAATATCAACAACACAGTCAGCACATATAGGTGAGGGAGGGGCAAGTGATTGTCTGTACATAATATCAACAACACAGTCAGCACATATAGGTGAGGAGCAAGTGATTGTCTGTACATAATATCAACAACACAGTCAGCACATATAGGTGAGGGGCAAGTGATTGTCTGTACATAATATCAACAACACAGTCAGCACATATAGGTGAGGGAGGGGCAAGTGATTGTCTGTACATAATATCAACAACACAGTCAGCACATATAGGTGAGGAGCAAGTGATTGTCTGTACATAAAATCAACAACAGTCAGCACATATAGGTGAGGGAGGGGCAAGTGATTGTCTGTACATAATATCAACAACACAGTCAGCACATATAGGTGAGGGAGGGGCAAGTGATTGTCTGTACATAATATCAACAACACAGCCAGCACATATAGGTGAGGGGCAAGTGATTGTCTGTACATAATATCAACAACACAGTCAGCACATATAGGTGAGGGAGGGGCAAGTGATTGTCTGTACATAAAATCAACAACAGTCAGCACATATAGGTGAGGGAGGGGCAAGTGATTGTCTGTACATAATATCAACAACACAGTCAGCACATATAGGTGAGGGAGGGGCAAGTGATTGTCTGTACATAATATCAACAACACAGTCAGCACATATAGGTGAGGAGCAAGTGATTGTCTGTACATAATATCAACAACACAGTCAGCACATATAGGTGAGGGGCAAGTGATTGTCTGTACATAATATCAACAACACAGTCAGCACATATAGGTGAGGGAGGGGCAAGTGATTGTCTGTACATAATATCAACAACACAGTCAGCACATATAGGTGAGGAGCAAGTGATTGTCTGTACATAATATCAACAACACAGTCAGCACATATAGGTGAGGGGCAAGTGATTGTCTGTACATAATATCAACAACACAGTCAGCACATATAGGTGAGGGGCAAGTGATTGTCTGTACATAATATCAACAACACAGTCAGTACATATAGGTGAGGAGCAAGTGATTGTCTGTACATAATATCAACAACACAGTCAGTACATATAGGTGAGGGGCAAGTGATTGTCTGTACATAATATCAACAACACAGTCAGTACATATAGGTGAGGAGCAAGTGATTGTCTGTACATAATATCAACAACACAGTCAGCACATATAGGTGAGGGGCAAGTGATTGTCAGTACATAATATCAACAACACAGTCAGCACATATAGGTGAGGGAGGGGCAAGTGATTGTCTGTACATAATATCAACAACACAGTCAGCACATATAGGTCAGGGTTCATCATATAAATGTGTTCATGTACGTACATTGGACAGACCTGGACAGTTATGTTCATCGTATCAATGTGTTTATGTACGTGCATTAGACAGACCTGGACAGTTATGTTCATCATATAAATGTGTTTATGTACGTGCATTAGACAGACCTGGACAGTTATGTTCATCGCATAAATGTGTTCATGTACGTGCATTGGACAGACTTGGACAGTTATGTTCATCGTATCAATGTGTTTATGTACGTGCATTAGACAGACCTGGACAGTTATGTTCATCATATAAATGTGTTTATGTACGTGCATTAGACAGACCTGGACAGTTATGTTCATCATATAAATGTGTTTATGTACGTGCATTAGACAGACCGGGACAGTTATGTTCATCATATAAATGTGTTTATGTACGTGCATTAGACAGACCTGGACAGTTATGTTCATCATATAAATGTGTTTATGTACGTGCATTAGACAGACCTAGACAGTTATGTTCATCGCTGTCGTCTGTACAGTCGGGTGAATTATCACACACTTTGTTCTCTGGAATACACTGAGAATAACCAGTTTTCAGAGTTTCTGTACACTCAAAGTACCTTTCCATGCAACCTGGATATAAAATAAAACAACAATAAAAACATTAATGTAATATTCTTTTAAACACAGATAATATTAAAACTAACTAGTATTATTAATTTAAATTGCTCTTAATGCTTGGACCAGGAACCAATAAACAATGTCTACAGGGGGGGAGTAGTTCATCTTGGACCAGGAACCAATAAACAATGTCTACGGGGGGGGAGTAGTTCATCTTGGACCATGAACCAATAAACAATGTCTACGGGGGGGGAGTAGTTTATCTTGGACCAGGAACCAATAAACAATGTCTATGGGGGGAGTAGTTCATCTTGGACCAGGAACCAATAAACAATGTCTACAGGGGGGTGTAGTTCATCTTGGACCAGGAACCAATAAACAATGTCTATGGGGGGGGAGTAGTTCATCTTGGACCAGGAACCAATAAACAATGTCTACAGGGGGGGAGTAGTTTATCTTGGACCAGGAACCAATAAACAATGTCTACAGGGGGGGGGAGTAGTTTATCTTGGACCAGGAACCAATAAACAATGTCTACAGGGGAGTAGTTCATCTTGGACCAGGAACCAATAAACAATGTCTACGGGGGGGGGGGGGGGGGGAGTAGTTTATCTTGGACCAGGAACCAATAAACAATGTCTACGGGGGGAGTAGTTCATCTTGGACCAGGAACCAATAAACAATGTCTACGGGGGGAGTAGTTCATCTTGGACCAGGAACCAATAAACAATGTCTACAGGGGGGGGAGTAGTTCATCTTGGACCAGGAACCAATAAACAATGTCTACAGGGGGGGAGTAGTTCATCTTGGACCAGGAACCAATAAACAATGTCTATGGGGGGGGGAGTAGTTCATCTTGGACCAGGAACCAATAAACAATGTCTACGGGGGATTTCCTATGACACAGTTACAGGATAATAAGCAATGAGTACCTACCCAGCAGTGGGGCTGTATCTATGAGCCAGACAGGAGGTAGGCTAAAGGCATTGTGTGAAGTTGTTTTACACTGGAATACTGCATCCTTGCCGACTGGTATAAACTGAGGGGCTGGATCCTTACCCTTGACAAACGATGGCGGTGCTAAAATGATCAAATTTTTAAATTTGAAAATCTGTGGTATTTACTCTATAATACAATAAGGGTTGTTAGGGTTTCCAGGATTTTAACATACCAACAACTACAATCAGATGCCAACATTCCAGCTGTATCCAGGTCACGACCACCCTCGTCCTTGTAACACATGTGAGAACACTGAACAATTCCTTAGCATTCATCATAAATTTTCATGTTACATTAACTGTGGAATTTGCATTTAGCATGTCTATCCAGAAAAAAACAAACATTTTAACATCGCAAAACACATTACTACGATACCTTGCGAAGACTCACAAAACTAAAAGGTGTGTAAAATGTTTGTTCCTCCTTTTAGGAGGTCATTAATTAAATAAAGAAACAACACATTTCATTTCAATTTTACATTTAATAGTAAATTAATTCCCCGAAGATCCACCATAATTATTTATATAACGTTAAAATTAAAGGGTGTGTAAAAAGTTTGTTCCTATTTTCAGGAGGAAATTAATTGAGCAAACAAGTGATCAGGCATGTACTGAGTAAGTGTCCTGAGGTGGAGTTGCAGAGATTTAAGGTGATCAGGCATGTACTGAGTAAGTGTCCTGAGGTGGAGAGATTTAAGGCGATCAGGCATGTACTGATTAAGTGTCCTGAGGTGGAGAGATTTAAGGTGATCAGGCATGTACTGAGTAAGTGTCCTGAGGTGGAGTTGCAGAGATTTAAGGTGATCAGGCATGTACTGAGTAAGTGTCCTGAGGTGGAGTTGGAGAGATTTAAGGCGATCAGGCATGTACTGAGTAAGTGTCCTGAGGTGGAGTTGCAGAGATTTAAGGTGATCAGGCATGTACTTGGTAAGTGTCCTGAGGTGGAGTTGCAGAGATTTAAGGTGATCAGGCATGTACTGAGTAAGTGTCCTGAGGTGGAGTTGCAGAGATTTAAGGTGATCAGGCATGTACTGAGTAAGTGTCCTGAGGTGGAGTTGCAGAGATTTAAGGTGATCAGGCATGTACTTGGTAAGTGTCCTGAGGTGGAGTTGCAGAGATTTAAGGTGATCAGGCATGTACTGGGTAAGTGTCCTGAGGCGGAGTTGCAGAGATTTAAGGTGGTCAGGCATGTACTGAGTAAGTGTCCTGAGGTGGAGAGATTTAAGGCGATCAGGCATGTACTGATTAAGTGTCCTGAGGTGGAGAGATTTAAGGTGATCAGGCATGTACTGAGTAAGTGTCCTGAGGTGGAGTTGCAGAGATTTAAGGTGATCAGGCATGTACTGAGTAAGTGTCCTGAGGTGGAGTTGCAGAGATTTAAGGTGATCAGGCATGTACTGGGTAAGTGTCCTGAGGTGGAGTTGCAGAGATTTAAGGTGATCAGGCATGTACTGGGTAAGTGTCCTGAGGCGGAGTTGCAGAGATTTAAGGTGTTCAGGCATGTACTGAGTAAGTGTCCTGAGGTGGAGAGATTTAAGGCGATCAGGCATGTACTGATTAAGTGTCCTGAGGTGGAGAGATTTAAGGTGATCAGGCATGTACTGAGTAAGTGTCCTGAGGTGGAGTTGCAGAGATTTAAGGTGATCAGGCATGTACTGAGTAAGTGTCCTGAGGTAGAGTTGGAGAGATTTAAGGCGATCAGGCATGTACTGAGTAAGTGTCCTGAGGTGGAGTTGCAGAGATTTAAGGCGATCAGGCATGTACTGAGTAAGTGTCCTGAGGTGGAGTTGCAGAGATTTAAGGTGATCAGGCATGTACTGAGTAAGTGTCCTGAGGTGGAGTTGCAGAGATTTAAGGTGATCAGCATATACTGAGTAAGTGTCCTGTGGTGGAGTTGCAGAGATTTAAGGTGATCAGGCATGTACTGAATAAGTGTCCTGAGGTGGAGTTGCAGAGATTTAAGGCAATCAGCATATACTGAGTAAGTGTCCTGAGGTGGAGTTGGAGAGATTTAAGGTGATCAGGCATGTACTGAGTAAGTGTCCTGAGGTGGAGTTGCAGAGATTTAAGGTGATCAGGCATGTACTGAGTAAGTGTCCTGAGGTGGAGTTGCAGAGATTTAAGGTGATCAGGCATGTACTGAGTAAGTGTCCTGAGGTGGAGTTGCAGAGATTTAAGGTGATCAGGCATGTACTGAGTAAGTGTCCTGAGGTGGAGTTGCAGAGATTTAAGGTGATCAGGCATGTACTGGGTAAGTGTCCTGAGGTGGAGTTGCAGAGATTTAAGGTGATCAGGCATGTACTGGGTAAGTGTCCTGAGGCGGAGTTGCAGAGATTTAAGGTGTTCAGGCATGTACTGAGTAAGTGTCCTGAGGTGGAGAGATTTAAGGCGATCAGGCATGTACTGATTAAGTGTCCTGAGGTGGAGAGATTTAAGGTGATCAGGCATGTACTGAGTAAGTGTCCTGAGGTGGAGTTGCAGAGATTTAAGGTGATCAGGCATGTACTGAGTAAGTGTCCTGAGGTGGAGTTGGAGAGATTTAAGGCGATCAGGCATGTACTGAGTAAGTGTCCTGAGGTGGAGTTGCAGAGATTTAAGGCGATCAGGCATGTACTGAGTAAGTGTCCTGAGGTGGAGTTGCAGAGATTTAAGGCGATCAGGCATGTACTGAGTAAGTGTCCTGAGGTGGAGTTGCAGAGATTTAAGGTGATCAGGCATGTACTGAGTAAGTGTCCTGTGGTGGAGTTGGAGAGATTTAAGGTGATCAGGCATGTACTGAGTAAGTGTCCTGAGGTGGAGTTGCAGAGATTTAAGGTGATCAGGCATGTACTGAGTAAGTGTCCTGAGGTGGAGTTGCAGAGATTTAAGGTGATCAGCATATACTGAGTAAGTGTCCTGTGGTGGAGTTGCAGAGATTTAAGGTGATCAGGCATGTACTGAGTAAGTGTCCTGAGGTGGAGTTGCAGAGATTTAAGGTGATCAGGCATGTACTGAGTAAGTGTCCTGAGGTGGAGTTGGAGAGATTTAAGGTGATCAGGCATGTACTGAGTAAGTGTCCTGAGGTGGAGTTGCAGAGATTTAAGGTGATCAGGCATGTACTGAGTAAGTGTCCTGAGGTGGAGTTGCAGAGATTTAAGGTGATCAGGCATGTACTGAGTAAGTGTCCTGAGGTGGAGTTGCAGAGATTTAAGGTGATCAGGCATGTACTGAGTAAGTGTCCTGAGGTGGAGTTGCAGAGATTTAAGGCGATCAGGCATGTACTGAGTAAGTGTCCTGAGGTGGAGTTGCAGAGATTTAAGGTGATCAGGCATGTACTGAGTAAGTGTCCTGAGGTGGAGTTGCAGAGATTTAAGGTGATCAGCATATACTGAGTAAGTGTCCTGTGGTGGAGTTGCAGAGATTTAAGGTGATCAGGCATGTACTGAATAAGTGTCCTGAGGTGGAGTTGCAGAGATTTAAGGTGATCAGGCATGTACTGAGTAAGTGTCCTGAGGTGGAGTTGCAGAGATTTAAGGTGATCAGGCATGTACTGAGTAAGTGTCCTGAGGTGGAGTTGCAGAGATTTAAGGTGATCAGGCATGTACTGAGTAAGTGTCCTGAGGTGGAGTTGCAGAGATTTAAGGTGATCAGGCATGTACTGGGTAAGTGTCCTGAGGTGGAGTTGCAGAGATTTAAGGTGATCAGGCATGTACTGGGTAAGTGTCCTGAGGCGGAGTTGCAGAGATTTAAGGTGTTCAGGCATGTACTGAGTAAGTGTCCTGAGGTGGAGAGATTTAAGGCGATCAGGCATGTACTGATTAAGTGTCCTGAGGTGGAGAGATTTAAGGTGATCAGGCATGTACTGAGTAAGTGTCCTGAGGTGGAGTTGCAGAGATTTAAGGTGATCAGGCATGTACTGAGTAAGTGTCCTGAGGTGGAGTTGGAGAGATTTAAGGCGATCAGGCATGTACTGAGTAAGTGTCCTGAGGTGGAGTTGCAGAGATTTAAGGCGATCAGGCATGTACTGAGTAAGTGTCCTGAGGTGGAGTTGCAGAGATTTAAGGCGATCAGGCATGTACTGAGTAAGTGTCCTGAGGTGGAGTTGCAGAGATTTAAGGTGATCAGGCATGTACTGAGTAAGTGTCCTGTGGTGGAGTTGGAGAGATTTAAGGTGATCAGGCATGTACTGAGTAAGTGTCCTGAGGTGGAGTTGCAGAGATTTAAGGTGATCAGGCATGTACTGAGTAAGTGTCCTGAGGTGGAGTTGCAGAGATTTAAGGTGATCAGCATATACTGAGTAAGTGTCCTGTGGTGGAGTTGCAGAGATTTAAGGTGATCAGGCATGTACTGAGTAAGTGTCCTGAGGTGGAGTTGCAGAGATTTAAGGCAATCAGCATATACTGAGTAAGTGTCCTGTGGTGGAGTTGGAGAGATTTAAGGTGATCAGGCATGTACTGAGTAAGTGTCCTGAGGTGGAGTTGCAGAGATTTAAGGTGATCAGGCATGTACTGAGTAAGTGTCCTGAGGTGGAGTTGCAGAGATTTAAGGTGATCAGCATATACTGAGTAAGTGTCCTGTGGTGGAGTTGCAGAGATTTAAGGTGATCAGGCATGTACTGAGTAAGTGTCCTGAGGTGGAGTTGCAGAGATTTAAGGCAATCAGCATATACTGAGTAAGTGTCCTGAGGTGGAGTTGGAGAGATTTAAGGTGATCAGGCATGTACTGATTAAGTGTCCTGAGGTAGAGTTGCAGAGATTTAAGGTGATCAGGCATGTACTGAGTAAGTGTCCTGAGGTGGAGTTGGAGAGATTTAAGGTAATCAGGCATGTACTGAGTAAGTGTCCTGAGGTGGAGTTGCAGAGATTTAAGGTGATCAGGCATGTACTGAGTAAGTGTCCTGAGGTGGAGTTGGAGAGATTTAAGGTGATCAGGCATGTACTGAGTAAGTGTCCTGAGGTGGAGTTGGAGAGATTTAAGGTGATCAGGCATGTACTGAGCAAGTGTCCTGAGGCGGAGTTGGAGGGAGCGTCCTTCACGTTTTCAGAATGCCTGTTGTTGTTTTTTTTGCAAATGTCATCCATTTCTTCAGCTGTAATTTTGTCAGCAGTTGAGATTTTTGTATTTTAAAAGGTGTCCATTTCTTGGTGTCCCACAGATAATTATGAACAATCTTATGGCAAACACTTTCACACCCATGCTGCTTAGATGCTTTTCAAGCTTCTTAGTAGATATCCCACGCTTTGTACTTCACTCCGTCAAACACTTTCTTCACCCTACCCCATACTTTCACAGGCCTTCTTGACTTGTCCGAAATCACTAACGTATCCGAATGTCTCCCTTCTACTCTTCAATTAACGAACACGAAGATCAGATTCCCTCAGTCCCCATATTCTTAAATGCCAAACTTTGCGCTCGTTCTTGTTCCATAGACAGTCCTATCAAATCTTCAAATTTTTAATTAACAAGTGGAAGCTTAATTACTTCCTGAAAAAACCTGAAAATTGCACTACACTAAGGAACAGTACTACCAAATACACATGGTAAAATTCAATGTGTGATCAATATAAATTTGAATGTAACTGACTGTGCAAGGGTAACGTTAGGTGCCCTGGGATCTATAGAGGGTTGACAAAATTACACAACAAATATCATCAGCTGGACCTTTCCTCTAGTGTTAGGTGCATTGGGACCTAGCGAGGGCTGACAAAATTACACAACAAATATCATTAGCTGGACCTTTCCTCTAGTGTTAGGTGCCCTGGGACCTAGCGAGAGCTGACAAAATTACACAACAAATATCATCAGCTGGACCTTTCCTCTAGTGTTACGTGCCCTGGGACCTAGCGAGGGCTCACAAAATTACATACCAAATATCATCAGCTGGACCTTTCCTCTAGTGTTAGGTGCCCTGGGGCCTAGCAAGGGCTCACAAAATTACATACCAAATATCATCAGCTGGACCTTTCCTCTAGTGTTAGGTGCCCTGGGACCTAGCAAGGGCTCACAAAATTACATACCAAATATCATCAGCTGGACCTTTCCTCTAGTGTAAAGTGCCCTGGGGCTTAGCAAGGGCTGACAAAATTACATACCAAATATCATCAGCTGGACCTTTCCTCTAGTGTTAGGTGCCCTGGGGCCTAGCGAGGGCTGACAAAATTACATAACAAATATCATCAGCTGGACCTTTCCTCTAGTGTTAGGTGCCCTGGGGCCTAGCGAGGGCTGAAAAAATTACATAACAAATATTGTGAGCTTCACTTTACCACGAGCGGTTCGTACGCCTACTGTGGCCTCACACATGTATTCGCCTTCCGGGTTGTTACTATCTGCCTCGTCTATGGGTAGCTGGATTTGTTTCAGGGTCAACGTTTCACCCCTAATCGGTTTCTTAAACTCGTCAACAACTTCTTGTCCCCGCAGGTACCATGCTATGATCATTTTGTCCTGGCTAGAATATAAAGAATAGTAAAACGCACCTAACTCACAGAACCGAAATAGTTTGAAATGCAATTAAATATATTGGACCGGGTTTGTGGGTTTTCTTCGGTTACTCCGGTTTCCTCCCACACAAATGACCACATATACGCTTTCATCCGCGCTAACGAGAGTGATTAATATAAGTTGTTAAAACTTGCTTCGCAATCGTTGTAAAATTGTTAAAAATTAAGTACATTACTTTGGAAATGTAATTAATTACATTACGATTATTTTGAATGTAATTAATTACATTACGATTATTTTGGAAATGTAATTAATTACATTACGATTATTTTGGAAATGTAATTAATTACATTACGATTATTTTGGAAATGTAATTAAGTACATTACGATTATTTTGGAAATGTAATTAACTACATTACGATTATTTTGGAAATGTAATTACTTACATTACTATTATTTTGGAAATGTAATTAACTACATTACGATTATTTTGGAAATGTAATTAATTACATTACGATTATTTTGGAAATGTAATTAACTACATTACGATTACAATTACTGTATCAATTACATAATTAATACTGCTAATAAATGGGGTTCCACCTTTTTGGGGACAGAAACAAATTAATGAATACTGCTTATCAATCCTGTTCCCCGCACACTGAAACTCATCTCTCAGATATAATCTGCCCATGTTTTAGATGACTCAAAATGAAGTATAAGTACAAGTCCGGTCTCTGAAATACACAGTCTACATTGAATGAGGTTCTCTCCCCCTCGATGGATTCCATCAGGAATGAGGTTTCCAGATAAATCCAATGTTGTAAAAAGTTCAAAGTAATCGAGCTAAAATAAATTTGTATAATCTAAATTGACTGAGGGTGGACAAGTATCCTGGGTATACGGAAAACCGGTGACATAAACAATAACCTACAGATAACCGGTGACATAAGCAATAACCTACAGATAACTGGTGACATAAGCAATAACCTACAGATAACCGGTGACAAAAACAATAACCTACAGATAACTGGTGACATAAGCAATAACCTACAGATAACCGGTCACATAAGCAATAACCTACAGATAACCGGTGACATAAGCAATAACTACAATACGGGACATAAGCAATACTACAGATAACCGGTGACAAAAACAATAACCTACAGATAACGGTGACATAAGCAATAACCTACAGATAACCGGTCACATAAGCAATAACCTACAGATAACCGGTGACATAAACCAGGGCGTTCATTTGACCCGAGCTCCCGGGTTTTGACGCACGAAAATTGATAAAGACGCTTTTTGACTCTTGGTGAAAATGCCCTGAGAGTCAACTTGACCCGGGGCGTTGATCGGCCATGCGTCATCAAATATTTTCTCAGCGGAGTAATTATCAAAATATGTCATTTATTTTCATCAAAAGTCTGCTGCATTTCGTTATGAACACGATCGTGATTTACGAGGGACTCACAATCGGACAAAAATTTAATGGCGTCTAGGCAAACTCTACGTAAAATCTTTATCTCAACCACCCGATCAGAATATAGTATCAACCACGCATAAAGCGCCTGCATCACTTGCGCCGCCCAGGGTTATGTTCAAAACGCGTGGTTGATGTCATTATTCAGTTGGGTGGTTGAGAAAAACGGCTTACCCAAACTTTAGTATCAAAGGGAAATAAATCTTTAATAACGTTTCTCTAATACCTGTACGGCTCGGTATTTTCCGGTAAAAATTAGTTTTTATCAAAAGACAATTATTATTGATTGTCACAATAAACACCTTTAGCAAGTTTTGCAAACAACCAATTACCGTTTGTGTTTAAGTAGGTGTTGACATTATGTGTATTGTCAATGTACAATCGGCATAGATAAAACGGTGTTTTTGTAACACGTGTATTGTCAATAATAAGTTGTCTGCTATTTGAGAAGCTTATAGTGGGCCACTGATATAGAAATTATACGCCGGAATCGTTTGATGATGACTTTTGCTATTGTTTGTTACAGATTTCTATGGGGTATTCATTGTGTGCACCACCCATTAATCATTTCATTGTTTCTACATTATTCCTTCATTTTCTGGAGAATATTCCTAAATCATTCTTAGTTATATTTTCAATCAGATCGGAGATAAAAAATTAAAGAGTATCAGTTTTAGAAATTAAATCTTAAATATGGTTCAGAAAAGCCTTAGTCACTTCGGAATTGGCACACCCAGCAAACGTAAGCTGAGTGATAGTGTTAGTGAACCTGGGACACCTAAATGCCATAAAGTAGACTGTGACACTCGTAAGTCTAAAGTAAAAAGAAAATTCAGGTCTGAGTGGTTTAATGAATTTGAGTGGCTGGAAATGAAACAAACTGATGATCAGATTCTGTTGTATTTTACTTGGTGTAGAGATGCTAAAAAGAAAAATCCCTTCGCTAACAGTGGTAGCATGAACCTACAAAAATTACATGTACGTAAAGTACCAACATGCATATATTTGACTCTTGAAAATTCCAGCTTGACTCTTGAAAATTCCTGATTGACTCTTGAGATTTTGACCTCAAGGGTCATTGACTCTTGAGTTTCAAAGTCTAGTGAACGCCCTGCATAAACAATAACCTACAGATAACCGGTGATATAAACAATAACCTACAGATACCCAGTGACATAAGCAATAACCTACCGATACCCAGTGACATAAGCAATAATCTACAGATAACTGGTGACATAAGCAATAACCTACCGATACCCAGTGACATAAGCAATAACCTACAGATAACTGGTGACATAAGCAATAACCTACAGATAACCGGTGACATAAGCAATAACCTACAGATACCCAGTGACATAAGCAATAACCTACAGATAACTGGTGACATAAGCAATAACCTACCGATAACCAGTGACATAAGCAATAACCTACAGATACCCAGTGACATAAGCAATAACCTACAGATAACCAGTGACATAAGCAATAACCTACAGATAACCGGTGACATAAGCAATAACCTACAGATAATCGGTGACATAAGCAATAACCTACAGATAACCGGTGACATAAGCAATAACCTACAGATACCCAGTGACATAAGCAATAACCTACCGATAACCGGTGACATAAACAATAACCTACAGATAACTGGTGACATAAGCAATAACGTACCGATAACCGGTGACATAAGCAATAACCTACAGATAACTGGTGACATATGCAATAACCTACCGATAATCGGTGACATAAGCAATAACCTACAGATAACCGGTGACATAAGCAATAACCTACAGATAACCGGTGACATAAGCAATAACCTACAGATAACTGGTGACATAAGCAATAACCTACAGATAACCGGTGACATAAGCAATAACCTACAGATAACCGGTGACATAAGCAATAACCTACAGATAACTGGTGACATAAGCAATAACCTACAGATAACTGGTGACATAAGCAATAACCTACAGATAACCGGTGACATAAGCAATAACCTACCGATAACCGGTGACATAAGCAATAACCTACCGATAACCAGTGACATAAGCAATAACCTACAGATAACCGGTGACATAAGCAATAACGTACCGATAATCGGTGACATAAGCAATAACCTACAGATAACCGATGACATAAGCAATAACATACCGATAATCGGTGACATAAGCAATAACCTACAGATAACTGGTGACATAAGCAATAACCTACCGATAACCGGTGACATAAGCAATAACCTACCGATAATCGGTGACATAAACAATAACCTACAGATAACCGGTGACATAAGCAATAACGTACCGATAATCGGTGACATAAGCAATAACCTACAGATAACCGGTGACATAAGCAATAACCTACCGATAACCGGTGACATAAGCAATAACCTACCGATAACCGGTGACATAAGCAATAACCTACCGATAACCGGTGACATAAGCAATAACCTACAGATAACCGGTGACATAAGCAATAACCTACCGATAACCGGTGACATAAGCAATAACCTACAGATAACTGGTGACATAAGCAATAACCTACCGATAACCGGTGACATAAGCAATAACCTACCGATAACTGGTGACATAAGCAATAACCTACAGATAACCGGTGACATAAGCAATAACCTACCGATAATCGGTGACATAAGCAATAACCTGTATCATAAGTCGAGGGAGAATGTATCATAAGTCGAGGGAGAATGTATCATAAGTCATGGGAGAATGTCTCATAAGTCATGGGAGAATGTCTCATAAGTCGAGGGAGAATGTCTCATAAGTTGAGGGAGAATGTCTCATAAGTCGAGGGAGAATGTATCATAAGTCGGGGGGAGAATGTATCATAAGTCGAGGGAGAATGTATCATAAGTCGAGGGAGAATGTATCATAAGTCGGGGGGAGAATGTATCATAAGTCGAGGGAGAATGTATCATAAGTCGGGGGGAGAATGTATCATAAGTCGAGGGAGAATGTATCATAAGTCGGGGGGGAGAATGTATCATAAGTCGAGGGAGAATGTGTCATAAGTCGAGGGAGAATGTATCATAAGTCGGGGGAGAATGTCTCATAAGTCGAGGGAGAATGTATAAGTCGAGGGAGAATGTATCATAAGTCGGGGGGAGAATGTATCATAAGTCGGGGGGAGAATGTATCATAAGTCGAGGGAGAATGTATCATAAGTCGGGGGGAGAATGTATCATAAGTCGAGGGAGAATGTGTCATAAGTCGAGGGAGAATGTATCATAAGTCGGGGGGAGAATGTCTCATAAGTCGAGGGAGAATGTATCATAAGTCGAGGGAGAATGTATCATAAGTCGGGGGGAGAATGTATCATAAGTCGGTGGGAGAATGTATCATAAGTTGAGGGAGAATGTCTCATAAGTCGAGGGAGAATGTATCATAAGTCGAGGGAGAATGTATCATAAGTCGAGGGAGAATGTATCATAAGTCATGGGAGAATGTATCATATGTCATGGGAGAATGTATCATAAGTCGAGGGAGAATGTATCATAAGTCGAGGGAGAATGTATCATAAGTCATGGGAGAATGTATCATATGTCATGGGAGAATGTCTCATAAGTCGAGGGAGAATGTATCATAAGTTGAGGGAGAATGTATAATAAGTCATGGGAGAATGTATCATAAGTCGAGGGAGAATGTATCATAAGCCATGGGAGAATGTATCATAAGTCGAGGGAGAATGTATCATAAGTTGAGGGAGAATGTATCATAAGTTGAGGGAGAATGTATAATAAGTCATGGGAGAATGTACCATAAGTCGAGGGAGAATGTATCATAAGTCGAGGGAGAATGTATCATAAGTCGAGGGAGAATGTATCATAAGTCGAGGAAGAATGTTTTCACAGAAATAAAAAGAGGCCAGTTGTATAACTCTTAAATTCATTTCGCTATGTTGAATGTGTAGCATTGGGTTAATTAGGGAAACGTAGATGTAGATTACCTTTTCTTGGAATAATATGTGAAGATACACATTAACTTTGCTGTTTGGCCTGCAAGCACCTGTACATCCTGGTGATACTTTAACTCTGGAGGTCGATCATACACGTCAACTGTAACAAGATTATTGTAACAGTGGTTAAGCGCGCTCGCTTCTCATCAATGCAACCCAGGTTCGATCCTAGGACTGGAAAGTATGTGAGATGGTATGGTGGTCGCCAGATCGGATGTGGGTTTTCTCCGGGTACTCCAGTTTCCTCCCACACGAATGACCATATATACGCTTTCACCCGCGCCAACGGCAGTGATTAATATAAGTTGTTAAAACTTGCTTCGCAAGAACTATTACTGAAGCTCATTATTTGGGATTATCGGACAATAGGGGCAATTAACATGGATTAGTCAAGTAGGTCGCATATCGATCTTAGCTCGGAAACAGGTGTGAACAAATGCATACACCTTATCGAGGGATTATATTTACCAATTTATGTTTGTTAAAAAAATGTATTTCGCTGGATTTTTCAACAATTTTCTGGACTGATTCTTTATGAGTTTTTGGTTGCTACAACCGGTTCGCCAGTCTAAAATTCGGTCCTGGACCGGTAAACCGGCATTTATAGAAGCCCTGATACATAGCATTTATGGGGGTGAAAATATATACATACTATTTATTGCATTATATATACATGTAGATAGATTACACATACCACTGAGCACTGTAAGTCTCATCATCTGTGTGTTCTGAACGAGCACCAACATTATCTCGTTCTTAGGAGAACAAGCGTAGGTGAGGCCACTATCCGACTGCTCCGTCCATAGAAAATGCAGATTACCTGAAGCAACAAGTCTCAGTAAGTAGATAATGACCATTTACAATAGCTGCATTAATGTGCTGGCTGTACAAGGTTTCACTATGTCTATATAATTATATTTGAGGGGGCTCACTCTCTAAATGTTCTTGGATCCTTACCCCCTATTCCATGCAGGTAATATATTATAAACTAGAGTATCACACTCGGAGATGTAAACGCCGCGTTGTTTGTTTTATTAGGCTTAAAGTCACACCAACAGCTCAATATGGCGACTCTCCGCTGTTATTGGTGGAGGAAGCTTAGGTTATATGGCGACTGTCCGCTGTTATTGGTGGAGGAAGCTTAGGTTATATGGCGACTCTCCGCTGTTATTGGTGGAGGAAGCTTAGGTTATATGGCGACTCTCCAGCTATTATTGGTGGAGGAAGCTTAGGTTATATGGCGACTCTCCGCTGTTATTGGTGGAGGAAGCTTAGGTTATATGGCGACTCTCCAGCTATTATTGGTGGAGGAAGCTTAGGTTATATGGCGACTCCAGCTATTATTGGTGGAGGAAGCTTAGGTTATATGGCGACTCTCCAGCTGTTATTGGTGGAGGAAGCTTAGGTTATATGGCGACTCTCCAGCTGTTATTGGTGGAGGAAGCTTAGGCTATATGGCGACTCTCCAGCTGTTATTGGTGGAGGAAGCTTAGGTTATATGGCGACTCTCCAGCAATTATTGGTGGAGGAAGCTTAGGTTATATGGCGACTCTCCAGCTGTTATTGGTGGAGGAAGCTTAGGTTATATGGCGACTCTCCAGCTATTATTGGTGGAGGAAGCTTAGGCTATATGGCGACTCTCCAGCTGTTATTGGTGGAGTAAGCTTAGGTTATATGGCGACTCTCCAGCTATTATTGGTGGAGGAAGCTTAGGCTATATGGCGACTCTCCAGCTGTTATTGGTGGAGGAAGCTTAGGCTATATGGCGACTCTCCAGCTATTATTGGTGGAGGAAGCTTAGGTTATATGGCGACTCCAGCTGTTATTGGTGGAGGAAGCTTAGGCTATATGGCGACTCTCCAGCTATTATTGGTGGAGGAAGCTTAGGTTATATGGCGACTCCAGCTGTTATTGGTGGAGGAAGCTTAGGTTATATGGCGACTCTCCAGCTATTATTGGTGGAGGAAGCTTAGGCTATATGGCGACTCTCCAGCTATTATTGGTGGAGGAAGCTTAGGCTATATGGCGACTCTCCAGCTATTATTGGTGGAGGAAGCTTAGGTTATATGGCGACTCCAGCTGTTATTGGTGGAGGAAGCTTAGGTTATATGGCGACTCTCCAGCTATTATTGGTGGAGGAAGCTTAGGTTATATGGCGACTCCAGCTGTTATTGGTGGAGGAAGCTTAGGCTATATGGCGACTCTCCAGCTATTATTGGTGGAGGAAGCTTAGGCTATATGGCGACTCTCCAGCTATTATTGGTGGAGGAAGCTTAGGTTATATGGCGACTCCAGCTGTTATTGGTGGAGGAAGCTTAGGCTATATGGCGACTCTCCAGCTATTATTGGTGGAGGAAGCTTAGGCTATATGGCGACTCTCCAGCTATTATTGGTGGAGGAAGCTTAGGTTATATGGCGACTCTCCAGCTATTATTGGTGGAGGAAGCTTAGGCTATATGGCGACTCTCCAGCTATTATTGGTGGAGGAAGCTTAGGCTATATGGCGACTCTCCAGCTATTATTGGTGGAGGAAGCTTAGGCTATATGGCGACTCTCCAGCTATTATTGGTGGAGGAAGCTTAGGTTATATGGCGACTCTCCAGCTATTATTGGTGGAGGAAGCTTAGGTTATATGGCGACTCTCCAGCTATTATTGGTGGAGGAAGCTTAGGTTATATGGCGACTCCAGCTGTTATTGGTGGAGGAAGCTTAGGCTATATGGCGACTCTCCAGCTATTATTGGTGGAGGAAGCTTAGGTTATATGGCGACTCCAGCTATTATTGGTGGAGGAAGCTTAGGCTATATGGCGACTCTCCAGCTATTATTGGTGGAGGAAGCTTAGGCTATATGGCGACTCTCCAGCTATTATTGGTGGAGGAAGCTTAGGCTATATGGCGACTCTCCAGCTATTATTGGTGGAGGAAGCTTAGGCTATATGGCGACTCTCCAGCTATTATTGGTGGAGGAAGCTTAGGCTATATGGCGACTCTCCAGCTATTATTGGTGGAGGAAGCTTAGGTTATATGGCGACTCTCCAGCTATTATTGGTGGAGGAAGCTTAGGCTATATGGCGACTCTCCAGCTATTATTGGTGGAGGAAGCTTAGGTTATATGGCGACTCCAGCTGTTATTGGTGGAGGAAGCTTAGGCTATATGGCGACTCTCCAGCTATTATTGGTGGAGGAAGCTTAGGCTATATGGCGACTCTCCAGCTATTATTGGTGGAGGAAGCTTAGGTTATATGGCGACTCCAGCTGTTATTGGTGGAGGAAGCTTAGGCTATATGGCGACTCTCCAGCTATTATTGGTGGAGGAAGCTTAGGCTATATGGCGACTCTCCAGCTATTATTGGTGGAGGAAGCTTGGGTTATATGGCGACTCTCCAGCTATTATTGGTGGAGGAAGCTTAGGCTATATGGCGACTCTCCAGCTATTATTGGTGGAGGAAGCTTAGACTATATGGCGACTCTCCAGCTATTATTGGTGGAGGAAGCTTAGGCTATATGGCGACTCTCCAGCTATTATTGGTGGAGGAAGCTTAGGCTATATGGCGACTCTCCAGCTATTATTGGTGGAGGAAGCTTAGGCTATATGGCGACTCTCCAGCTATTATTGGTGGAGGAAGCTTAGCTATATGGCGACTCTCCAGCTATTATTGGTGGAGGAAGCTTAGGCTATATGGCGACTCTCCAGCTATTATTGGTGGAGGAAGCTTAGGCTATATGGCGACTCTCCAGCTATTATTGGTGGAGGAAGCTTAGGCTATATGGCGACTCTCCAGCTATTATTGGTGGAGGAAGCTTAGGCTATATGGCGACTCTCCAGCTATTATTGGTGGAGGAAGCTTAGGCTATATGGCGACTCTCCAGCTATTATTGGTGGAGGAAGCTTAGGCTATATGGCGACTCTCCAGCTATTATTGGTGGAGGAAGCTTAGGTTATATGGCGACTCTCCAGCTATTATTGGTGGAGGAAGCTTAGGCTATATGGCGACTCTCCAGCTATTATTGGTGGAGGAAGCTTAGGTTATATGGCGACTCCAGCTGTTATTGGTGGAGGAAGCTTAGGCTATATGGCGACTCTCCAGCTATTATTGGTGGAGGAAGCTTAGGCTATATGGCGACTCTCCAGCTATTATTGGTGGAGGAAGCTTAGGTTATATGGCGACTCTCCAGCTATTATTGGTGGAGGAAGCTTAGGCTATATGGCGACTCTCCAGCTATTATTGGTGGAGGAAGCTTAGGCTATATGGCGACTCTCCAGCTATTATTGGTGGAGGAAGCTTAGGCTATATGGCGACTCTCCAGCTATTATTGGTGGAGGAAGCTTAGGTTATATGGCGACTCTCCAGCTATTATTGGTGGAGGAAGCTTAGGTTATATGGCGACTCTCCAGCTATTATTGGTGGAGGAAGCTTAGGCTATATGGCGACTCTCCAGCTATTATTGGTGGAGGAAGCTTAGGTTATATGGCGACTCTCCAGCTATTATTGGTGGAGGAAGCTTAGGTTATATGGCGACTCTCCAGCTATTATTGGTGGAGGAAGCTTAGGTTATATGGCGACTCCAGCTGTTATTGGTGGAGGAAGCTTAGGCTATATGGCGACTCTCCAGCTATTATTGGTGGAGGAAGCTTAGGCTATATGGCGACTCTCCAGCTATTATTGGTGGAGGAAGCTTAGGTTATATGGCGACTCTCCAGCTATTATTGGTGGAGGAAGCTTAGGCTATATGGCGACTCCAGCTGTTATTGGTGGAGGAAGCTTAGGTTATATGGCGACTCTCCAGCTATTATTGGTGGAGGAAGCTTAGGCTATATGGCGACTCTCCAGCTATTATTGGTGGAGGAAGCTTAGGCTATATGGCGACTCTCCAGCTATTATTGGTGGAGGAAGCTTAGGCTATATGGCGACTCTCCAGCTATTATTGGTGGAGGAAGCTTAGGTTATATGGCGACTCTCCAGCTATTATTGGTGGAGGAAGCTTAGGTTATATGGCGACTCTCCAGCTATTATTGGTGGAGGAAGCTTAGGCTATATGGCGACTCTCCAGCTATTATTGGTGGAGGAAGCTTAGGCTATATGGCGACTCTCCAGCTATTATTGGTGGAGGAAGCTTAGGCTATATGGCGACTCTCCAGCTATTATTGGTGGAGGAAGCTTAGGCTATATGGCGACTCTCCAGCTATTATTGGTGGAGGAAGCTTAGGCTATATGGCGACTCTCCAGCTATTATTGGTGGAGGAAGCTTAGGCTATATGGCGACTCTCCAGCTATTATTGGTGGAGGAAGCTTAGGCTATATGGCGACTCTCCAGCTATTATTGGTGGAGGAAGCTTAGGCTATATGGCGACTCTCCAGCTATTATTGGTGGAGGATGGGTGCCCGCCCCATCAAGCTATTATTGGTGGAGGATGGGTGCCCGCCCCATCAAGCTGTTATTGGTGGAGGATGGGTGCCCGCCCCATCAAGCTGTTATTGGTGGAGGATGGGTGCCCGCCCCATCAAGCTGTTATTGGTGGAGGATGGTTGCCCGCCCATCAAGCTGTTATTGGTGGAGGATGGGTGCCCGCCCCATCAAGCTGTTATTGGTGGAGGATGGGTGCCCGCCCCATCAAGCTGTTATTGGTGGAGGATGGGTGCCCGCCCCATCAAGCTGTTATTGGTGGAGGATGGGTGCCCGCCCCATCAAGCTGTTATTGGTGGAGGATGGGTGCCCGCCCCATCAAGCTGTTATTGGTGGAGATGGGTGCGCCATCAAGCTGTTATTGGTGGAGGATGGGTGCCCGCCCCATCAAGCTGTTATTGGTGGAGGATGGGTGCCCGCCCCATCAAGCTGTTATTGGTGGAGGATGGGTGCCCGCCCCATCAAGCTGTTATTGGTGGAGGATGGGTGCCCGCCCCATCAAGCTGTTATTGGTGGAGGATGGGTGCCCGCCCCATCAAGCTGTTATTGGTGGAGGATGGGTGCCCGCCCCATCAAGCTGTTATTGGTGGAGGATGGGTGCCCGCCCCATCAAGCTGTTATTGGTGGAGGATGGGTGCCCGCCCCATCAAGCTGTTATTGGTGGAGGATGGGTGCCCGCCCCATCAAGCTGTTATTGGTGGAGGATGGGTGCCCGCCCCATCAAGCTGTTATTGGTGGAGGATGGGTGCCGCCCCGTCAAGCTGTTATGGTGAGGATGGGTGCGCCCCTAGCTGTTATTGGTGGAGGATGGTGCGTCAAGCTTTATTGGTGGGGATGGGCGCTCTCAGCTGTTATTGGTGGAGGATGGGTGCGTCAAGCTTTATTGGTGGGGATGGTCGCCCCATCAAGCTGTTATTGGTGGAGGATGGGTGCCCGCCCCATCAAGCTGTTATTGGTGGAGGATGGGTGCCCGCCCCATCAAGCTGTTATTGGTGGAGGATGGGTGCCCGCCCCATCAAGCTGTTATTGGTGGAGGATGGGTGCCCGCCCCATCAAGCTGTTATTGGTGGAGGATGGGTGCCCGCCCCATCAAGCTGTTATTGGTGGAGGATGGGTGCCCGCCCCATCAAGCTGTTATTGGTGGAGGATGGGTGCCCGCCCCATCAAGCTGTTATTGGTGGAGGATGGGTGCCCGCCCCATCAAGCTGTTATTGGTGGAGGATGGGTGCCCGCCCCATCAAGCTGTTATTGGTGGAGGATGGGTGCCCGCCCCATCAAGCTGTTATTGGTGGAGGATGGGTGCCCGCCCCATCAAGCTGTTATTGTGGAGGATGGGTGCCCGCCCCATCAAGCTGTTATTGGTGGAGGATGGGTGCCCGCCCCATCAAGCTGTTATTGGTGGAGGATGGGTGCCCGCCCCATCAAGCTGTTATTGGTGGAGGATGGGTGCCCGCCCCATCAAGCTGTTATTGGTGGAGGATGGGTGCCCGCCCCATCAAGCTGTTATTGGTGGAGGATGGGTGCCCGCCCCATCAAGCTGTTATTGGTGGAGGATGGGTGCCCGCCCCATCAAGCTGTTATTGGTGGAGGATGGGTGCCCGCCCCATCAAGCTGTTATTGGTGGAGGATGGGTGCCCGCCCCATCAAGCTGTTATTGGTGGAGGATGGGTGCCCGCCCCATCAAGCTGTTATTGGTGGAGGATGGGTGCCCGCCCCATCAAGCTGTTATTGGTGGAGGATGGGTGCCCGCCCCATCAAGCTGTTATTGGTGGAGGATGGGTGCCCGCCCCGTCAAGCTGTTATTGGTGGAGGATGGGTGCCCGTCCCGTCAAGCTGTTATTGGTGGAGGATGGGTGCCCGCCCCATCAAGCTGTTATTGGTGGAGGATGGGTGCCCGCCCCATCAAGCTGTTATTGGTGGAGGATGGGTGCCCGCCCCATCAAGCTGTTATTGGTGGAGGATGGGTGCCCGCCCCATCAAGCTGTTATTGGTGGAGGATGGGTGCCCGCCCCATCAAGCTGTTATTGGTGGAGGATGGGTGCCCGCCCCATCAAGCTGTTATTGGTGGAGGATGGGTGCCCGTCCCATCAAGCTGTTATTGGTGGAGGATGGGTGCCCGCCCCATCAAGCTGTTATTGGTGGAGGATGGGTGCCCGCCCCATCAAGCTGTTATTGGTGGAGGATGGGTGCCCGCCCCATCAAGCTGTTATTGGTGGAGGATGGGTGCCCGCCCCATCAAGCTGTTATTGTGGAGGATGGGTGCCCGCCCCATCAAGCTGTTATTGGTGGAGGATGGGTGCCCGCCCCATCAAGCTGTTATTGGTGGAGGATGGGTGCCCGCCCATCAAGCTGTTATTGGTGGAGGATGGGTGCCCGCCCCATCAAGCTGTTATTGGTGGAGGATGGGTGCCCGCCCCATCAAGCTGTTATTGGTGGAGGATGGGTGCCCGCCCCATCAAGCTGTTATTGGTGGAGGATGGGTGCCCGCCCCATCAAGCTGTTATTGGTGGAGGATGGGTGCCCGCCCCATCAAGCTGTTATTGGTGGAGGATGGGTGCCGCCCCATCAAGCTGTTATTGGTGGAGGATGGGTGCCCGCCCCATCAAGCTGTTATTGGTGGAGGATGGGTGCCCGCCCCATCAAGCTGTTATTGGTGGAGGATGGGTGCCCGCCCCATCAAGCTGTTATTGGTGGAGGATGGGTGCCCGCCCCATCAAGCTGTTATTGGTGGAGGATGGGTGCCCGCCCCATCAAGCTGTTATTGGTGGAGGATGGGTGCCCGCCCCATCAAGCTGTTATTGGTGGAGGATGGGTGCCCGCCCCATCAAGCTGTTATTGGTGGAGGATGGGTGCCCGCCCCATCAAGCTGTTATTGGTGGAGGATGGGTGCCCGCCCCATCAAGCTGTTATTGGTGGAGGATGGGTGCCCGCCCCATCAAGCTGTTATTGGTGGAGGATGGGTGCCCGCCCCATCAAGCTTCCTCACAAGAAATAACAAGAAATAATAAGACACCCCCACTGGGATTTGAACCTACAGTGGAGAGGAGCAAGTCACATTTGAAGGCATGTGACAAAAGGGCCAATGCTCTGATGCTTGTATCCCAGGCAATCGGTAACCGTTATTTTTACTCGCTGGCGGCTTACATCCGGTGACGAGGTTTCACCCGTCGACCTCCCACTCCAGATACAAACACATAGTTTACCATAGAAGTCAATTGGGAGTGGAAACTTGGCTGACAACCATGACCACATGCCTTGACTGATTTCTCACAAAATCGTATCACTTCATTACATATATATCCACGAAGTTTCGTAAAAAATCATTCAACCGTGAATTATCCTGCCTCGCAGACACATGCAGCTACAAACAATAACCCCCATTCCTAATTATCCTGCCTCACAGACATTTGATTTAATAAAATGGTATTGACAAGTTCAGTTTACAGATAGAGCTGTGAAAGTCTATGCTTTTGTTACATCCTTCAGTTATCTGAAAGGTCCAATTATTGAGTGGAACAAACTAGTTTAAAAAAATTTAAATTATGATTTTTTTTATCACTCGCTTAAATGTCAGGAAACCACTTTGAGAAAATAATCTGGTGATAGCTCCCTCAAATGAAATAATTTGACACCCCCAGTGCGATTCCAACCAGTAACGGTTAAGTGATTTTGAAGTCAACTACATTAGCCAATCAGCCACTGAGGCTACTATAAATTAACAGATTTTATAATACCGTGATTATCTATAACTGTTCTGTCCTTTATAGATACAAATACACCCACCAAGCTGCTATCTATCTATAAAATAGAACAAGCATACATGTAGTGAAATAGATTATTGCTTTCCAAGGTACAAGTGAAATCAAATCTGTTATTCCACTGGTTGAAACCAATGAAATAACACATTTGATTTCTTACTGCTTTGCAACATGTGGTTCCTAGCTGCTGCATGTTGAAATGTTGGCAACACAAACGTTTTCGGACTCAAGCTGATAAACGACGTCATTTATGGTCATCTAAACAAGATGTTCTAGCGCCATTTATTTAGCACATGGTTGCATCACTTTCTATTATAAAAACAGTTTGTGTGTGTGTTTTATGTTTATTTATCGTCGCTACCGGTTGCCCATATGAGCAACACCTCCTGAAGAGATTAGTTATTTTTGGAGGACAGTGCAATGATACAGACAGACACATTCCAGAATCTCCTCTGGTTCTTTTAAGTGCACGGTCTAAAGCACCGACACGAGACCTTTTGAAAATTACCCCCAAACCAAAATTTAGACCCTTGAGAAAACACTGAGATTCTGAATCGAGAGTTTTAGCAAGTAGCCATATTTTTTTTTACTGACCCTACACAGTCCCATGTAGGGACACCACGTGACAAATGGAAAGGAATAGAATTTAGTGGAAGGTGCAATAATACTTACTATGTGTCCCCTCTGCCAGCCGAACAGCCACGGTGGTATACTAAGTGGTACGTCCTTGCACTTCATCACTAGGTAATTAGACTCGGGCACATCAATATCCTCAATTGATAAGGTCTGGCCTCCGAATGGATTGGCAACTAAAACACACATTATATTCATAGTGAATAAGCATTGATGTGGCTGGCTGGCAAATCAACTCTTACTCTACTGAAATCCAGTGTCTCCCTCTGTCTGAATATTTGTCGCCATTTGAAAAAACTGGAGCCATATGGTTCACAGATAAAGCCATATATTAGACGAATGAATGAATGAATGAATGAATGAATGGTGTTTTACGGCGCATCAACATCTAAGGTCATGTAGCGCGCATTAAAGTTATGTTTATTGTCGAGTGTATGAAATAAAAATTCTATATAAGTATATGCATTACGTAAAAATTAATATTAAGAAGTTATAAAGACGTAAGATTAATTACAGGTAATATATGAATGAATGTAAAAATTAATACTAAGAAGTTATAAAGACGTAAGATTAATTACAGGTAATATATGAATGAATGTAAAAATTAATACTAAGAAGTTATAAAGACGTAAGATTAATTACAGGTAATATATGAATGAATGATTACTACAAAGGCATGATTAACAATTGATATCACAGCTTATTATAAATTCCTATTGCCTTGATAAATGATATGATGGACTCTACTCTGATAGAGTCGAAGAGTTTTTTAATGTTGTCCACATTGTAGTACTGCAACCGGATTGGTTGAAGGTCAACACAGTGTATTAAGATATGCTCCACCGTGTATAGAGTATTGCATGGGATACATTCTGGTGCATCATCTCGTGATAACAGCCATGAATGTGATATTCGAGAATGACCAATCCTGAGACGGGCAAGAATGACTTCTTCTCGACGAATAGGCCTGTAAATTGGGCACCATTCGCCAAGTGTTGGTTTGATCGAATGAAGTTTGTTAAAAATTTCACCATCCCATTGGGCCTGCCAAGAGGATTGAATTAAGGTAAGAATTGTAGACTTAAAATCGGTATAACACACTTTAATCCTAGAAATTGGTAATGACAAAGCCAGCTTTGCATTCTGGTCAGCCATTTCATTACCCCCTATACCCATATGACCTGGAAGCCAGCAGAACACAAATGTATTTGTTCTGAAAGGGAAGAAATCCTTTCAAGCAAAGTACAAACAATAGGATTTTCAAACTTTTCATAATACAAAGCCTGTAAAACAGACAAGGAATCAGAGAAAATGATATATTGAACATAGTGTGATTCCACTGCAAGATCTAGAGCGAGATCTATGGCCTTCAGTTCGGCAGAGAAAATTGAGGACTTGTTTGGAAGTCTACATTTCCGATTTTTATTTAAACGAATCATGTTGTGCAAAAAAAAAACAAAGATTTTTTTAAAATTCACAAAATTTAGCGCCAGTATTGAATAGTTTTTTGTCGTACAATTTGGCGCCATTGGCGACGGACAGCGGGAACCCTGGGAATCCACCTATCAGGCTCTATTCTGTTTGCTATTTAGAGCCAAACCACTTGGCAGAATAGCAAACAACATAGATCCTGATTAGACGTGAGACGCAGCAACACTAATCTGATTCCATGTTGTTTGCGCATTCCTTCAGCATTTCAATGAAATGATTGTTAGGTAAAAATGTGCTTGACTAAATAAAGCTTGTCTTTGAAGCTTGTATCAATTTTAGGTATTTAGTTGAATAATTACACATACTGGTAATTGTGCCGTTTGGCAAATTAGGAATATTGCCCACGACTGTATTTCGACTGTATTTCCATGGAAATACTGACAGTATCTCGGTGATAAACATCGCCCTGGGAAACACTGTGTCAACATTATTAAGATATATAAATGCTATTGTTACAGATGGATCTTCTTACCTGTAGGCCAAATCTCTTTGATTGGTGTCATGGCCTTGCCGTGTTTATTATAAGCAAAGCATCGAAAGTCGCCAGCGTATATCTCATCGAAGTTCTTCCCAGTCGTCAATGTGCCCGTGTTTTCATTAATACTCATTATTCGACTATCCAAATGGACCTTGGTACCATTAATTGTCCAATAGTACCTACAATACAAATGCTAACTGTATAAGTGGTTACGTTCGCGACGTGGAAATGTTCTCGACTTGGCCAGTGTAAATATCTGTATTCGAACATGTATATATATATTACCATATCACTGGACCAGGGCTTCTAATATTTTCAAAACCAAATCGTCCAGGAGGAAACCGACAGTGCTGCACTGTGTAGCAAAATCAATTTTCTGGTAACAAAATTCCATATCTATTTCAGTCTGCGAAATTAGCCGGGTGCCCGATGCCCGAGACGTGTAGAAATCGGGACGGACGTGTACATTTTGCAATCTCACATGCCCGACGGGCACCTGTTTTTTTTATTTTTTTCAATTTTTATTTTTTTTATTTTTATTTTTTTTATTAATTGGGGTTTTACCCGGGACTCGAACCACCGCGGTGAGAGGTTAGTGATCTCACAGCCAGCGCTTTAGACCACGGAGGCCCCTGTAATAAACTGGACAGTAGAAATGTTTTTCTAAATTTTTTACAATTACGAATTGTTTACACCGGAATTGAAAGTCGTCTAGAAGCGGACAGGTGTAAATTCGCGTTTTCGCTTACTGACATCTCGGCCCTATGACGAATCGGCCGATTGATGCATTATATCATCAAATTTGGTAAAAAAAATCACGTATCGTGTCGCTCAGTACGAAATCTATAATTCTGGGTTGAAACGACCCACCTCCAGACTATTTTCACACATTCTACCCGATATCTATGTTTATGGCGAAACAACCCGGTGCGAACGGGAATTAGGGCAAAACGATCCGATACCGCTTAGGTCATTTCCTGTTAACAAATGAAAACAACTGTATGGAAACATGTCGAGTTTCTTGCGATATGCCGAGGGCGCAAAGCCGGGGAAGACACGGCCATCTGAACGACAGGCGTACCTAAGCGTACTCAGAGTATGAAGCAAAAACAAAACGTAGCTTCCAGTCGCAATGGTTGAACAATCGTAACATATTAATAATAATAAAACATTAGTTTGCTTTTATACATTGTTTACTCATATGGCCATATTATAAGTATTACTAATAAATGCATGATATGCCACATTATGTTACATATACTACTATACATTTAACCGCCAATAAGCGGGTAAAATTCTGCAAATATATGGGCACCTAGAAGTTCATTCGGGCAAGTAAACTTTTCAAGCCACTTGCCCGAAGGGCAAGTATCTCAAAAAGTTTTTCGTGAAGACTGCTATTTTTAGACATATTTAGACATGGACCTGTTGTAATTTGAAGAAGCTCCGTAGCGGTTACTTCCCTTGTAGACTATAATCTTATTGACAACTTAGTGCCTCAGGTAAAACATCTCTCTCGGATGGGTAATGTATTATGGCGTTGGAATTATCGGACAATAGGGGCATTTAACATGGATCAGTCAAGCAGGTCGCATATCCATCTTAGACCGGAAACAGGTGTGAACATTTATACACCTTATCGAGAGATTATATTTACCAATTTAGGTTGGTTAGTAAAATGTATTGGACGGATTTCTTGGCGTTTTGAACAATTTTCTAGACTGATTTTTCCTGACTGGTTCTACAACCGGTCCGCCAGTCTACAACCGGTCTGCCAGTCTACAACCAGTCCGCCAGTCTACAACCGGTCCACCAGTATAAAACCGGTCTACAACCGGTCCGCCAGTCTACAACCGGTCCGCTAGTCTACAACGCCAGTCTACAACCGGTCTGCCAGTCTACAACCGGTCTGCCAGTCTACAACCGGTCCGCCAGTCTACAACCGGTCCGCCAGTCTACAACCGGTCCACCAGTCTACAACCGGTCTGCCAGTCTACAACCGGTCCGCCAGTCTACAACCGGTCCGCTAGTCTACAACGCCAGTCTACAACCGGTCCGCTAGTCTACAACGCCAGTCTACAACCGGTCCGCCAGTCTACAACCGGTCCGCCAGTTTAAAATTCGGTCCTGGACCAGGAGACCGGCGATTTTAGAAGCCTTGCACTGGACGTATTGGGTAATAGATATAATACTATAGAATACTACAGGTAAACTGCGTACCAGTGTATTGTATGCTCATATATTAACCAAATACGCACTTGCTTTAATTCTGATGTAGTTACTCCCGTCCTTATGCAAAACAAAAAAAATCAAGTCATACTTTCATTTTTAAAACAGCTGGTCTCTATTGATTTACATGCGAAAAAATCATTCCTGTGAATTAAGACAGTAAACCGGACGCAACCTGTAGTCTGTGTCGTCTGGGTGAATCAATACAGCCCTAAGTCCATATATCACTTGCAGTATGCAACCGTTACCACCCAGTACTCAACTATCTGAAACTGGCTGGTACTCGACTGTAGGAAACTGACTGGTACCCAAGAAACTGGCTGGTACTCGACTGTAGGAGACTGACTGGTACCCAAGAAACTGGCTGGTACTCGACTGTAGGAGACTGACTGGTACCCAAGACACTGGCTGGTACTCGACTGTAGGAGACTGACTGGTACCCAAGAAACTGGCTGATACTCGACTGTAGGAGACTGACTGGTACCCAAGAAACTGGCTGGTACTCGACTGTAGGAAACTGACTGGTACCCAAGAAACTGGCTGGTACTCGACTGTAGGAGACTGACTGGTACCCAAGAAACTGGCTGGTACTCGACTGTAGGAGACCGACTGGTACCCAAGAAACTGGCTAGTACTCGACTGTAGGAGACTGACTGGTACCCAAGACACTGGCTGGTACTCGACTGTAGGAGACTGACTGGTACCCAAGAAACTGGCTGGTACTCGACTGTAGGAAACTGACTGGTACCCAAGACACTGGCTGGTACTCAACTGTAGGAGACTGACTGGTACCCAAGAAACTGGCTGGTACTCGACTGTAGGAGACTGACTGGTACCCAAGAAACTGGCTGATACTCGACTGTAGGAGACTGACTGGTACCCAAGAAACTGGCTGATACTCGACTGTAGGAGACTGACTGGTACCCAAGAAACTGGCTGGTACTCGACTGTAGGAGACTGACTGGTACCCAAGAAACTGGCTGGTACTTGACTGTAGGAGACTGACTGGTACCCAAGAAACTGTCTGGTACTCGACTGTAGGAAACTGACTGGTACCCAAGAAACTGGCTGGTACTCGACTGTAGGAGACTGACTGGTACACAAGAAACTGGCTGGTACTCGACTGTAGGAGACTGACTGGTATCCAAGAAACTGGCTGGTACTCGACTGTAGGAGACTGACTGGTACCCAAGAAACTGGCTGGCACTCGACTGTAGGAGACTGACTGGTACCCAAGAAACTGGCTGGTACTTGACTGTAGGAGACTGACTGGTACCCAAGAAACTGGCTGGTACTCGACTGTAGGAGACTGACTGGTACCCAAGAAACTGGCTGGTACTCGACTGTAGGAGACTGACTGGTACCCAAGAAACTGGCTGATACTCGACTGTAGGAGACTGACTGGTACCCAAGAAACTGGCTGGTACTCGACTGTAGGAGACTGACTGGTACCCAAGAAACTGGCTGGTACTTGACTGTAGGAGACTGACTGGTACCCAAGAAACTGGCTGGTACTCGACTGTAGGAGACTGACTGGTACCCAAGAAACTGGCTGGTACTCGACTGTAGGAGACTGACTGGTACCCAAGAAACTGGCTGATACTCGACTGTAGGAGACTGACTGGTACCCAAGAAACTGGCTGGTACTCGACTGTAGGAGACTGACTGGTACCCAAGAAACTGGCTGGTACTTGACTGTAGGAGACTGACTGGTACCCAAGAAACTGGCTGGTACTCGACTGTAGGAGACTGACTGGTACCCAAGAAACTGGCTGGTACTCGACTGTAGGAGACTGACTGGTACCCAAGAAACTGGCTGGTTGTGTGGGTGTGGTGTGGTGATACTCGACTGTAGGAGACTGACTGGTACCCAAGAAACTGGCTGGTACTCGACTGTAGGAGACTGACTGGTACCCAAGAAACTGGCTGGTACTTGACTGTAGGAGACTGACTGGTACCCAAGAAACTGGCTGGTACTCGACTGTAGGAGACTGACTGGTACCCAAGAAACTGGCTGGTACTCGACTGTAGGAGACTGACTGGTACCCAAGAAACTGGCTGATACTCACTTTGCTGGTGGAGATGCATTAGCTTCACACTTGAAGTCTTTAGTGTTCCCCTTCCTCACATATTCTAGAGGATTCGGCCACTTGTTATACTGTGGTGTGGTAAAGATGGGGGCATGTCCATCTATATCTGTAAAAACAATATGAAATTGCTTTAGTTTATACAAATTTATTTGGGGGAGGACTTAAACTAATGTTGTGAGAACTTGTTGTCCAACCCTTTTTGCCTGTATTTCCTTGTATATATGAATAAATGTGTAGAATGTGTTCATTATATATATGTATAGAGCAAATAAAATATTATTAAACTAAATTTGAGCTCGATTGTGAAACAAGTTCTTGCAATGTATAGTCTTGAGACCTCATTCCTGATCCATCGCCACGAAGGAGAGAAGAGGCATGTGGAATTTACATGCCTTCAGGCTTGCCTAAGGGCACAATCGTAACGGCTCCAGTGGGGCCATCACGACTTCCAGAAATTGCTTTCGAAACAAAACATTTGTTTGTTTGTTAGGGTTTTGCGCCTGCATCAGCACCATTTTGGGCTATATCGCTGGAGAGCAGATTACCTAACAACACATTTCCTGGGCAAGCTCCAATGGTTAACCAGTACTTGGTGCACAAACCTCAGTTAGTCGAAACGGAACATATTTCTCTCCGTTCAATGGAGTAAAAACATGAATCACAGTCAAACCTGTCTTAAGCAGCCAGTCAAGAGAAATCGCACAAAGTGGCTGCTTCGCACAGGCGGCTGCTTAATAGAGGGCAACATTTAATGCATAATAAAAACACAACACATCCGGGAATCTGGAACACTGGCTTCTTAACTCTTTGCACGCTTGTCATGGAATTTAAATTAGAATTGCATCGTAACGAGTTTACGACTAACGACACAATGAAATTACACGACATATTTCAAGTTTTCAGCTACAAATAAGAAACACATTAATGAGCTGTCGTATGCTACAATTATTTGAACTATTTATAGCCTTTATTTTACCCAGCATGCAAAGAGTTAACACAGGTTGGCTGCTTAATGGAGGTGACCACTAACACAGGTTGGCTGCTTAATGGAGGTGACCACTAACACAGGTTGGCTGCTTAATGGAGGTGACCACTAACACAGGTTGGCTGCTTAATGGAGGTGACCACTAACACAGGTTTGACTGCTTAATGGAGGTGACCACTAACACAGGTTTGACTGCATATGGACAAACTGAAACACAGTCATATCACCTCATACGTATTATGAAGGTTTGATTATGACACGAGGACCAGCTTTGTGCTATAAAAATGTTCCATAAGGGCCATAAATCATCGAACTGGAACATGATTAAAATATGCACAACTAGACTTACAACTGATACTTCCTGTCAAGTCAATTAAGGGGTTAAGGGATGAAGCGCAGACAAGTTTATAAAAATGTTAAAAGGGCCATAGATCTGCCAAAATCATAAACCTGGAATGGGATTATAATATGCACAACTAGACATTATACCGACCGTCCGGCTATGGTGAAAGTCCAACAAGAAGATGAGAGTCCAACAAGGAGATGAGAGTCCAACAAGGAGATGAGAGTCCAACAAGGAGATGAGAGTCCAACAAGGAGATGAGAGTCCAACAAGGAGATGAGAGTCCAACAAGGAGATGAGAGTCCAACAAGGAGATGAGAGTCCAACAAGGAGATGAGAGTCCAACAAGGAGATGAGAGTCCAACAAGGAGATGAGGCGTGGACAAAATGCAACATACAGACAAGACGGTTCTCTCTATTGTTCTATTAGACACATTTGTAGTAACACAAGACATAACCCTAGACCACTAGACATAACCCTAGACTACTAGACATAACCCTAGACCACTAGACATAACCCTAGACCACTAGACATAACCCTAAGACCACTAGACATAACCCTAGACCACTAGACATAACCCTAGACCACTAGACATAACCCTAGACCACTAGACATAACCCTAGACCACTAGACATAACCCTAGACCACTAGACATAACCCTAGACCATTAGATTAGACCATTAGATATAACCTAAGGGTGCAACGATACGCCAAGCTCACGATACGATACTTATCACGATTCTTGGGTCACGATACGATACGTATCGCGATATGGTTTTATGGAACCAAAGGGGAAAATATAGAAAATAGTTAAACTTTTCAAGTACATTTACTAATTAAAGTTTTTGACAATGCTTCTTTAAGTCTTAGCTGCCCAGATGGAACGGGAGTTGTGCTCTTTTTGGATTGATCCTGATCTTTATTTTTCCGGATACGTCGATGTTCGGATGATGACGCTTCATGTGCGTAGTCATGTTGGTCGTGTTACCCGTTTTATATGACACGTCCGTGAAACAATGGCGGCAAGTGGTTGTTTCTTTCACCGTTGTTTTTACGCCGTCAACTATATTAAATTTGAATCCAAAATGCGCCCATATATTTTATTTGAAAGTTGCCGGTGGTGATTGTAATTCAGCCATGTTTGTTTTGTTTGTAAGAGTAGTCTCCCTTCCGTTGGAGTCGGGAATAATTGCCGTACCGTACCGTACCGTACCGTACCGTAACGGGCATGCAGTGTATCGAACAGTGGCCCTAGTACCGCGATAAACCGTCCCACGGTATATCGTTGCACCCTTAATATAACCCTAGACCGCTAGACATAACCCTAGACCATTAGATATAACCCTAGACCACTAGACATAACCCTAAACTACTAGACATAACCCTAGACAACTAGACATAACCCTAGACCACTAGACATAACCCTAGACCATTAGATATAACCCTAGACCACTAGACATAACCCTAGACCACTAGACACAACCCTAGACCATTAGATATAACCATAGACCACTAGACATAACCCTAGACCATTAGATATAACCCTAGACCACTAGACATAACCCTAAACTACTAGACATAACCCTAGGCCACTAGACATAACCCTAAACTACTAGACATAACCTTAGACCACTAGACATAACCCTAGACCGCTAGACATAACCCTAGACCATTAGATATAACCATAGACCACTAGACATAACCCTAGATCATTAGATATAACCCTAGACCACTAGACATAACCCTAAACTACTAGATATAACCCTAGACCACTAGACATAACCCTAGACCACTAGACATAACCCTAGACCACTAGACAATAGATCTATTTTTCTCATAGTTACATAAGTATAACTCTGTGCATACGGACGGACACAAAATTGTACACAAAGTAGCTATTCCTTTGTTCTCTATAGCCAAATAAATAGAATTTATAGCAACATAAAACTGACTCTAGATAGCCACATAACCCCTGACTCTAGATAGCCACATAACCCCTAACTCTAGATAGCCACATAACCCCTAACTCTAGATAGCCACATAACCCCTAACTCTAGATAGCCACATAACCCCTAACTCTAGACAACTTTACGGGGGCAGACATATGGTAAAGGCAAAACCAATATGTCTTCCCCCATCAGGGGAGACATAATGACATTCACAACTCATGTGAGGGCCTGGTACCGTAGGTATGCCAGTCTAGTGGCTAAATGTCCTAGTTAGTGAGAAAACTTACCAGCACTTTCAACTGTCACAAACAGGACACATAAGACTGCAGACAAAACATTCATTGTGGACACAACCATTTACACATCTGAAATAATCATTGAAAACATTGAGTATGGAAACATTTGGTCTATAATGGATGTTTTAGGTGACGAACATCATAAAAGATCAAGTAAGAAAGTCCAAAGATTGCTGCAAAATTATTTTGCCATGCGCCAGGCTGGTAGGCAATCGGTAACAATTATTTAACTAGCTCACCATATTAGAAGGAGCACCTGACGAGATTCAAACAGTCGATCTCCCACTCCGTAGACGGACGCCTTAACCACTAGGCCAAGGAGACGGTTGGTTTTAACAGTGCATTTCTTTTTGGTCTGCAGAGGGTTGTCTGGGTAGGTAGGTAGGTAGGTAGGTAGGTATGTAGGTAGGTAGGGAGAGGGCACCAATTGTGGGTGGGTGGGTAGATAGGTAGGTATGTAGGGAGGCAACAATTGAATTTTTACTTTATGCCTAATCAATCTGTCTGGTATAGTTTTCCGAGAGATAGGAACATCAGCAGAAAGGACAAAACGGACTGGTTCTATATTAGGACTGAATCCATCTTTAATAATGACAATGGTAATTATCTACAACAGTCTGCAAAGGAAACCACTCCGTCATAATTTTTGTTTGATGGGTATCCATCTTCTCAATGCATAAAGATGCAAAACTGCATAATCATGTAATGTACCGGTATGCAATCTACAGACAAGTTTGGAAAACATTATAAATATTGGTTCACACAAAAAGAGCCAAAATGAAGATTAAGATTAGGTTGACCTACTGACCTACTTACCCCAGTGAGTTCATTTCAAGAAGCTTATTAGGAGTTGTTGCAATGGTGATACTGTTGACCTACTGACATACATACCCTGTTGACCTACTTACATCAGTGAGTTCATTTCAACAAGCTTGTTAGTTGTTGCAATAATGATACCGTTGACCTACTGACATACATACCCTGTTGACCTACTGACCTACTTACCCCCAGTGAGTTCATTTCAGCAAGCTTGTTAGAGTTGTTGCAATGATGATACTGTTATTCCTACAATTTGCTAATGAAACGAGGAAGTCTCACGGTTATCATTTAACCTTTAGCACGCTGTAGGCAAAATGAGCAGATAACAAATGTGTTTTACTTTTCAAATTTTTCCTAAAAGTAGGGCTTGTGACATTTCATTCAAATCGTCCCGGTTATCTGCTCATTTTGCCTACAGCATGCTAAAGGTTAAGGTTGACTTAGTGACAAATACTCTACCCCAGGCAGAAATCCAATTTTGGCTAAACTTGGTATCAGTAATGTTGCAAGTGCTTATGTATTGTAGACCAAATTTGAAAATATTCCTACAATCCATTCATGAGAAAACGCTATTTTAATTCAATTGTAGTCGGATATTCCGCTCTTGCAAATGTTTTCCCATGTAGTCGGATATTCCACTCTTGTAAATGTTTTCCATGTAGTCAGATATTCCAGCTCTTACACATGTTTTCCCATGTAGTCAGATATTCGACTCTTGCAAATGTTTTCCCAAAAATTTAGTCTGGGTCGGTGAGCCACAATGACTAACAGACAAACAAAACAAAACAGACAAATAACACAAACAATACAAACAGAAAAACAACAATAAACAGTATATTTACCAAAATAAAAAATTGCCTGCTATAAATATCTAGTCACACTTCGGTGCTCTTGGTTTCACTGAAATACTGAAGATCGTTTCACTGTTTGATCTGTAAACAGATAGAAATGATATTGAATAATAACATGTTTCTTTTTCAACAGTTGGCTAAGCACATTTTTATGAACGATGAAAAAGGAATGCTTGGATGTAAAATAATCTTATTTCAGTATAACTAGGCTGTTATCAATAGATTCTATTTGACATGAATTTTATAAACATGTTTATGCATACAGTTTTCATATAGATGCCTTGATGGTTATTATTTAATTTATACAAATTTATTTTAGCTGATTGTGCGAAACAAGTTCTTACAACTTATATTAATCACTCTCGAGACCTCATTCCTGATGGAATACAGCGCCACGAGGGAGAGAGAAGAGGAAACGTGGCATTTAAATGCATTGCTTACGGGCACAATTGTAATGGTTCCAGCTGGGCTAGAACTACGGACCTTTCGCACCTGAAATGAACGCACTACCATTGCGTTATCACAACTTCCACGACTTCTTATGCCATCAATAGCTAAATCCTCATCCCAATCTGTTCAGATTTTTATGTTAAGTTTATTTAACGTCGCTACCGGTTGCCCATTTCAGTGACAAGTCGCTACCGGGTGCCCAATTCAGTGACAGGCAGTTTACCTAACAACACCTTTCCTGGGCAGGCTCCAGCAGATAACCAGTACTTGGTGCACCAGGCTATAAGTAACAATTGGATCATTTTGAATAAAAGGAGTGCGTTATAATGGGCCAGTGTATCTTACTTGACAATATTTTGTATGAAAATTATAAAATTAAATTTTTTTTTTTATAGAAATGGGATCCGCAGTGGTGAAGTCAGGCCCCTAAGGTGACTATTTCGTCCCAGTCGCCCTGTAGAAGAGTCCTGAGCGGTTAACCAATACTTGGTGCACCAACCTCCATAAGAAACCTGGTTCAATGTAGATATATACAATACCTATATATACATTAATTATATCTTACAATATCATATACATTATATTGATCTCACCATACAAACTTTTTTTAGGGAGAAGTGGGGCCCCTAGAGGGCGAAGTCAGGGTCCCTAGTGCGACTATTTCGCCCACATCGCCCTCTAGAATGATCCCTGCTTACAATTAATAGCATATATATTACATCTTGCCAGGTCTGCCTCTATCTAATGAAATACCATATAATAACCATCTCCGTGGTTAAGGCGGAAGGTCGATGGTTCGAACCGTGTCAGAGGTTCGTTCTGATATGGCCGATTGGTGTTCTGCCAGCTCATTAAATAATGGCTACCAATTGCCTACCAACCTGGCACACAAGCATATGAACTGGGAAGTACTGATGTTCATAAAAAAAAGGTGTCTCATAAGTCTAGTTGATTCTCGATTGCGAAACAAGTTATTTCAACTTATATTAATCACTCTCGAGACCTCATTCCTGATGGAATCCATCGCCACGAGGGAGAGAGAAGAGGCAACGTGGAATTTAAATGCCTTGCCAAGGGCACAATCATAACGGCTCCAGTGGGGCTCGAACCTTTCGCACCTGAAGCGAACGCGCATCCACTGCGCTATCACGTCTCATAAGTCAGTAATGGCTGGCCCTTTAAATAGGGATGACACTATAATAAACAAACACTATATTAAATCTTGCAATATAATATATCTTACAATACCATATATTATATATATAAATACATTATTATATAACCTCGGAATATAATACAATATGTTGTACTATATCTCTATCTGAAATGTCATTGAACTAAAAAACTACTCCCACAACATGTAGTGGTACTCGACCACACAAAGAAATGAATCATTGCAATTAAGATTGTAGTTTTGTTATGGCAGGTAAATTGAGCAGGTCTTTTTATCAAGACCTTAAATCTTTTCTCAAGTCCTGTACATAATAACCAGTGTATCCAGTCTATGCTACATGACCTACATCTGCCTCATTCACCTCACATCTCTACCCAGATCTATGACAGAATCTTACATCACATTTCTTTTCATTATACTCAATTAGTAACCGACCATTAATCTATACTGAACATCGAAAGTTCGGCAACAATTACAATTTTAATTTGTGTGTTTTACGTTTATTTATCGTCGCTACCGGTTGCCCATATGAGTGACACCTCCTGAAGAGATTAGTCATTTTAGATTTTGGAGGATAGTGCATGATACAGACATTCCAGAGTCTCCTCTGGTTCTTTTACGTGCACGGTGTAAAGCACCGACACGAGACCTTTATTAGAGTCAGACGGGGGATCGAACCTGCGATCCCTGGATTACCAGTCCAGCGTTTTACCACTGGCTTTTAAGCCTGAACGTTTATCATTAAAATAATACAGCCTTTTTTGTTAACTCTTTGCATGCTGGGTAAAATAAAAGCTATAAATAGTTCATATAATTGTAGCAGACAACAATTCATTAATTTGTTTTTCTTATTTGTAGCTGAAAACTGGAATGATGTCCTGTAATGTCATGGAATGTTTGTATTCTAGCAAACTTCTCATACATATTTTGACAGCTATTTTCCCTGCTAGTGTGTAAAAGAGCTAAGCCAAACATTATCAATGGGGACATGTTTTTCAAACTAGGAAGAAGTTTATAATTGTATCAACGTCCAAGCAGGGCTCATTCTAGAGGAAGAAGTTTATAATGGTACCAATGTCCAAGCAGGGCTCATTCTAGAGGAAGAAGTTTATAATGGTATCAACGTCCAAGCAGGGCTCATTCTAGAGGAAGAAGTTTATAATGGTACCAATGTCCAAGCAGGGCTCATTCTAGAGGAAGAAGTTTATAATGGTACCAACATACAAGCAGGGCTCATTCTAGAGGAAGAAGTTTATAATGGTACCAATCTTTCTCCCTGAACTCAAAATAGGGAGATTTGAGGAGACTCAGGGAGACTATGACTGATCTGGATCTATGTTGTTTGCAAATGTGATTTTATTTACTCGGCAGGCAAAGGTAAATTATTTCTAAACTTTCCATACTTTACACCAACAGTTGCAGGATAATGTTTATAAACAACTTTACATACATGTACCCCACAAGATTTAAATTGTGGCTTGCAGGGCGGCCTACATTCAACCACTGCATGCCTGCATGCCGAAATAAAGAACAATTATACTTATATCTGGCCTCCATTTTTTAATCTGATAAATATGTCAATATTGATTCTAATGATTAAAACCTTTAAGGAAAATGAAACTAGACGATTGTAAACAGCTAACATTCACTGTAATAAGATACAACAGCGTTACAAATGAAACTAGACGATTGTAAACGGCTAACATTCACTGTAACACATACAAACAGCATTACAAAATTGTACGGAAGCTCCGAATGTTCATAAACCACAACAAGTCTCTCGAACTTCCCCCAGTCCACCACCATCCTCCCATATATATATATACACACCAATACACAAAATAATATTATAGAAGTCCGGTTAGTACACTCACTTCTCATCTATGCAACCCAGGTTCAATCCTGGAACCGGGACGTAAGTGAGATGCTACGGTAAGTTACCAGATCGGACAGATGTGTTTACTCCGGGTACTCCAGTTTCTTCCAACACGAATGACCACAACAGATACTTTTATTCGCACAAACAAGTGATTGGTAAATATATGTTATTATTCCAGGGTTCATTCTAGGTCAGAATTTTTGGGAGAAATGAGAAAGCGCATGATCGTTTCCTTAAATGATGTTCTTTAATATACTTCTGCAAAATAGTGTTAAAATGCACAGTACAACCATTAAATACAACATTTGAATAGATGGAGTGCTTTATAATGGGCCAGTGTATCTTACTAGACACAATTTTGTTTGAAAATCGTAAAAACCAAAACATATTTTTTTTTAGGGAGAAGTGCGGCCCCCAGAGGGCGAAGTCAGGGTTCCTAGGGCGACAATTTCGCTCACATCGCCATCTAGAATGATCCCTGTATTCTATGTTTTCCAATGGAATATAGAAATTAGATAAGATTTTGGATGAAAAAACACGAGTATTAAGAAACCATGTTATTCCAAAAATTGCATCAATACTCAGACATCCTGGACAGAACTGACAAACCAAACCCATCCTGGACAGAACTGACAAACCAAACCCACTTAGCCCACATCGTGGACAGAACTAACAAACCAAACCCACTTAGCCCACATCGTGGACAGAACTGACAAACCAAACCCACTTAGCCCACATCCTGGACAGAACTAACAAACCAAACCCACTTAGCCCACATCCTGGACAGAACTGACAAACCAAACCCACTTAGCCCACATCCTGGACAGAACTAACAAACCAAACCCACTTAGCCCACATCCTGGACAGAACTAACAAACCAAACCCACTTAGCCCACATCCTGGACAGAACTGACAAACCAAACCCACTTAGCCCACATCCTGGACAGAACTGACAAACCAAACCCACTTAGCCCACATCGTGGACAGAACTGACAAACCAAACCCACTTAGCCCACATCCTGGACAGAACTGACAAACCAAACCCACTTAGCCCACATCCTGGACAGAACTGACAAACCAAACCCACTAGCCCACATCCTGGACAGAACTGACAAACCAAACCCACTTAGCCCACATCCTGGACAGAACTAACAAACCAAACCCACTTAGCCCACATCCTGGACAGAACTAACAAACCAAACCCACTTAGCCCACATCCTGGACAGAACTGACAAAACCAAACCCACTTAGCCCACATCCTGGACAGAACTGACAAACCAAACCCATCCTGGACAGAACTGACAAACCAAACCCACTTAGCCCACATCCTGGACAGAACTGACAAACCAAACCCACTTAGCCCACATCCTGGACAGAACTGACAAACCAAACCCACTTAGCCCACATCCTGGACAGAACTAACAAACCAAACCCACTTAGCCCACATCCTGGACAGAACTGACAAACCAAACCCACTTAGCCCACAAACAAGGAACCAGCACAACACACCAACATTATCCACAACACCTGGGATGGAGATAAGGGGAGATAACTCTTAATGAAAATGTCACTGTCAACCATGTTTACAGGGAATGATGGGATGACTGGGAGATAGAGGTAGACAGGTCATACATACATCTTGATTATATTTCAAGGGCCTCCTCCATTATGTGGAGATAACAGAAACATACATTGCAATGAAACTGTTGTATGCTAAATTGCTGAATTATTGCTTCATATACCCAGTGTATAATAAAACTGTACTGTATACATGTATATAATATGTGTAGTTTTCCAGGGCAGGAGCTACTGCTGGGCTCATTCTAGGTCACATTTTTGGGAGAAGTGAGAAAGCGCATGATCACGTCTTTAACCCTTTCCCTCATGGACGCACCTCTTGACGCCATTACCAATACGACATACATAACAATGTAGCCAAACCAATGTTCATAATAAAGGTCAGAATCTCATGTAGTCCCAGTAATATCTATGGAGGTGGGATAGATATGGCGACTACTTGGCCGTTGTTTGTATGGAGATATATAAGTATATTAACCTAAATCTCTATGAAGGAAAGGGTTAAATGGCTATCGTTTGTATGGAGATATAATAGTATATTAACCTAAATCTCTATGAAGGAAAGGGTTAAATGGCTATCGTTTGTATGGAGATATAATAGTATATTAACCTAAATCTCTATGAAGGAAAGGGTTAAATGGCTATCGTTTGTATGGAGATATAATAGTATATTAACCTAAATCTCTATGAAGGAAAGAGTTAAATGGCTATCGTTTGTATGGAGATATAATAGTATATTACCGTATTTAGCTGTGTATAGTGCGCTACCGTGTATAGTGCGCACCCACGATCTGGCACGAAAATCGGCGGAAAAACTGAGTTCCTATGTATACTGCGCACGTGAAAAACGCAATTTTCCCAAGTCAAAATTTAACATTTCTCAAGAATCGCTAAAAATTGTGCTCCGTGATTTTTACAACTTATATTAATCACTCGAGATATACCTCATCGAGTACAGTAACGCACTCGGGCAAACCTGCTCAAATTTCTCAACACGTTCTCAAACATCTCAACACTCAAACATGTCAGCAGATGCTCAAACTTCTCAACACGTGAAGCCTACCTAATTAACTGGGACCCATTGTGAAAGGTTTGTCGAAATTAATTATTGGTACAATCAATTGAAATACTGCAGCCAAAAAAGTTTTTTTTTTATGCAATGCATTGTACATTGTACGGCGAAGTACGCGAAAAGTACGGGAAATATTACATACGATAAAACCACGTGATGTTATCAAATCGCCATTTTTTATGCATTTACCTTTTCAATTAAATTCATCAAAGTTTGCCAAAATAAACGAAATATATGCTAATTTTGTGGTCTTATTCATTTGATTTATTTATATAGACTATCGGCAACTGGTTTTAATAGCTAGTTTATAACGATTGTCGAATGTAACAACTTATAGAATGACTGTGGGCCGTTCGGGTCGAATTTCAGTTTTTTCACGAAATTTTGGTCCGGAAAAAAATGTCCTGATGTCTGTACTGGTGTATAATGCGCAGTAGATAAAATGGATGAGGATTTCAGTAAGAAATGTGCGCACTATACACAGCTAAATACGGTAACCTAAATCTCTATGAAGGAAAGGGCTAAATGGCGTTATTTAATAAATGTCAACAAAAGTATGGTTAAAGTGAGCATAACCATTAAATACAACATTTGAATAGAAAGAGTGTTTTACAATGGCCAGTGTATTGTATCACTGAAAAAAAATTTGTATGAAAATTATATGAACAAATATATATATATTATTTTAGGGATTAGTGGGGCCCCAGGGGGAAAAGTCAGGGTCCCTACTCCCTAGGGCAACTATTTCGCCCAAATTGACCTCTAGAATGAACCCTGAGCTAGAGGGTGACATGGGAGAAATAGTCACCCTGATCCCACCTAAACGAACATAATATTAGTAGAACATGTTTTCCAGGGCAGGAGCTAGAGGGTGGCATGGGAGAAATAGTCACCCTGATCCCACCTAAACGAACATAATATTAGTAGAACATGTTTTCCAGGGCAGGAGCTAGAGGGTGGCATGGGAGAAATAGTCACCCTGATCCCACCTAAAACGAACATAATAAAACTGTACTATAATATTAGTAGAACATGTTTTCCAGGGCAGGAGCTAGAGGGTGGCATAGAGAATTTATAACAAAGATGATTTTGTACAATGGAAATCAATACTCAATTCAGCCTGGATTTACACCACACAACTCCCTTTCACCCCCCCTCTCCCCATCGCTACGTGCCATGCTCATCATAACCCGGGTTCTCCATCTTATATCTATTTACAATTGATGACTATACATGATAGGGGTGTGGCGCTGTTAATCAGTTGATGAACTTGTTTCCAGTAAAATAATGGCTCCATCTTTTCTTGAAGGTAAATAAACTTTGTTTATGTTTAAGCAGTTTATAATAATGGTTGGCTAGCAGAGTTAACTGATCTATAACCAGCATGTGTTACAACACATAACACAACTGTCACTTTAGGTCTGATACCATCAACAACATCCCCCACCCAAACATTTACACACCTCAACAGGGGCTTATCAACTCCACTAATAACCTTGGTAATTAACTCACGAAATTAATGTCAGAAATATAAACTTCCAATACAACTCACCCACTTTATATTCTCTCCTTCATAATGTATAATTAATTAGTGTCATTGTATACATGGAGCTTACTCTTTGTTTACACGTTATCAGCTATCAAATATGTAATGCAATTTCACACACAAATTTGTTATTACAAGTCGCTGTCATTAATTTACTGCATCAGTGATACTGCATAAGAGACTGATGCAGCCAATTACTGACATAAAATTTCATATAAATTAATACTGATATAACTTGCATCATATCCATGCTAAATGAATACTGATACAACTTGCATCAAATCCATGCTAAATGAATACTGATACAACTTGCATCATATCCATGCTAAATTAATACTGATATAACTTGCATCAAATCCATGCTAAATGAATACTGATACAACTTGCATCAAATCCATGCTAAATTAATACTGATACAACTTGCATCATATCCATGCTAAATTAATACTGATATAACTTGCATCATATCCATGCTAAATGAATACTGATACAACTTGCATCAAATCCATGCTAAATGAATACTGATACAACTTGCATCAAATCCATGCTTAATTAATACTGATACAACTTGCATCATATCCATGCTAAATTAATACTGATATAACTTGCATCATATCCATGCTAAATTAATACTGATACAACTTGCATCATATCCATGCTAAATTAATACTGATATAACTTGCATCATATCCATGCTAAATGAATACTGATACAACTTGCATCAAATCCATGCTAAATGAATACTGATACAACTTGCATCAAATCCATGCTTAATTAATACTGATACAACTTGCATCATATCCATGCTAAATTAATACTGATATAACTTGCATCATATCCATGCTAAATTAATACTGATACAACTTGCATCATATCCATGCTAAATTAATACTGATATAACTTGCATCATATCCATGCTAAATGAATACTGATACAACTTGCATCAAATCCATGCTAAATGAATACTGATACAACTTGCATCAAATCCATGCTTAATTAATACTGATACAACTTGCATCATATCCATGCTAAATTAATACTGATATAACTTGCATCAAATCCATGCTAAATTAATACTGATACAACTTGCATCAAATCCATGCTAAATTAATACTGTTACAACATATATCAAATCCATGCTAAATTAATACTGTTACAACATATATCAAATCCATGCTAAATTAATACTGTTACAACATATATCAAATCCATGCTAAATTAATACTGTTACAACATATATCAAACCCATGCTAAATTAATACTGTTACAACATATATCAAATCCATGCTAAATTAATACTGTTACAACATATATCAAACCCATGCTAAATTAATACTGTTACAACATATATCAAATCCATGCTAAATTAATACTGTTACAACATATATCAAATCCATGCTAAATTAATACTGTTACAACATATATCAAACCCATGCTAAATTAAATTCAACACCAAGTAACTCACATGGACTGGTCCATGATATTCATAAACCAATAAATGAATCAGAAAATCACATTTGGACAAGTTCATTTATCAAAATGGGTAATTATGTCTAAAAATAGTCATATCACTGGCAAAAAGTGCAGATCCTGATGAGACAGCTCGTCACGAGCCGGCTCATCTGGATCTACACTTTTTGTAAGCCTATTTAGAGGTATGTGGTGTTGAAAGGGTTAATACTGTTACAACTTGCACCAAATCCATGCTAAATTAATACTGATACAACTTGCATCAATGACCTCCCTATGCAAAGGCAAGAAAAACCAGGAAAAAACACAAGAAAGATAGGGATACAAAACATTTGTGTTATAATCCGACAGGTTTTGTCAACACCAGGGTATATAGTTCAGAAGTGGGTGTATGTGAATGAACATAGCAAACTATACAGATGGTCTTCCAAGAACATAACTGATATCAAACAGGTGGGCAATATCAAAGAGATAGATAGAACTCATTCTTGGAATATATCAGTATACAGAGGAGAAAACAGAGTATTTCAGAAAACACAGAGTATTTCAGAGTTTTCATTGATATTTGTGCAATATGAACACAGTTGAGGAAGAGATCATTTTTCATTGTGTTGTCCTCTCTAATATCCATAAGAAAATATTTATTAAATTCTGCATGGCATATTCTTGGGGAAATATTTAATTTAATTTGTTTAATATTTTTATTTAATTAACCATGCCAATTATATTAACTCTTTGCATGCTGGGTAAAATAAAAAACTATAAATAGTTCAAATAATTGTAGCAGACGACAATTCATTAATGTGTTTTCTTATTTGTAACTGAAAAATCTTTAAATATGTCATGGAATTTCTTAAGACACAATTCTAATTAAATTTCACAATATATTTCACTGTCATTGTTTTCATCGCTAGTGTACAAAGGGTCAAAGAAGCAATACATGAACATAGCTTTACTATACTCACTGGTTCGCCAGATCGGACAGGTGGGTTTTCTCTGGGTACTTCGGTTTCCTCCCACAAAAATTTACCACATTTACGCTTTCATCCGCTACAATGAAAGTGATTAATATAAGTTGTTAAAACTTGCTTCACAATTGTTGTAAAATAAATAAAGACTTAAAAACTGTTTCGTAATTAAATTTTGTCTGTATTCATCAATGATTAATTATATTGATTTCTTTGCCATATTCAAACTACTGTTTAATTGTACTGGCATCTGTAATGCTGATTTTCTGTAATAAACATTGTACTTTGAACGTTGATATATATTTACATGAACATTTTATAATGGTACATTGACATTCCCTGAATATAGAAAACAGCTTTGACAGCACAACTGTTGATCACAAACATGATGGCAAAACATATTACACCCGTTGTTGTATCCAGAATTGAACCGCCTATGAGTGCTGATGTCGTAATTATTACAAGAGCTCTCAATTGGTTGACATGAATGTCCTACAGATTGGAGCTCATTTCACCCAATTTTGAAGCACAAAAAATTTAGGCCACAAAAAGTTAGTCTTTTAAGAATTCTGAAATGCACTTAATGTACCAAACTGTCTTGTTTTCGTTGCATCAAGTTTTCATGAATAGATGGGACAATTGTTTGCACTAGTGTGTGTGCATTTGGGAGTAGAATAAATGCCCTTTGAGCCAGCTACAGGAACTTGTATATCACAGAACTTTATATCACAGAACTCGTATATCACAGAACTTATTAGTTATATTTCGGGTTTTACGTCTGCATCAGCACCATTTTGGGCTATATCGCCGGCGGACAGTTTACCTAACAACACCTTTCCTGGGCAGGCTCCAGCGGTTAACCAGTACTTGGGTGCACCAACCTTCGTAAGAAACTTCCAACTTTTTCATATAAATGAGACACGGTCTGAGCGGGGCTCGAACCCGTGACCATCAGTGATGATAGGTTACAGTGGTATACAAGTCAGCGACCTTAACCACTCGACCACAGAGGCGGACTACACATTACTTGTATATCACAGAATGTGGGTAGTTCATAAATAGTATGGTGTTTCGAGAACAATCCAGGTTTTGATAATATATCTTTTATAGTGATGTTATTGACCTTAACTTGTCCAACCTGGAGTTCGGAACCAGCTGTAACCGTTACGATTGTGCTCTTAGGCAAGGCATGTAAATTCCGTATTGCCTCTTCTGTCACTCGTGGTGATGGATTCCATCAGGAATGAGGTCTCGATTGTGATTAATGTAAGTTGTAGGAATTTGTTTCGCAATCGAGATAAAATAAACTTGTCTAACCTTGGGTCAAGTCGGTGTTTGTTACCATCCACGAATTGTGGCGGCAAAAAGTTAGAAATAATTTATATCCAAGTAAGAATGGGACATTTGCTCAGTCATATTTGTTTGCATCCTTGGGTCGATAGCCCACTCATATAGACAGGTATACTGCCCATGCGCACGCCACCGTCTCTCATGCTCCCATGTGTACTCGCCTCACGTGTTCAACAGATACAACAACATACAGAAACGTCAACAACCTGTGCATGTGCCATGGAAGATCCAGTTTCCTTGAATTGATAATTCTGACAATGACAAATGTCCTGTGTACATCCACACTGTCTACAACCATTGCCAGAGACTTGAAACTGGAGAGATCCCAGATGAACAAAATATCAATACATTTACCTTAAATTATACACAGGACATCCTGCTGTTCTATAAAACTATTTTCTATTCACTGCAAGCATTCACAATATCTGAATATAAAATTTTGTTTCCTAACAGCTTAAGTTTCATAAGGGATTAGATCAATCCAGTATTACCGACTGCAGGGCTCATTAGGTCAGTGAGAAAGCGGATGATTGCATCCTTAAATGGTGTTCTTTAATAACTTTCTGCAAAATAGGGTTAAAATACACAGTATGACCATTAAATACAACATTTGAATACTAGTGCTTTATAATAGGCCAGTGTATCTTACTGGATCAAATCTTGTATGAAAATTGTAAAAATAAATTTTAAAAAAATGTTTAGTCTTTTTTTTTAGGGAGAAGTGGAGCACCCCCAAGGGTGACTATTTCGCCCAAGTCACCCTCTAGAATAAGCCCTGCGGTGACTCATCTTGTCACAATTATACTGGCGTATGTATGACAAATACATAGAATACATGAAACTGTTTTACATATAAAACCAAACTGAGTTGAGGTTGTTGAGGCACTCAAATGACGGGGGGGGGGGAGGGCTCAAGGTCCAGAAATTGATCTCCAATCTCAAACTATGTCTCGGGTTCTTTGGAATCTATCGCCGTGATGGAGAGAGAAGCGACAATGTGGAATTTAAGAGTCTTGCCCCAAGGATATCACCAGCACAGTTCTGGCAGGGTTCGAACTCGCAACGTATCGATTACGAGGTGGACATTGTATCCGCTACACCACATGAGACATCCACTCACCACATGAGACATCCGCTATACCACAGACATCCGCTACACCACACGAGACATCCGCTACACCACACGAGACATCCGCTACACCACACGAGACATCCGCTACACCACACGAGACATCCGCTACACTACCTGAGACATCCGCTACACCACACTAGACATCCGCTACACCACACGAGACATCCGCTACACCACAGAGAATCCACTCACCACATGAGACATCCGCTACACCACATGAGACATCCGCTACACCACACGAGACATCCGCTACACCACACGAGACATCCGTACACCACACGAGACATCCGCTACACTACCTGAGACATCCGCTACACCACACTAGACATCCGCTACACCACACGAGACATCCGCTACACCACAGAGACATCCACTCACCACATGAGACATCCGCTACACCACATGAGACATCCGCTACACCACACAAGCCATCCACTACACCACAGAGACATCCGCTACACCACGAGACATCCGCTACACCACACGAGACATCCGCTACACCAGAGACATCCGCTACACCACACGAGACATCCGCTACACAACACGAGACATCCGCTACACCACATGAGACATCCGCTACACCACACGAGACATCCGCTACACCACATGAGACATCCGCTACACCACATGAGACATCCGCTACACCACATGAGACATCCGCTACACCACACAAGACATCCGCTACACCACATGAGACATCTGCTACACCACATGAGACATCCGCTACACCACACGAGACATCCGCTACACCACAGAGACATCCGCTACACCACAGAGACATCACGCATTACCATCAAATTATTGGGATTAACTTATTATTTTTATGTACAGGTAGGTATATACAAAGTCGTGTAACGTGGCTTACTTAAAACTCTAGTTTGATCTACAACCATACAGAGGCTACAACCATACAGAGGGCTAGGTCACACGAGGCTTACTTAAAACTCTAGTTTGATCTACAACCATACAGAGGCTACAACCATACAGAGGGCTAGGTCATCATTTTTGGGAGAAGTGAGACAGTGCGTGATTGCACCCTTAAATTGTGTTCATTAAAATAAAACTTTAAAAAAAATTTGTTTAGGGACAAGTGTACAGGACAATAATTTTTTATTTTATAGTCCTCAGGGGGCAGTCAGGGTCCCTGAATATTTCGCTCCAGTCGCCCTCTAGAATGAGCCCTGATACGTCCCATGCTGCGTTTAGGTGGGAGTGGATTTATGCATCCTGAATGTTAGTATCGATTAAATAATCCAGGTTTGTTCCATAATGTCTAGACTGCATAAGTAAAATTGTAATTTAAAGATCCAGCACCTAGATCGACTACGGTCAAATCATCCAGTCAACTATTGATTGATTGATTGATTGATTATTGTATTCATCAGCTGTGAAATGTCCACTGATTGATTATTGTATAGACTTGATTATATTCCAGTACATATATATCATAGTGAATGTGAGTGCACGCTTTACTGACTACCATGACTACAGGCCTTGACCGAGGAATCCCAAAAAGGAACCACTTCCTCCTGGACCAACCCGCTATATACACAGGGATTCGGCACGTTTGGGGGTACTAGTATATATATTTAAGTACAGGGATTCTACTCTGTGGGATGTCAGATTTCGCATCGTTGTCCAAATATAACGCCTATCCCGAGTCTTTATATTGTTCTTCAAATAAAACACAACTTTAAGCTGCATGCATGTATACTTTGCAAACAATTGCCACAAACATTGGCCATAGCAGGTCACATTTCCGTACTAGGACACGGGTTCTGTCAGCAACAAAAAAAATCTTCGACGGGAGAGTTTTAACTGTGAATAACATTATCAATAAAATGTGTTTCCACTAACCTGTATGTTTATTCGGCAAAAATGTACGTCAAAAAGAGATTTCGTAGCATTTTCAATTTGTTTTGAAAATTTCTAAAGCGGCGCAATTCGCGTTGAAACGAGCGTTCTGATTGGTTTATGATTATTCTTCATATATAAAAAACATCTTGTTACATTCTAATAATCCAATCAGAACGCTCGTTTCAACGCTGTTTCAGGCCATTTTACTGATCGATGCGAAATCTGACATCCCACAGAGTAGAATCCCTGTACTTAAATATATATACTAGTACCCCCAAACGTGCCGAATCCCTGTGGCTATATACACAACGTTTATAGTTATCCTACTAACACACAGCAGGGTTAATAAAACATCATCAGGCACACCCCCACCCCCAATGTATGCAGGGCTCATTCTAGAGGGTGACATGGGCGAAGTAGTCTCCATAGGGACCGTGACTTCGTCCCCGTGGGACCGTGACTTTGCCCCCCTGGGGGTCCCACTTCTCCCTAAAAAAATATTTTTAAATAGATTTATTTTTTACAATTTTCAGACAAAATATTGTCCAGTAAAATACACTGGCCATAGTAGTTTATACAAATTTATTTTAGCTCGATTGCGAAACAAGTTCTTATAACTTGTATTAATCACTCTCGAGACCTCATTCCTGGTGGAGTCCATCGCCACGAGGGAGAGAGAAGAGGCAACGTGGAATTTAAATGCCTTGCCTAAGGGCACAATTGTAACGGCTCCAGCGGGGCTTGAACTCCGGACCGTTCGCACCTGAAGCGAACGCGCATCCACTGCGCTATCACGACACTGGCCATTGTAAGGCACTCCTCGGCCATTGTAAGGCACTCCTCCTGTTATATTGTGTATTTTATTTACTAATACCCCTAGAATACCCCTAGGTTACCCCTAGATTACCCCTAGGTTACCCCTAGATTACCCCTAGGTTACCCTTAGATTACCCCTAGGTTACCCCTAGATTTCTCACTTCTCCCAAAATATTTGGGTCTAGCTTGAGCCCTGGTTATAAAACTTTTCTCAGATCTCAAACTCAAGAAAATTGATTGGTTGATTGCGAGCTTCACACTCAGCTGAACCAATCAGAAGCTTGACACTGAGTTTGAGATTGAAGAATTGACAATACACTTAAAGAATTACTGTCTATTGTTTTTATTTGTCTTTTTTTGTGCTTAGGCCTAACAAAAAAAAAGGGATTTTCCTGTTATCCGACCGACCCTCCGTTTTTACCCCCGACCGTATTGTTTTCATTGCTTTTTTTTATTAAATTGTGTCGTTTTCGCGTTATACCGGACCCAATCCAAGATGGCGGCGTCCAGCAGTTTGATGGCGTTGATCTGCAATCGATGCAAAATGAAAGAAATCCGGATGGTCAACCATTCTGCATCGATTGCAGAAATTTTCTACACATTGCATAAACAATCTAGGCCGTTCACGGCCACTTGTTCGGTAAGTATTGGCTTTTTACAATAATGTGTCATGGGTTTTCGCGTATTTTTTTTCGTAAGAAAATTTTAATTGTGAGTTGGTTTGTGTGTCCGACATGCACAAACATACCACTCTATGGGTTTTGTCTATTCTCTGTCGAAAAATGCATTTAGATATTGGGATATTCCATTGTATTAAATCATAAATGCATCAGTCAATCTCAGTAAGTCAGTTAGCCCCCCCCCCCACCACGCGAGTAGCGGGGCTTATTATACATTCCGTCTGTCCGTCCGTCACACAAAACCTTAACTACGGGTAAATGACCTATATTTTCTGTTTCCTTCGTCGGAATCTATTAATATGTCACACACGCATTGCTTTAAGGGTCCTCAGGGTATACATGAGCCCCCACACTCACTTGCTCTAGTATTTTTGTCAATTTAAAACCCTGGTAAAAACCCCGTGGAATGTGAAAGCCCCAGGGGGTGTCCCGGTAAAGCCATCCCCCTTCCCTTTCTCAACATGGTAAAGCCCGGATTGAATATGAGCATGAAAGTTATGCTGGTTATAAATCAGTTTAAATTTAGGTGGTAATTTGAGTTTAATTCATGTTGAACACCATCTCGTGCATTAAAAAAAAAAAAAATCCCTACCTACCTATCCTATTTTTTTTCAGCCCGTAACAGGAAACCCCTTTTATTTTGTTAGGCCTTATTATATCTACACCAAGATTTAATTTTTTACAACATTTGAGTTGACAGCAGACACTGTGAACTAGCCGTTGGCATATTTGCTGTAATAAATATTGTTACATCATTATAATTATTCTCATGACATTATACATCCCGAGTCCTGTGCCCAAGGTCGTAACACTTTTCTCGGATCTCAAGCTCAAATGATTTGATTGGTCGATCCTGAGTTTTACTGCCAGCTGATTGTTATGTTATATTTCGGGTTTTACGCCTGCATCAGCACCATTTTGGGCTATATCGCCGGCGGGCAATTTACCTAACAACACCTTTCCTGGGCAGGCTCCAGCAGTTAACCAGTACTTGGGTGCACCAACCTCCGTAATACTGCCAGCTGAACCAATCATAAGCTTGAGACTGAGTTTGAGAAATGACAAAAGTTTTATAACCTCGAGGCCCCTGGTCTATCCAAAATACTTCAATATTTGAAAGGTAACCTGAGGGGGCGATATTTACTTTATGTTTATGAATCAGTGATATTGTTTGGAATCGCTCACACATTCGGCATATAACTATCATATGAGTTTCTTGTTAAAACTATGCATTTTGGCAGCTTGAGAATCCACTCTGAAATAACTCTTCACAGAAAACACGATCATGAACAAAATTTAAATGACAAGCTAGATCCAAATGTTTGGGAGGAGAACACGCGTGGTTGCGTCATCTAATGGTATTATTTAATAAATAGAAACATAATAGGGTTAAAATACACAATTATGATTGCTAAATACAATATTTCAATAAAAGGAATGCTTTTACAATGGACATTTCTGGAAAATATTTTGTTTTAAAAAGTGGTGCACACAGGGGGGGGGGGGGGGGGGGGCGAAGTTAGGTCCCAAGGGCAATTACTTCACCCATGTCCCAAGGGCAACTCCTTCACCCATGTCCCAAGGACAACTACTTCATCCATGTCCCAAGGGCAACTACTTCACCCATGTCCCAAGGACAACTACTTCATCCATGTCCCAAGGACAACTACTTGACCCATGTCCCAAGGGCAACTACTTGACCCATGTCCCAAGGGCAACTACTTGACCCATGTCCCAAGGACAACTACTTGACCCATGTCCCAAAGGCAACTACTTGACCAATGTCCCAAGGGCAACTACTTCACCCATGTCCCAAGGGCAACTACTTCACCCATGTCCCAAGGACAACTACTTCACCCATGTCCCAAGGACAACTACTTCACCCATGTCCCAAGGGCAACTACTTCATCCATGTCCCAAGGGCAACTACTTCACCCATGTCCCAAGGACAACTACTTCACCCATGTCCCAAGGGCAACTACTTCACCCATGTCCCAAGGGCAACTACTTCACCAATGTCCCAAGGGCAACTACTTCATCCATGTCCCAAGGGCAACTACTTGACCCATGTCCCAAAGGCAACTACTTCACCCATGTCCCAAGGACAACTACTTCACCCATGTCACCCTATAGAATGAGCCCTGATAACAACTCTTTGAAATGTGAAAATAACAGTCAAATATTTCATCTTTTATAAGCAATTTCATTACATTTGTGTTACGTTATATTTCGGGTTTTGCGCCTGCATCAGCACCATTTCGGGCTATATCGCCGGCGGGCAGTTTACTTAACAACACCTTTCATGGGCAGGCTCCAGCGGTTAACCAGTACTTGGGTGCACCAACCTCCGTAAGAAACTGCCAACTTTTTCATATAAATGAGCCACAGCCCGAGCGGGGCTCGAACCCGTGACCATCAGTGATGATAGGTTACAGTGGTATACAAGTCAGCGACCTTAACCACTCGACCACGGAGGCGGACTCATTACAATTGTGTGTAATGACAGAATTCTAATGAAATTTCATGACATGGCATATTTAGTTTTCAGTTACAATTATAATAAAAGCACATTAACCCTTTCAACACTATAGGCCTCTAAATAGGTCTACAAAAAATGTAAATCCAGATGAGCCAGCGTGTGATGATGATCTGCACTTTTTGTCAGTACTATTTTTAGACAACATTAAACATTTGATTAAACAAACTGATCCAAATGAAATTTTCTTATTAATTTATTGGTCTAAAAATATCATGGACCAGTCCATGTCAGTTACTTGGTGTTGAATTGGTTAACAAACTGTCATCTGCTACACTTAATATGAACTATTCATAGCCTTTATTTTACCCAGAATGCAGAGTTAAAATGATCAAACATCACTAATTTTAAAATAACGAACTGAAATTAATTTCCTATATAAGATTAAGAAGATAGTTCACGCCTTCACCAACCTAGCACAACCCATCCACACTGAATGTGTACCCTTCCTCCCTTCCTAACACTGGTTTAATTACACTCTATCAGTGACATTTCCTGGTCAACCGAGGACACAAACCAGATCATTAACCACACTGTGACAGCTGGTATCACTAACATTATTACCCAATCAAATATTTATATCTGGCTCATTCTGGCCATTCACTAGCATGTAATAAAAGCACACCAAACAACAAACATTTAACCAAACATTCGACATTATATCAAACAAACATTGTAATAAAGCCTCAGCATGGGGGGAGGAGGGGGTAGGGAGGAGGGGGTAGGGGTTACAGTGGCATCACTTTAGCATGCAATTCTTTAGTTTGATCATCCTCACATAATATTCAAAGCTCAAGCTAGGCCCAAATTTTAGGGAGAAATGAGAAAGCGCGCGATTGCGTCATCTAATGGTATCATTTAATAAATTTCAACATAATAGGGCTAAATACACACATTACAACAATTACATACTATATTTAATAGAAGTGCTTTACAATGGCCAGTGGACAATTTCTTTGAAAATTGTAAAAACATATAGTGGTGCCCTCTGAGCCCTGCTATTAACTGTGCTTGGCATGGGAGGATTAACCCAGGTGGGGGGGGATCCAATAGACCAGTGGTATGGGAGAATTAACCCAGGTGGTGGGATCCAATAGACCAGTGGCATAGGAGGATTAACCCAGGTGGGGGGGGGTCCAATAGACCAGTGACATGGGAGGATTAACCCAGGTGGGGATCCAATAGACCAGATGGGAGGATAACCCAGGTGGGGGGCCAATAGACCAGTGGTATGGAGGATTAACCCAGGGGGGGGATCCAATAGACCAGTGGTATGGGGGATTACCAGGTGGGGGGATCCAATAGACCAGTGATGGGGGATTAACCAGGTGGGGGATCCAATAGACCAGTGACATGGGAGGATTAACCCAGGTGGGGGGATCCATAGACCAGTGGTATGGGAGGATTAACCCAGGTGGGGGGATCCAATAGACCAGTGTGGGAGGATTAACCAGGGGGGGATCCAATAGACCAGTGGTATGGGAGGATTAACCCAGGTGGGGGGATCCAATAGACCAGTGGTATGGGAGGATTAACCCAGGTGGGGGGGATCCAATAGACCAGTGACATGGGAGGATTAACCCAGGTGGGGGGGATCCAATAGACCAGTGACATGGGAGGATTAACCCAGGTGGGGGGATCCAATAGACCAGTGGTATGGGAGGATTAACCCAGGTGGGGGGATCCAATAGACCAGTGGTATGGGAGGATTAACCCAGGTGGGGGGATCCAATAGACCAGTGGTATGGGAGGATTAACCCAGGTGGTGGGGGATCCAATAGACCAGTGACATGGGAGGATTAACCCAGGGGGGGGGGATCCAATAGACCAGTGACATGGGAGGATTAACCCAGGTGGGGGGATCCAATAGACCAGTGGTATGGGAGATTAACCCAGGTGGGGGGATCCAATAGACCAGTGGTATGGGAGGATTAACCCAGGTGGGGGGATCCAATAGACCAGTGGTATGGGAGGATTAACCCAGGTGGTGGGGGATCCAATAGACCAGTGACATGGGAGGATTAACCCAGGTGGGGGGATCCAATAGACCAGTGGTATGGGAGGATTAACCCAGGTGGTGGGGGATCCAATAGACCAGTGACATGGGAGGATTAACCCAGGTGGGGGATCCAATAGACCAGTGGTATGGGAGGATTAACCCAGGTGGGGGGATCCAATAGACCAGTGGCATGGGAGGATTAACCCAGGTGGGGGGGGATCCAATAGACCAGTGGTATGGGAGGATTAACCCAGGCGGGGGGGGGGGATCCAATAGACCAGTGGTATGGGAGGATTAACCCAGGTGGGGGGATCCAATAGACCAGTGGTATGGGAGGATTAACCCAGGTGGGGGGATCCAAATAGACCAGTGACATGAGAGGATTAACCCAGGGGGGGATCCAATAGACCAGTGACATGGGAGGATTAACCAGGTGGGGGGGGGATCCAATAGACCAGTGGCATGGGAGGATTAACCCAGTGGGGGATCCAATAGACCAGTGACATGGGAGGATAAACCCAGGTGGGGGGATCCAATAGACCAGTGGTATGGGAGGATTAACCCAGGTGGGGGGATCCAATAGACCAGTGACATGGGAGGATTAACCCAGGTGGGGGGGGAACCAATAGACCAGTGACATGGGAGGATTAACCCAGGTGGGGGGATCCAATAGACCAGTGGTAACATCACGCATGTAAAAGAAGCATGGATCCGATGCTTTCTGGAATTTGGGCAATCTACAGCATCGTCTTGTACAATATACCAAACCATAATAATGGAGACGATATGGGCGATTTGGAATATATTAAATAAATTCAGCACCAAAAAATGTAAATTTGGTAGAGGGGTCTTGGTAAGCTGGAAAAGTTAGAATCCTAGAACGTCAATGGTTCACTCCGATGCATTTCGATTTACGTCTTCGATTATCAAATTTTGCTCCGACACATTTCGATTTACGTCTTTGATCCAAATTTCGCTCCGACGCATTTCGATTTACGTTTTGGATGTTTAAATTTCGCTCCGATGCATTTAGATTTACGTCTTGGATGTTCAAATTCCGATAACTTCGGAGATAAGAATTTGACGTTTTATGTTGTGTGACCTCGAAGCTGACAAATCCAACTCTTAGTCATAATTAGTGATAAACCGATTATCGCTAAGTCGCCGACAATCGTTCGCCGGCATGGACATCGACGATAATCGATTGTGAAATCGATTATAATCAACGAGTCTTTTTTTTTTGAACCACGTTTAAGGCCCGTTTATTTTCCTCGTCATAGGCGACCTGTGGGTCGAGGGCATCCCACAAGCACCTTACAATAATGTACATTTTTTAACGAGTAGAATAAACAATCGGCATGAATAATAGTGTATATAAATATATCAAGTCATTATCATGTTGGCCTTAAAGTGCTGAAAAAATGTTCAGTTACACTTTAAAAAAGAAGAAGAGAAAAGTGGTCTGCAGCCTACATTCTACCAAGTGATTGATGACAATTATTTTCAATATAATTTTAAATTAAAACTTTTTAGCATAATTATTGCTTCCATATTTCGTCAAATTCAAATAATTTGTTCTGTATTGAAGCTGTCTCAAGTTCAGTATCATATAATAGTTTTAATCGACACATCAGATGTTGAACAGATGGTTTTATGTCTTTATTTTTGTCTCTTACTTTTATGTTTGTTTTACCTCAAATAAAACCACGATTTACTATTGGCTGTATTTTATTAGCATTGCACGTTTGCAACAACAATTCTAACTGTATCTAGTACTAGACTTTTCACTAGTATGTCACTAAGTGTTCTGTCCTCTATTAACTTAAAAACTAATTTTATATCAGGTGGCAGTCTACTAACTTAAAGTCTAGTACTCAGATGTAACTGAGTAACTAATTTGTCGAAACTAGTAACTTGTAAGTAATTTATTAGTACTAAATAGATTGTTAAACTCACAAATTAGATGGAATGATTTTGATTTATAACTATATCAATTGCCCGATTAATAATCAATTATCTAATCGGTTTACCCGTCCGATTATTCCGATTAATCGATTATGGATTTTGAAACCGATGCACATCACTTGTCATAATACAGTGTCACAGAGGTATAGGGGTTTAAGGAAGTGAGGCAATAATAATCGCACAGAAGTAATGGGGACTGGGTGGGTGGGGAGGGTAGGGTCCAACAATAAATAAATTATTGCTTATTAATAATAATTAATACATACAAGCATCCATTGATGCAACTACATCTAAATGACAGACCCCAGGATGCCTATTAATTACTTTGTCACTTCAATCAAACATTTTGGCAATGAACAAAATATTCCTGTGGGACTGCCGATAGAAATCAATTGATGATTGGCTATTAATGATTGATTAAGTCTACACGCCTGGTTTCTGTTTGAGGCACTATTCACTGATTAGTTCTATGTGGCTTCCGCGGCCGAGTGGTTACGATCGTCAACGTCAAACCACTTGCCCTAACTGCTGCAGGTTCGAATCCAACAGTCAGCATCCATTTCATAGTGAGGAAGATACTAGTTTGTATCCAGCTGGCTGGAGTCTGTTTCTAGACATATTGAAAATTGACAAAATAAGACTCACTCTCGAGATGGAATCTATCGCCATGAGGGAGAGAGAAGAGGCATGTGAAATCTAAATGCCTTTCCTAAGGGCACAATTGTAAAGGCTCCAGTGGGGCGCCAACTCCGGGCACTTCACACCTTTAGCGAATGCACTACCACTACTGTTGAGTATTACTGCACCATCATCCACTTCAAGCTTAACCCTTTGCAGGCTAGTGACAGATAAAATCACTTTTGCAAAAAGCAGAGCCAGATCAGTCCATGGCACAAAACGTTCCGTCTGATCAGGCTCTATGCTGTTTGCTATTCAGATAGTGGAGTTTACACTTGGCTGAATTGCAAACAACATAGATCCTGATCAGATGCGGCAAATGTGATTTTATTTACTCAGCAGGCAAAGGGTTAACATGCAAGGAGACATTCAACAAAACCTTAAAATATCATGCATGATCTACAGTGGCACAGGGCATAGCTATGAACACAAAACATTCAGTGGCACAGGGCATAGCTATGAACACAAAGCATTCAGTGGCACAGGGCATAGCTATGAACACAAACACATTCAGTGGCACAGGGCATAGCTATGAACACAAAACATTCAGTGGCACAGGGCATAGCTATGAACACAAAAACATTAACAGGAATTCAGGATGGTATAAATTAATCCTTCAACTGGTCAGTAAGACAGTATAGCTCACTGCAGACAGATTTGCTGACAAGTTTCTCCCAAGATCTGATGTATCAAGGAAATCTCATTGATTTAATGGATTATAAACAATGTCCTATATGACCTAAATTGTCAATTTCTCCATTATATGTTGTAGATCTAGTTATATTCAAGAGAACATCAGCTTTGTGCATACATATTCCCAATTACACTTGTTCATGAATCTTCCAACACCTCATACCGGGCAATACGCCTATAAGTTCTTTACCACCAGATTATGACCTCAAAGAGGAGTGCTAAAAAGTATTTTTTAAATGGCTGTTTGTTCGGGCTTTACGCCTTTCTCAGCACCATTTTGGACTATATCGCCGGCAGGCAGTTTACCTAGCACCTTTCCCGGGCAGGCTCCAGCCATTAACAAGTGTACCCCAACCTCCGTAAGAAACTTTTTCAAATAAATAGACACGGCCTGAGCGGGGCTCGAGTCAGTGACCATCAGTGATGATAGGGTTACAGTGGTATACAAGTCAGCGACCGTAACCACTCGACCACGGAGGCAGACTATACGGTATCCATAATTACGTTTTAGGAAAGAAAGCTCTCTGACATTGTAATTATCTTCTGCTTGCCCTAGCCAAACATGCAATTTATACATGGTCTGGTGTCCATTTTATCAACACGTCTTATATGCGAGTGAATGGCACAACTATGGGGTTGTCTTGTAGGCGAGATCGCCTTATATGCGAGTGAATGCCACAACTATGGGGTTGTCTTGTAGGCGAGATTGCCTTATAGGCGAGTGAATGCCACAACTATGGGGTTGTCTTGTAGGCGAGATCGCCTTATAGGCGAGTATGGACGGGACACGAAAGTCGAATAATGACAGTGCAACAATTGCTCATTGTGCAACTGATATAATGTGTAGAGGTGATTCACTAAAACATTATATCTGGGGGAGGAGGGTGGGGGATATAATGTGTAGAGGTGATTCACTAAAACATTATATCTGGGGGAGGAGGGTGGGTGATATAATGTGTAGAGGTGATTCACTAAAACATTATATCTGGGGAGAGGAGGGTGGGGGATATAATGTGTAGAGGTGATTCACTAAAACATTATATCTGGGGGAGGAGGGTGGGGGATATAATGTGTAGAGGTGATTCACTAAAACATTATATCTGGGGGAGGAGGGTGGGGGGATATAATGTGTAGAGGTGATTCACTAAAACATCTGGGGGGAGGAGGGTGGGGGATATAATGTGTAGAGGTGATTCACTAAAACATCTGGGGAGGGGAGGGTGGGGGATATAATGTGTAGAGGTGATTCACTAAAACATCTGGGGGGAGGAGGGTGGGGGATATAATGTGTAGAGGTGATTCACTAAAACATCTGGGGAGGGGAGGGTGGGGGATATAATGTGTAGAGGTGATTCACTAAAACATCTGGGGAGGGGAGGGTGGGGGATTATTTCATATCAAATATGCCAGGGCTCATTCTGAAGGGTGATATAGTCGCACTTCGCACACTGGGAACTCCACTTCTCCCCTAAAAATCTGTTTTTGTTGAAATGTTCATACAATTTACAAACATTACACACTCCTATTCAAAATTGTCAAATTGCGACTTTTAGCACTATTTTGTTGAAATTTAATAAATAACACAATTTAAGGGTGCAGTCGCGCGCTGTCTCACTTCTCCCAGAAATTATTACCTAGAATGAGCACTGAATGCTAACCTCCCCCTACCAATGACCAGCAAATTGCCAACCTTTCAGAAAGTGCATTCCATGCATGTGGGATAGACATAATTAAGGCTGGTTTATATCTATCATTGAGGCATCTGCATGTTGAAAAATGTGAATTAGTCAGCATTTAGAGACTAGGATGAATTATTTTCGACACGGTTGTTAACATAATTATGCATTAATTGTGCATTTAAACAGGTAAAAACAGTATCATAAACACCATGCAGTGAAAGTTTTATATGGGCGCTTGGATTTGTCAGTATTATACTCCTACTGGATGAGTAGCTCAGATATTTAACCCTTCAGAAGCGACCAGCCCTTAAAACAGACTGGGAGGTCATTTCAGAGATTAGTCCAAATAATTGTCAGTTCCTGGGGAGGGAGAGCCAATCACTAAATGTTGTCAGAACTTGTGGCCCAACACATTTGCTAATTATTTATCGGTTATGTTATGTTATATTTCGGGTTTTACGCCTGCATCAGCACCATTTCGGGCCATATCGCCGGCGGGCAGTTTTACCTAACAATACCTTTCCTGGGCAGGCTCCAGCGGTTAACCAGTACTTGGGTGCACCAACCTCTGTAAGAAACTTCCAACTTTCTCATATAAATGAGACACGGCCTGAGCGGGGCTCGAACCCGTGACCATCAGTGATGATAGGTTACAGTGGTATACAAGTCAGCGACCTTAACCACTCGACCACGGAGGCGGACTTATTTATCGGTTATACGATTGTTATTGTTATATACAGTCAAACCTGTGCTAAAGGCCACCTCCGAATAAAGGCCGCATATGAAAAACCTGTCTCTAAAGACCACCATTTTTCTCTCCCATCGAGCCATTTTCAATGCAATTTAACCCTCTATTAATGGGCCACCTGTCAACAAAGGCCACTTTTTTTACTTTCCTGAGGGTGGCCTTTATAGACAGGTTTGACTGGTACATGTATATAGAGCAAAAAAATATTATCAAATCATTTGTCAGTACATGTACGTACATTTGTATAGGGATCATTTTAGAGGGTGTGGTGGGCGAAACAGTTGCCCTAGGGACCCTCACTCCGCCCTCTGATGGCCCGGCCCTACTTCTCCATAAAATAAAAAAAAGTTACAATTTTCACACACAATTTTGGCCAGTAAGATACACTGATATAAAACACTCATTCTATTCAAATGTTGTATTTAATGGTCATACTGTGCAATTTAACCATATTTTGTTGAAATTTATTAAATAACACCATTTAAGGACTCAATCGCGCGCTTTCTCACTTCTCCCAAATATTCTGACCTAGAATGTACCCTGTATACGTATTCAGGGTTTCCACAGGAGAAAATAATTTGTTTCAACACCTTTTTGGCCCCAACTCCTGTTATCCCCTCCCCCACCCCAATTCCTTTTCTTTTTCCATTTCATTGAAAAACAAAAGAATGTTCAAAAAAATTCCACCCAATTTTTTTTCGTCAATTCGTTATTTGGCCAAATGCGGAAATGGTGACCGCCAGATATATATACAAACACGACACTATTGCCAGAGTGCCAGTGATACCCTTTTAGAGCCCCATTTAAGGAATCTCATGATAATAACTGTCAAATTCAAAATGAGACAAACCCTTTAGCCATATGAATGAGGTTATCCAGAGACTTTCAATGTTACATAATGGTAGAGGGAGAGAAGGATGGTACAAGGGTATTAATGTTACATAATGGTAGAGGGAGAGAAGGATGGTACAAGGGTATTAATGTTACATAATGGTAGAGGGAGAGAAGGATGGTACAAGGGTATTAATGTTACATAATGGTAGAGGGAGAGAAGCATGGTACAAGGGTATTAATGTTACATAATGGTAGAGGGAGAGAAGGATGGTACAAGGGTATTAATGTTACATAATGGTAGAGGGAGAGAAGGATGGTACAAGGGTATTAATGTTACATAATGGTAGAGGGAGAGAAGCATGGTACAAGGGTATTAATGTTACATAATGGTAGAGGGAGAGAAGCATGGTACAAGGGTATTAATCAATATAGAATTCCAACAATAGTCTTGTGTTGGTTTATGAGGCTTAAAGTCGCTCCCTCACTCGCACCAACAGAGTAGTCTGCAGGGTTCATTCTAAGTAAAGTCACTCCCTCACTCGCACCAACAGAGTAGTCTGCATGGTTCATTCTAGCTAAAGTCGCTCCCTCACTCGCACCAACAGAGTAGTCTGCAGGGTTCATTCTAAGTAAAGTCACTCCCTCACTCGCACCAACAGAGTAGTCTGCATGGTTCATTCTAGCTAAAGTCGCTCCCTCACTCGCACCAACAGAGTAGTCTGCAGGGTTCATTCTAGGTAAGAATGTTTGGGAGAGGTGAGAAAACGCGCGATTGCGTCCTTAAATTTAATATATTTCAACAAAATATGGTTAAAATGCATAGTATGACTATTAAATACATTTTAATAGAAGGAGTGCTTTATAATGGCTGTACTGGACAAAATTATCAAAATTGTAAAAAAAAAAATTATATGGAGAAGTGGGGCTTTCAGAGGGTGAAGTTAGGGTCCTAGGCACAGTATTAGGCAGAGAGCCGTCGGGCCGTCGAAAAGAAATATAAATACTGTCCAGTATTTAATGATCATATTGTGCATTTTAACCCTATTATGTTGAAATTTATTAAATACCATTAGATGACACACAAATTCCAAAAATTTCAGGATTCATTCTAGATCAGAATTTTTGGGAGAAGTGAGAAAGCGCGCGATCACTTCCTTAAATGGTGTTCTTCTTTAAAGTTTAATATACTTCTACAAAATAGGGTTAAAATGCACAGTACAACCATTAAATACAACATTTGAATAGAAGGAGTGCTTTATAATGGGCCACAGTGTATCTTACTAGACAACAAAATTTTGTTTGAAAAATCGTAAAAACTAAAATTGTTTTTTTAGGGAGAAGTGGGGCCCCCAGAGGGCGAGGTCAGGGTCTCTAGGGCGACAATTTCGCCCACATCGCCCTCTAAAATGATCCCTGAATTTGGGCCTAGCTGGAGCACTGTATAATATTCAAAAAACTTACCATTTATATACAGGAGACAGAATTAACTGTACCATAAGACAGTACACATGTATCTCCACAGTTCACTAACTTCAAAGTATGCGATAAACTGTACACAGGTATATAATACAAGTTATACAAGGCCACTTATACTGTCTTCTTATACATCCAACACAATTAAAATATATCCAACGTGAATATAACTGTTACTGCTAACATGACAGTGAATGTACTAAATCTATAGACAAGCCTGGATATGTACATCTACTAGAGGGTGATAAACCAATACTAGAGGGTGATAAACCAATAAAGTATGCCACAGGAACTCCTATCCACCAGATAAATTTGTCACTTTTGTGTGATTGGGTAAAAGCTTAACTGTAAACATAAAGCTGGTTTCAATATTTGAACGAAAGATGAAGATAGAGGATTGATAGAGGAGTAACACTCTGCTCCCTCTCTCAAACTTAGTTTATAACAATATCTTATTGGTAGATGGTCAAACATATACAGCTTAAATATTTAGGACAGTAACACCGGAGAAATGCTAAACTTCTCTCAATATTTTGAGCTCAGGAATAACTCTTCATTTAGAATATACAGGGATCATTCTAGAGGGGCGATGTGGGCGAAATAGTCACCCTAGGGACCTACTTCGCCCACTTCTCCCTAAAAAAATATTTTGTCCAGCAAGCTACACTGGCCCATTATAAAGCACTTCTATTCAAATGTTGTACTTAAAGGTCATAACTGTGCATTATAACCATATTTTGTTGAAATATATTATATAACACTGCTTTCTCACTTCTCCCACAAATTCTGACCTAGAATGAACCCTGTTAAATCCTCAAAACTGAATGATTAACTCTGCAATGCTAGGTGAAAACAACAGTCAAATATGTCGTTCAATTTCATTATAACATGGTGTCACGACATGATAAATACTTAAATGATGATGAAAACTAACTCTTTGCATGCTGGGTAAAATAATGACATAATTTGATAGTTATTTCCACCGCTAGCGTGCAAAACATTAAGCTGCAGCATAATTATTATACGCTAAACCTCTAAACTTAACAGCATCTTCAGTCAATACCAAAATGGTGACGAAAACTATTCAAATTAAATCAGAAAATAAAATCTCAATATTGGTATCATAAAGTACGGATGAACTATATAATATAAATACAACTCACAAAATTTAAATCCAGTTGATTTTGTCATTAATGTGATGAATGAGCAACCCACAAATCTAATTCGCCTACTCGCGTTCACCTCGAGGTCATCGAACCATTGAGTAATCCAGCAGCTTAAAACATGAATCTCGATGACAAAAATAAATTCTCATTTGCATAAATTATTTCGAATCATTTTCGACTATGGAAATCATATGACACATTGTGCACCGAATCAAGCATCATTATGTAGATTTTAATAGTTACACCAAAAGAACATGCTAAATATAAAAGTGGTTTATAATATGGGTTCAAAAATTCTAGACATGTCTTAATATGCCATAACAGTCTTCACGAAAAACTTTTTGAGATACTTGCCCTTCGGGCAAGTGGCTTGAAAAGTTTACTTGCCCGAATGAACTTCTAGGTGCCCATATATTTGCAGAATTTTACCCGCTTATTGGCGGTTAAATGTATAGTAGTATATGTAACATAATGTGGCATATCATGCATTTATTAGTAATACTTATAATATGGCCATATGAGTAAACAATGTATAAAAGCAAACTAATGTTTTATTATTATTAATATGTTACGATTGTTCAACCATTGCGACTGGAAGCTACGTTTTTTTTGCTTCATACTCTGAGTACGCTTAGGTACGCCTGTCGTTCAGATGGCCGTGTCTTCCCCGGCTTTGCGCCCTCGGCATATCGCAAGAAACTCGACATGTTTCCATACAGTTGTTTTCATTTGTTAACAGGAAATGACCTAAGCGGTATCGGATCGTTTTGCCCTAATTCCCGTTCGCACCGGGTTGTTTCGCCATAAACATAGATATCGGGTAGAATGTGTGAAAATAGTCTGGAGGTGGGTCGTTTCAACCCAGAATTATAGATTTCGTACTGAGCGACACAATACGTGATTTTTTAAACGCGAATTTACACCTGTCCGCTTCTAGACGACTTTCAATTCCGGTGTAAACAATTCGTAATTGTAAAAAATTTAGAAAAACATTTCTACTGTCCAGTTTATTACAGGGGCCTCCGTGGTCTAAAGCGCTGGCTGTGAGATCACTAACCTCTCACCGCGGTGGTTCGAGTCCCGGGTAAAACCCCAATTAATAAAAAAAAATAAAAATAAATTGAAAAAAAAAATTGAAAAATAAATTGAAAAAAAAAAAACAGGTGCCCGTCGGGCATGTGAGATTGCAAAATGTACACGTCCGTCCCGATTTCTACACGTCTCGGGCATCGGGCACCCGGCTAATTTCGCAGACTGCCATAATAATTATTCAGCATAATTATGTATACATGTATTACTTCCATTTTGTAATCCCAACTTGGAAATGTCCCTTTATAGCTACAAACAATCATGACGAGGGAATAGCGCACTGATAGCGCGTTCACTTCAGTTGCAAAAGGCCCAGAGTTCGAGTCCCGCTGGAGCCGTTACTATTGTGTCCTTAGGCAAGGCATTTAAATTCCACATTGCCTCTTCTCTATCCCTCGTGGCGATGGATTCCATCAGGAATGAGGTCTCGAGAGTGATTAATATAAGTTATAATAAAACGTTTCGCACATGAAGCTAACACGCATCACAACTTCCACTGCGTCTCCTCTGTTGAGCAAGAACAGTAATGCAATTAAGTCGTGAAGACATAAAATGTTACAAATATTTGTGTTGTTTCATGTTCAATCTTAGTTCAATCTATCAATTGTATAATGAAAGTAGTACCCCATACTCTATATTCAAATCAGTATGAGCCATAGTAACTGTCAAAACTGACTATTCCCGCATATCCAGACTTCAAAAGGTTGAACCTCCCTAGAACAACAACCTCTCTACAACAACCAATCTGGGTGTGTCCGGATGGTGTTTGCTCTGGAACAACAACCTCTCTACAACAACCAATCTGGGTGTATTCGGATGGTGTTTGCTCTGGAACAACAACCTCTCTACAACAACCAATCTGGGTGTATTCGGATGGTGTTTGCTCTAGAACAACAACCTCTCTACAACAACCAATCTGGGTGTGTCCGGATGGTGTTTGCTCTAGAACAACAACCTCTCTACAACAACCAATCTGGGTGTATCCGGATGGTGTTTGCTCTGGAACAACAACCTCTCTACAACAACCAATTTTGGGTGTATCCGGATGGTGTTTGCTCTGGAACAACAACCTCTCTACAACAACCAATATGGGTGTATCCGGATGGTGTTTGCTCTGGAACAACAACCTCTCTACAACAACCAATATGGGTGTATCCGGATGGTGTTTGCTCTGGAACAACAACCTTTCTACAACAACCAATATGGGTGTGTCCGGATGGTGTTTGCTCTGGAACAACAACCTCTCTACAACAACCAATATGGATGTGTCCGGATGGTGTTTGCTCTGGAACAACAACCTCTCTACAACAACCAATCTGGGTGTGTCCGGATGGTGTTTGCTCTGGAACAACAACCTCTCTACAACAACCAATATGGATGTGTCCGGATGGTGTTTGCTCTGGAACAACAACCTCTCTACAATAACCAATCTGGGTGTGTCCGGATGGTGCTTGCTCTGGAACAACAACCTCTCTACAATAACCAATCTGGGTGTGTCCGGATGGTGTTTGCTCTGGAGAGGTTTGACTGTACTGTGTATTTTAACCCTATTTTGCAGAAGTACACCATTTAAGGACCAACCGCATGCTTTCTCATTTCTCCCAAACAATCTTACCTAGAATGAACCATGTGTATCAATCTTACCTAGAATGAACTCTGTGTATCAATCTTACCTAGAATGAACCATGTGTATCAATAAGGCATGTGTTCATAACAAATCTCCCATTTTACTTGGTCACAACAAGAAAACCACATTAATATAAATGAGTTTTTGAAGTACCCAAAAATAGGAAGTACGGCAGATTTTGAGCTATGAGTCATCATGAGTTTAAACTGGCAACTTACATGTAGATTTCTTATTAATTTAGAAGTCTAAAAATATCCTGCACCAGTCTATGTCAGTTACTTGGTGTTGAATGGGTACACCAGTCCATGTCAGTTACCTGGTGTTGAATGGGTGCACCAGTCCATGTCAGTTACCTGGTGTTGAATGGGTGCACCAGTCCATGTCAGTTACCTGGTGTTGAATGGATGCACCAGTCCATGTCAGTTACCTGGTGTTGAATGGATGCACCAGTCCATGTCAGTTACCTGGTGTTGAATGGATGCACCAGTCCATGTCAGTTACCTGGTGTTGAATGGATGCACCAGTCCATGTCAGTTACTTGGTGTTGAATGGATGCACCAGTCCATGTCAGTTCTTGGTGTTGAATGGGTACACCAGTCCATGTCAGTTACTGGTGTTGAATGGGTGCACCAGTCCATGTCAGTTACTGGTGTTGAATGGGTGCACCAGTCCATGTCAGTTACTTGGTGTTGAATGCACCAGTCCATGTCAGTTACTTGGTGTTGAATGCACCAGTCCATGTCAGTTACTTGGTGTTGAATGCACCAGTCCATGTCAGTTACTTGGTGTTGAATGCACCAGTCCATGTCAGTTACTTGGTGTTGAATGCACCAGTCCATGTCAGTTACTTGGTGTTGAATGCACCAGTCCATGTCAGTTACTTGGTGTTGAATGCACCAGTCCATGTCAGTTACTTGGTGTTGAATGGGTGCACCAGTCCATGTCAGTTACTTGGTGTTGAATGGGTGCACCAGTCCATGTCAGTTACTTGGTGTTGAATGTACCAGTCCATGTCAGTTACTTGGTGTTGAATGCACCAGTCCATGTCAGTTATTGGTGTTGAATGCACCAGTCCATGTCAGTTACTTGGTGTTGAATGGATGAACCAGTCCATGTCAGTTACTTGGTGTTGAATGGGTGCACCAGTCCATGTCAGTTACTTGGTGTTGAATGGGTGCACCAGTCCATGTCAGTTACTTGGTGTTGAATGGGTGCACCAGTCCATGTCAGTTACTTGGTGTTGAATGGATGCACCAGTCCATGTCAGTTACTTGGTGTTGAATGGGTGCACCAGTCCATGTCAGTTACTTGGTGTTGAATGGGTGCACCAGTCCATGTCAGTTACTTGGTGTTGAATGGATGCACCAGTCCATGTCAGTTACTTGGTGTTGAATGGATGCACCAGTCCATGTCAGTTACTTGGTGTTGAATGGATGAACCAGTCCATGTCAGTTACTTGGTGTTGAATGGGTTATATATCCTGCACCAGTCCATGTCAGTTACTTGGTGTTGAATGGGTTATATATCCTGCACCAGTCCATGTCAGTTACTTGGTGTTGAATGGGTGCACCAGTCCATGTCAGTTACTTGGTGTTGAATGGGTTAATATCATGCACCAGTCCATGTCAGTTACTTGGTGTTGAATGGGTTAATATCATGCACCAGTCCATGTCAGTTACTTGGTGTTGAATGGGTTAATATCATGCACCAGTCCATGTCAGTTACTTGGTGTTGAATGGGTTAATATCATGCACCAGTCCATGTCAGTTACTTGGTGTTGAATGGGTTAATATCATGCACCAGTCCATGTCAGTTACTTGGTGTTGAATGGGTTAAATATCCTGCACCAGTCCATGTCAGTTACTTGGTGTTGAATGGGTTAATATCATGCACCAGTCCATGTCAGTTACTTGGTGTTGAATGGGTTAATATCATGCACCAGTCCATGTCAGTACTTGGTGTTGAAGGGTAATATCATGCACCAGTCCATGTCAGTACTTGTGTGAATGGGTTAATATCATGCACCAGTCCATGTCAGTTACTTGGTGTTGAATGGGTTAATATCATGCACCAGTCCATGTCAGTTACTTGGTGTGAATGGGTATATCATGCACCAGTCCATGTCAGTTACTTGGTGTGAATGGGTTAATATCATGCACCAGTCCATGTCAGTTACTTGGTGTTGAATGGGTTAATATCATGCACCAGTCCATGTCAGTTACTTGGTGTTGAATGGGTTAATATCATGCACCAGTCCATGTCAGTTACTTGGTGTTGAATGGGTTAATATCATGCACCAGTCCATGTCAGTTACTTGGTGTTGAATGGGTTAATATCATGCACCAGTCCATGTCAGTTACTTGGTGTTGAATGGGTTATATATCATGCACCAGTCCATGTCAGTTACTTGGTGTTGAATGGGTTAATATCATGCACCAGTCCATGTCAGTTACTTGGTGTTGAATGGGTTAATATCATGCACCAGTCCATGTCAGTTACTTGGTGTTGAATGGGTTAATATCATGCACCAGTCCATGTCAGTTACTTGGTGTTGAATGGGTTAATATCATGCACCAGTCCATGTCAGTTACTTGGTGTTGAATGGGTTAATATCATGCACCAGTCCATGTCAGTTACTTGGTGTTGAATGGGTTAATATCATGCACCAGTCCATGTCAGTTACTTGGTGTTGAATGGGTTAATATCATGCACCAGTCCATGTCAGTTACTTGGTGTTGAATGGGTTAATATCATGCACCAGTCCATGTCAGTTACTTGGTGTTGAATGGGTTAATATCATGCACCAGTCCATGTCAGTTACTTGGTGTTGAATGGGTAAATATCATGCACCAGTCCATGTCAGTTACTTGGTGTTGAATGGGTTAATATCATGCACCAGTCCATGTCAGTTACTTGGTGTTGAATGGGTTAATATCATGCACCAGTCCATGTCAGTTACTTGGTGTTGAATGGGTTAATATCATGCACCAGTCCATGTCAGTTACTTGGTGTTGAATGGGTTAATATCATGCACCAGTCCATGTCAGTTACTTGGTGTTGAATGGGTTAATATCATGCACCAGTCCATGTCAGTTACTTGGTGTTGAATGGGTTAATATCATGCACCAGTCCATGTCAGTTACTTGGTGTTGAATGGGTTAATATCATGCACCAGTCCATGTCAGTTACTTGGTGTTGAATGGGTTAATATCATGCACCAGTCCATGTCAGTTACTTGCTGTTGAATGGGTTAATATCCTGCACCAGTCCATGTCAGTTACTTGGTGTTGAATGGATGAACCAGTCCATGTCAGTTACTTGGTGTTGAATGGATGAACCAGTCCATGTCAGTTACTTGGTGTTGAATGGATGAACCAGTCCATGTCAGTTACTTGGTGTTGAATGGATGAACCAGTCCATGTCAGTTACTTGGTGTTGAATGGATGAACCAGTCCATGTCAGTTACCTGGTGTTGAATGGAAATCATGAAAATTAATAATAAAACAAAAAATGAATTAAAACATGTAAATGTCAACCCCATATTGTGATGAAAACATATCTGACATTATCTGTTTGCTTTCATTGTAATACTAGGCCATCCTTAAAAAATTGTTTGTTTGGCCAACCCAACCGACGCAGATAAATTCACGCTACTCTTTAAAAAAAATAACGAAAAGTCTCGCCGATGTCAACCTTACGAGTCTCATGCTTTTCTGCAGACAGATCAAGCAAAATGGCAGATATTGGGGAAACATATCTGAAAACATTCAGCGTTTATAGTGCTCTAGTTACTAAATAACACCCTTTCAACACTGCAGACCTCTAAATAGTCATTCAAAAAGTGTAGATCCAGATTAGCCAGCTCATGATGAGCCAATATGTAAATTAGTACTATATCAATGCAATCAATGGAAAAATAAACAGTTTTATTCAGTCAAATGTTGCTCTTTGTCATCTACTTTCTTCGCCTACTCCATTACACTACCATACTGTAGATTTATCACAATTCAACGTCCTTCCTAGAACTAGTTACTATCTATCTTCCGCTAATGTCGAACCCCTCGCGGGGACGTAGACATGTTGCGCGTCTTTCTAGTAGCATAGCTATGTTATGTGTACATATACTTGTAAGAGGGATAAGTATGAGGCAAATCACGGATTCGTACAGGAAAATGCCACACTTAGCAGGGTTCATTCTAGGTCAGAATTTTTGGGAGATGTGAGAAAGCGCGTGATCGCTTCCTTAAATGGTGTTCTTTAATATACTTCTGCAAAATAGGGTTAAAATGCACAGTACAACCATTAAATACAACATTTGAATAGAAGGAGTGCTTTATAATGTCTTACTAGACAACATTTTGTTTGAAAATCGTAAAAACCAAAATGTTTTTTTGTGTTTTTTTAGGGAGAAGTCAGAGTCCCTATGGCGACAATTTCGCCCACATCACCCTCTAAACTGATCCCTGACTTAGGAGTGGATAAAGTGTCTGCGAAATTCATCAAATTAGTGAGATTACATGTACCATATCGTTGCTTACTTCTTCCTAGCACTGCTTAGTATGCGTAACTGTCGTGTAACAGGGTAGGTAATGTATACACACACGTGTATGAGAGATCAGCCTCAGTGAAGCACGGGTTCATGCAGGAAACTACAATACTTTGTAGTAGAGAGAGAGTGTATGTCGAAATTATTCAAAGTAGTGAGAGTGCAGGTATGATATGCCCATATCGACCATACCTCCTTCCTGTTTGGAAGACATATAATCTTATTTCCCGGTATTTCCCACTTCTGGGCTTATTTCCCGGGGCGGTATAAAAAAATACCGGTATTTCCCGGCCAACCCGTAATATAAGTTGTATGAACTTGTTTCGCAATCTAGCTAAAATAAATTTGTATAAACTAGCTAAAATAAATTTGTATAAACTAATCTCAAATTTTCTGGCAAACAAGCAATTATGTACAGTTAGCCCAACTAAACACATTTAAAGGTTGCTTTATAGGTCACAGTAATACTATATCTATAAACAAGCTGTAACTTATATTAATCACTCATTGGCGTAAATGTGGTCAATCATGTGGGAGGAAACCGGAGTACTCAGAGAAAACCCATTTTTGGGAGGTTTTTTAGGGAGAAGTCGCCCTAAGTCAGGGTCCCTATGGCGACTTATTTCGTCCTCTAGAATGATCCCTACATGTGACTGTCACAGTGTCCATTCTAGGATTGAAAAAAAGCCTCCATTCCAAAAACTGAGGGGATTTGAAAACAATATATACTTAATATATACTTGAAAATAAGAAGTACTTCTTGATATTTTAATATAATGGCAAATAATATTTGTGTCCACACACGGCAAGATTAGTATTATGTATTCCGCCATTAAAATAATATTCGTGTCTACACACGGCAAGATTAGTATTATATATTCCGCCATTAGCTCTTCACCATAAAGGAGATAAGCATGTCAGACTGTAGTGCAAACAAACAGCTGTCAAAGCAGATCGGCAATCTGGAGATCCAGTAACTTCATTTTTCCGAAGTTTAATTTATGCGCGATTATCCCACTCGATTTAAAACATGTGGGATCTTTAGAAAGCTAGCATGAATCCCGCAACCGCGCAGCCTAGAATGGACACTGCTGTCAGTGGAGAATAATGCTGTCAGTGGAGAATAATGCTGTCAGTGGAGAATAATGCTGTTAATCACAAATTACACGTTTACATTACATTCTGCCTTATGGATATGTGGAGGATAATACCATGTGGAGGATAATACCACGTAAATTGGACAGGTTAATTTGTGCTAACTGTACAGTTCAATTCAATGTTTTACACATTCTCAAGGATGAAATACAACAACGTAACAGGATTTTTATTGACATGTCGATAGCATGATATATCAGTCTGCCCCCAAGGCAATGATCCATATCTAAGGACAACAGTAATTGTGAACAATTGCCTATAAATGATAGCAACTTGACCGTAACAAATGTCATCTTTACACGATAGGGATTTACCATAAAGCTATAACAAATATCATCTTTGAATGTAGCTACCATTGATGCGTTCATGTAACCATATAAACTGATATTCAATTACAAAAACGTGGCATGGGGGGGGCATTCCCTGATAACTGTAATGATACAATGCACAATACACTAGCTTAACTTTGAATGCTGGGTAAAATAAAAGGCTATAAATAGTTCAAATAATTATAAACAGCCGAGAATTTATTAATCTGTTTTTTCTTATTTGTAACTGGAAAACTACCTGTATATACTCTATGTTGTATGGAATTTGTTACATAAAGATATTAGAATTGAGTGATTACAATTCAATTCTAAATGAAATTGCATGACAAGTTTGACAAGTTTTTTTTTTCAATTCCTTTCGGCTAAAAAGCCCACGAGGACAATATCTGCATGACATAGACGAACAAATAAATATAGTAAATATTTCATATAGAGTACATGTTAATAACTGATTTCAATTCAATGGAGAAGGTTACAGAGTTAATTTGAAATGTTTCAATGTACACTGAATAGAAATGCCTGCCATAAATATATATACAGAATATGGATTTTGAGCAACATGCATACATAATGTGTGATATCATCATATATCATCATTATGACACATATTAAACTGTTATTGTACATAATTGAAGTGTATACGGTGAACAGTCGGGCTGCACTATGGAAAGAGTAACCAGAAAGAATGTTCTCACACAATTTACCTTCAAATTGATTAAACGGTCACTACAATAGTTGGCCTAAATGTCAACACAAATTGGGCAGAATCAGCACAATTGTGGCATTATACCATGCCTTATGAAACTTTCATGTAAATAATAGTTTGCTGTTCAACATTGGCTTTGTTTAGTTAGAATGGGACTTACAAATCATGGCATAGTAGTTCATTGTGTTTCACATAATAATTATTTCGCCTTTAGATTTATAGAGATGAAATGCTCGTTTTTTGTGTGCGAGGGGGGGTATAGTGGCACCAATAGCTTAGGTCGTATGGTGATTCCCCAGCTATTATTGGTGGAAAAAGACCCTGTGCCCCTACGAAGTCTTTCAAGCACGGACAGGCACCCATGTAGAACCACTGACCTTCTGCAAGCCAGTTGGATAACGTCGTCACATAATTCGACATCCCAAGTGGGATTCGATCATATGGACGGCGGTGAGAGGCAAATCATTTGAAGTAAACGACCTTAACCACTCGGGCACGGAGGCACCGTACAGCTCGAAATACCTACACAGTTTTAGTACAAAGTAAGCACTGGAATAATAAGCAGACAAGACTGAATACACTTGTATTCTATTGTTTCTAACACACCCTACAATGTGTGGCTTACATGTAGTAGATAATTGTAAATGCATATAAATCTGAAAATACTTGTATTCTATTATTTTAACAGGCGCTTCAATTTGTGGCTTTATAATACCTGTAGTAGGTAGTTATGATGCAAATAACAAAACAAACGGACAACAAACTAGGCTGCACATGAAACCCAATCATTGCAACCCGGGTTTGATCCTGGGACCGGGAAGTATGCGGATTGGTATGGTGGTTGCCTGATCGGACAGGTGGGTTTCCTCCGTCTACCCTGTACTATTTCTCTGTCTACCCTGTACTATTTCTCCGTCTACCTGTACTATTTCTCCGTCTACCCTGTACTATTTCATAAGTTAAATAACCATTGGCAATATGTGGATTTTACTTAGCCAAGTCTCTCATCTATCCAAAATTTCATGTACATTTGTTCATATGTGTCCAAGCAGAGAAAGAACAGAAAAGTTGGTGATCCGACGTGGAACTCGAACCCAAGACCTCCCCTCCCGAACACTAATCGGACAGCTCTACCAACTGAGCTAGCCAGGCCGATGTTCTACTCACGCCGTGTGAACAAAACTATAACCACCGTGGAAGTCATGATGGCATGTTCATTCCAGGTCCAAAAAGGCCCGGAGTTCGAGCTCTGCTGGAGCCGTTATGATTGTGCCCTTAGGTATCATGGTATGGCATTTAAATTCCACGTTGCCTCTTCTCTCTCCCTCTCTTGTGGCGATGGATTCCGCCAGGAATGAAGTCTCGAGAATGATTAATATAAGTTGTAGGAACTTGTTTCGCAATCGAGCTAAAATAAATTTGTATAACTAAGCTATCATCACAATTTAGTCACATTGACATAAAATCAAGTTGAAACCCTTTCTATAACCCTTTCTATAATGGATTCATGATATAATGCTTTTGTCTTAGTTGAGGCTCCAGGATGCAAGGTTATAAAACTTATCTCAGATCTCAAACTCAAGTGATTTCATTGGTTGATTCTGAGATTTACACTCATCTGAACCAATCAAGAGCTTGAGCCTGATTTTGAGATTGGAGAAAAGTTTTACAACCTCCAGACCTGGACACTAAAATAGTATGTGTTATATCCATCCTACAGCATCGCTTTTGTCTATAGCGAGACAGTACAAAGCTCCCTGTACTGTAGTACAAAGGTAATTTCTAGTAAAAAAGTTTGAGTTATTACAGTTCTAAGTTACTGATGACCACAGAATATTTGTAATGACAATTATAAGTTTAATTAATGTTAACATGCTAAAATTAAATTACATACCTGTCCAAATAAGTCTACCTGCTGTGCTCAAATTTAAAAATTCTTGTTACAACTTTGAAAGTTTTGGGATAGCATAACCTTGGAACTATTTCTGTTAATACCTTTATTTTAACATATTACTATAACCAACGGCAGCATATATGTATTATCCTTACACAATATCATACTAAAAAACACAACGTAATATCAACGTCAATCCCAGAAATGAATAACTTCATATCCGATTTGCACAGGTGAGTCATTTACCTGGGCATCGCGAAAACACATGACAAACACGACATACCGGTAAGAATATTACTGTATTGATTTCAACACATAACAAAAGCAATCCATCTGTAAATAAAGCTAATTAATACACGCAATATGTCTTAAACTTACCAATAAACAATATTTCTAATCGTTTTTGTCCTGGAATGCGACAAACACGATTGTCACTTCGAAAATTGGCCCCAGGTCAAAAAAGCGCTCACCTGAAACATCCGGGAACTACTTACTAAGCGTCTCTTTTTGGTGTACGAAAAGTTTATCAGTAGAGGACCGTGTACAGTGACTGCAACAACTCAGTAACGTGTACGCGTTAATCGGTAAATCACATCAAATTCTGCAGAATGTTTGATTTTGCCGTGGGGCGGCCCATATCTGGTATTACTGTTTATCAATATGATTTGACTTGGCTTATCAGGATCGTTTTGATTAACATCTATCAATGTTACTGGTTTTATGAAACTAGACCTAATCACAGGGATTCGGCACGTTTGGGGGTACTAGTATATATATTTAAGTACAGGGATTCTACTCTGTGGGCCGTCAGATTTCGCATCGATCAGTAAAATGGCCCTATCTGAGACAATTTTGTACAAAGCTGTCCAAATATAACGCCTATCCCGAGTCTTTATATTGTTCTTCAAATAAAACACAACTTTAAGCTGCATGCATATGTATACTTTGCAAACAATTGCCACAAACATTGGCCATAGCAGGTCACATTTCCATACCAGGACACGGGTTCTGTCAGCAACAAAAAAAAATCTTCGACGGGAGAGTTTTAACTGTGAATAACATTATCAATAAAATGTGTTTACACTAACGTGTAGGTTTATTCGGCAATAATGTACGTCAAAAAGAGATTTCGTAGCATTTTCAATTTGTTTTGAAAATTTCTATAGCGGCGCAATTCGCGTTGAAACGAGCGTTGAAACGAGCGTTCTGATTGGATTATTAGAATGTAACAAGATTTTTTTTATATAGGAAGAATAATCATAATCCAATCAGAACGCTCGTTTCAACGCTCGTTTCAACGCGAATTGCGCCGCTTTAGAAATTTTCAAAACAAATTGAAAATGCTACGAAATCTCTTTTTGACGTACATTTTTGCCGAATAAACCTACACGTTAGTGGAAACACATTTTATTGATAATGTTATTCACAGTTAAAACTCTCCCGACGAAGATTTTTTTTTGTTGCTGACAGAACCCGTGTCCTAGTACGGAAATGTGACCTGCTATGGCCAATGTTTGTGGCAATTGTTTGCAAAGTATACATGCATGCAGCTTAAAGTTGTGTTTTATTTGAAGAACAATATAAAGACTCGGGATAGGCGTTATATTTGGACAGCTTTGTACAAAATTGTCTCAGATAGGGCCATTTTACTGATCGATGCGAAATCTGACGGCCCACAGAGTAGAATCCCTGTACGTAAATATATATACTAGTACCCCCAAACGTGCCGAATCCCTGTGGGCCTAATGAGGCTAATCTATGAATATCTTAGTGTATACAAATTTATTTAGCTCGATTGCGAAACAAGTTCTGACAATTTGTCTTAATCACTCCCGTGACATCATTCCTGATGGAATCCATCGCCACGAGGGAGAGCAAAGAGGCAATGTGGGATTTAAATGCCTTGTCTAAGGGTACAATCGTAATACGCTGGGCTCGAACTCGGGGCCTTTCGCACCTGAAGCAAACGCGCTACCACTGCGATATCACGACTTATGACAATCGCATAAGGAGTTAAATGTTAGATAATTGATCTCTTAAATAGGCCTACATAAATATTTGTATAAACTAAACTAATTACCTGCATTTCTTGCGATGAGCACCGTTTAATATGCCTCTTTTGAGACACAGGGATTCGGCACGTTTGGGGGTACTAGTATATATATTTAAGTACAGGGATTCTACTCTGTTGGATGTCAGATTTCGCATCGATCTGTAAAATGGCCCTATCTGAAACAATTTTGTACACATCTATTCGAATATAACGCCTATCCCGAGTCTTTATATTGTTCTTCAAATAAAACACAACTTTAAGCTGCGTGCATGTATACTTTGCAAACAATTGCCACAGACATTGGCCATAGCAGGTCACATTTCCATACTAGGACACGGGTTCTGTCAGCAACAAAAAAAAATCTTCGACGGGAGAGTTTTAACTGTGAATAACATTATCAATAAAATGTGTATACACTAACATGTAGGTTTATTCGGCAAAAATGTACGTCAAAAAGAGATTTCGTAGCATTTTCAATTTGTTTTGAAAATTTCTAAAGCGGCGCAATTCGCGTTGAAACGAGCGTTGAAACGAGCGTTCTGATTGGATTATGATTATTCTTCCTATATAAAAACATCTTGTTACATTCTAATAATCCAATCAGAACGCTCGTTTCAACGCTCGTTTCAACGCGAATTGCGCCGCTTTAGAATTTTTCAAAACAAATTGAAAATGCTACGAAATCTCTTTTTGACGTACATTATTGCCGAATAAACCTACACGTTAGTGTAAACACATTTTATTGATAATGTTATTCACAGTTAAAACTCTCCCGTCGAAGATTTTTTTTTGTTGCTGACAGAACCCGTGTCCTGGTATGGAAATGTGACCTGCTATGGCCAATGTATGTGGCAATTGTTTGCAAAGTATACATGCATGCAGCTTAAAGTTGTGTTTTATTTGAAGAACAATATAAAGACTCGGGATAGGCGTTGTATTTGGACAGATTTGTTTCACAATTGTTTCAGATAGGGCCATTTTACTGATCGATGCGAAATCTGACATCCCACAGAGTAGAATCCCTGTACTTAAATATATATACTAGTACCCCCAAACGTGCCGAATCCCTGTGTTTTGAGATGTTTATTTATGCAGGCCCGTAGGCAGGGGTGCGGTGGGTGCCTATGTACCCCTTTTCCCGCCGAAGTCCGCTCGATCTGAACGTAAATGTTAAAATAGTATTACCACTATCACTGCAATAAATACGTTTTTCGCTGTGACGGTGGCGCGGGACACTGTATCCGTATCGTACGTGACAGCTGTATACTATGAGATATTCGGTTGTAGTATGAAGTTTTTTATGGGTTTTTTTACGTTTATTTATCGTCGCTACCGGTTGCCCATATGAGCGACGCCTCCTGAAGAGATTAGTTATTTTAGATTTTTGGAGGATAGTGCAATGATACAGACAGAGACCCATTCCAGAATCTCCTCTGGTTCTTTTACGTGCACGGTGTAAAGCACCGACACGAGACCTCGGTTTAACGTCCCATCTGAAAGACTGTTAATTTTATTAGGGTCAGACGGGGGATCGAACCTGAGATCCCTGGATTACCAGTCCAGCGTGTTACCACTGGACTACAGATCCGTCTGTGAAGACTTTTACATGTTTACCGGTCGAAGTTATTGATATTGTTTCTCAAAGTGATAAGTTGTAGATGACGGTTATAGATTGGCTATATAGATGCACACCCACTTACTGAATAATGTAGGCCTACGTATTCGTAACTGTGAATATTAATTATCAAGATTCGGGCAACAGCAATATGAAGTCGATAATTATTATTCATGTCAATATAACATTTCCCTATCAAATACCTTGATGTACTGTTGATTTCAATGTATTAGTGTATACACATTTATTTTAGCTCGATTGCGAAACAAGCTCTTATAACTTATACTAATCACTCTCGAGACCTCATTCCTGATGGAATCCATCGCCACGAGGGAGAGAAGAGGCATGTGGAATTTAAATGCCTTGCCTAAGGGCACAATCGTAACGGCTCAATATATTGATAATGCTTCTGCAAGACAGTCCCGTTGTCTACCCTGTTACACATATTTATCTCACACACACAAAGAGGCACCAACAACACCGGTCTATAGGTGAGAAAATAGTATATATCTCTACTGTAGAACAGTATTTATTCCCGAGATTTTATATTTCGCTAATTTTCGCGATCTAAGGTGATAGCAAATTCATGATTCTCGAATAATAATGTGCCCGAATGTAGATTTATATCCGTAAATATGTACATATTATCAAAATATTTAAAGTCTTTTATTACATGTAGGATAGCATGTATATGTAGTAGGATAGCATGTATATGTAGGATAGCATGTATATGTAGGATAGCAGGTATATGTAGTAGGATAGCATGTATATGTAGGATAGCATGTATATGTAGGATAGCAGGTATATGTAGGATAGTAGGATAGCATGTATATGTAGGATAGCATGTATATGTAGGATAGCATGTATATGTAGGATAGCATGTATATGTAGGATAGCAGGTATATGTAGGATAGCATGTATATGTAGGATAGCATGTATATGTAGGATAGCATGTATATGTAGGATAGCAGGTATATGTAGGATAGTAGGTATATGTAGGATAGCATGTATATGTAGGATAGCAGGTATATGTAGGATAGCAAGTATATGTAGGATAGCATGTATAGGTAGGATAGCAGGTATATGTAGGATAGCAGGTATATGTAGTAGGATAGCATGTATATGTAGGATAGCATGTATATGTAGGATAGCATGTATATGTAGGATAGCATGTATATGTAGGATAGCATGTATATGTAGGATAGCATGTATATGTAGGATAGCATGTATATGGTATGTAGGATAGCAGTATATGTAGGATAGCATGTATATGTAGGATAGCAGGTATATGTAGGATAGCAGGTATATGTAGGATAGTAGGATGGCATGTATATGTAGGATAGCAGGTATATGTAGGATAGCAGGTATATGTAGGATAGCAGGTATATGTAGGATAGTAGGATAGCAGGTATATGTAGGATAGCAGGTATATGTAGGATAGTAGGATAGCATGTATATGTAGGATAGCAGGTATATATAGGATAGTAGGATAGCAGGTATATGTAGGATAGTAGGATAGCATGTATATGTAGGATAGTAGGATAGCAGGTATATGTAGGATAGTAGGATAGCAGGTATATGTAGGATAGTAGGATAGCAGGTATATGTAGGATAGTAGGATAGCATGTATATGTAGGATAGCAGGTATATGTAGGATAGTAGGATAGCAGGTATATGTAGGATAGCATGTATATGTAGGATAGCAGGTATATGTAGGATAGTAGGATAGCATGTATATGTAGGATAGCATGTATATGTAGGATAGCAGGTATATGTAGGATAGCATGTATATGTAGGATAGCATGTATATGTAGGATAGCATGTATATGTAGGATAGCATGTATATGTAGGATAGCAGGTATATGTAGGATAGCAGGTATATGTAGGATAGCAGGTATATGTAGGATAAGGATAGCATGTATATGTAGGATAGCAGGTATATGTAGGATAGCAGGTATATGTAGGATAGCATGTATATGTAGGATAGCATGTATATGTAGGATAGCATGTATATGTAGGATAGCATGTATATGTAGGATAGCATGTATATGTAGGATAGCAGGTATATGTAGGATAGCAGGTATATGTAGGATAGCATGTATATGTAGGATAGCATGTATAGTAGGATAGCAGGTATATGTAGGATAGCATGTATATGTAGGATAGCAGGTATATGTAGGATAGCATGTATATGTAGGATAGCAGGTATATGTAGGATAGTAGGATAGCATGTATATGTAGGATAGCATGTATATGTAGGATAGCATGTATATGTAGGATAGCATGTATATGTAGGATAGCAGGTATATGTAGGATAGCAGGTATATGTAGGATAGCAGGTATATGTAGGATAGCAGGTATATGTAGGATAGCAGGTATATGTAGGATAGCATGTATATGTAGGATAGCAGGTATATGTAGGATAGCATGTATATGTAGGATAGCATGTATATGTAGGATAGCAGGTATATGTAGGATAGCATGTATATGTAGGATAGCAGGTATATGTAGGATAGTAGGATAGCATGTATATGTAGGATAGCATGTATATGTAGGATAGCAGGTATATGTAGGATAGCAGGTATATGTAGGATAGCATGTATATGTAGGATAGCAGGTATATGTAGGATAGCATGTATATGTAGGATAGCATGTATATGTAGGATAGCAGGTATATGTAGGATAGTAGGATAGCATGTATATGTAGGATAGCAGGTATATGTAGGATAGCAGGTATATGTAGGATAGCATGTATATGTAGGATAGCATGTATATGTAGGATAGCAGGTATATGTAGGATAGCAGGTATATGTAGGATAGCAGGTATATGTAGGATAGCATGTATATGTAGGATAGCATGTATATGTAGGATAGCAGGTATATGTAGGATAGTAGGATAGCATGTATATGTAGGATAGCATGTATATGTAGGATAGCATGTATATGTAGGATAGCATGTATATGTAGGATAGCAGGTATATGTAGGATAGCATGTATATGTAGGATAGCAGGTATATGTAGGATAGCAGGTATATGTAGGATAGCATGTATATGTAGGATAGCAGGTATATGTAGGATAGTAGGATAGCATGTATATGTAGGATAGCATGTATATGTAGGATAGCATGTATATGTAGGATAGCAGGTATATGTAGGATAGCATGTATATGTAGGATAGCAGGTATATGTAGGATAGCATGTATATGTAGGATAGCATGTATATGTAGGATAGCAGGTATATGTAGGATAGTAGGATAGCATGTATATGTAGGATAGCATGTATATGTAGGATAGCAGGTATATGTAGGATACAGTATATAGATAGCAGGTATATGTAGGATAGCATGTATATGTAGGATAGCATGTATATGTAGGATAGCATGTATATGTAGGATAGCATGTATATGTAGGATAGCAGGTATATGTAGGATAGCAGGTATATGTAGGATAGCATGTATATGTAGGATAGCAGGTATATGTAGGATAGCAGGTATATGTAGGATAGCATGTATATGTAGGATAGCAGGTATATGTAGGATAGCAGGTATATGTAGTAGGATAGCATGTATATGTAGGATAGCATGTATATGTAGGATAGCATGTATATGTAGGATAGCAGGTATATGTAGGATAGCATGTATATGTAGGATAGCATGTATATGTAGGATAGCAGGTATATGTAGGATGCAGGTATGTAGGATAGCAGGTATATGTAGGATAGCATGTATATGTAGGATAGCAGGTATATGTAGGATAGCAGGTATATGTAGGATAGCAGGTATATGTAGGATAGCATGTATATGTAGGATAGCAGGTATATGTAGGATAGTAGGATAGCATGTATATGTAGGATAGCAGGTATATAGGATAGTAGGATAGCAGGTATATGTAGGATAGTAGGATAGCATGTATATGTAGGATAGTAGGATAGCAGGTATATGTAGGATAGTAGGATAGCAGGTATATGTAGGATAGTAGGATAGCAGGTATATGTAGGATAGTAGGATAGCATGTATATGTAGGATAGCAGGTATATGTAGGATAGTGGATAGCAGGTATATGTAGGATAGCATGTATATGTAGGATAGCAGGTATATGTAGGATAGTAGGATAGCATGTATATGTAGGATAGCATGTATATGTAGGATAGCATGTATATGTAGGATAGCAGGTATATGTAGGATAGCATGTATATGTAGGATAGCAGGTATATGTAGGATAGCATGTATATGTAGGATAGCATGTATATGTAGGATAGCAGGTATATGTAGGATAGTAGGATAGCATGTATATGTAGGATAGCATGTATATGTAGGATAGCATGTATATGTAGGATAGCAGGTATATGTAGGATAGCATGTATATGTAGGATAGCATGTATATGTAGGATAGCAGGTATATGTAGGATAGCATGTATATGTAGGATAGCAGGTATATGTAGGATAGCAGGTATATGTAGGATAGCATGTATATGTAGGATAGCAGGTATATGTAGGATAGCATGTATATGTAGGATAGCATGTATATGTAGGATAGCAGGTATATGTAGGATAGCAGGTATATGTAGGATAGCATGTATATGTAGGATAGCATGTATATGTAGGATAGCATGTATATGTAGGATAGCATGTATATGTAGGATAGCATGTATATGTAGGATAGCATGTATATGTAGGATAGCATGTATATGTAGGATAGCAGGTATATGTAGGATAGCATGTATATGTAGGATAGCATGTATATGTAGGATAGCAGGTATATGTAGGATTGTAGGATAGCATGTATATGTAGGATAGCAGGTATATGTAGGATAGCAGGTATATGTAGGATAGTAGGATAGCATGTATATGTAGGATAGCAGGTATA
>CM026403.1:7211675-7237020 GCA_014843695.1 Archivesica marissinica
TATATGTAGGATAGCAGGTATATGTAGGATAGCATGTATATGTAGGATAGCATGTATATGTAGGATAGCAGGTATATGTAGGATAGTAGGATAGCATGTATATGTAGGATAGCAGGTATATGTAGGATAGCATGTATATGTAGGATAGCAGGTATATGTAGGATAGTAGGATAGCATGTATATGTAGGATAGCAGGTATATGTAGGATAGCATGTATATGTAGGATAGCAGGTATATGTAGGATAGTAGGATAGCATGTATATGTAGGATAGCAGGTATATGTAGGATAGCAGGTATATGTAGGATAGTAGGATAGCATGTATATGTAGGATAGCAGGTATATGTAGGATAGCAGGTATATGTAGGATAGCATGTATATGTAGGATAGCAGGTATATGTAGGATAGCAGTATATGTAGGATAGCATGTATATGTAGGATAGCAGGTATATGTAGGATAGCAGGTATATGTAGGATAGCATGTATATGTAGGATAGCATGTATATGTAGGATAGCATGTATATGTAGGATAGTAGGATAGCATGTATATGTAGGATAGTAGGATAGCATGTATATGTAGGATAGCATGTATATGTAGGATAGCATGTATATGTAGGATAGTGGTGCAGGTATATGTAGGATAGCAGGTATATGTAGGATAGTAGGATAGCATGTATATGTAGGATAGCATGTATATGTAGGATAGCATGTATATGTAGGATAGTAGGATAGCATGTATATGTAGGATAGTGTGTATATGTAGGATAGTAGGATAGCAGGTATATGTAGGATAGTGTGTATATGTAGGATAGTAGGATAGCATGTATATGTAGGATAGTGTGTATATGTAGGATAGCAGGTATATGTAGGATAGCAGGTATATATAGGATAGTGTGTATATGTAGGATAGTAGGATAGCATGTATATGTAGGATAACATGTATATGTAGGATAGTAGGATAGCATGTATATGTAGGATAGTGTCAGGTATATGTAGGATAGCAGGTATATGTAGGATAGCAGGTATATGTAGGATAGTAGGATAGCAGTATATGTAGGATAGCAGGTATATGTAGGATAGCATGTATATGTAGGATAGCATGTATATGTAGGATAGCAGGTATATGTAGGATAGCATGTATATGTAGGATAGCAGGTATATGTAGGATAGCAGGTATATGTAGGATAGCATGTATATGTAGGATAGCAGGTATATGTAGGATAGCAGGTATATGTAGGATAGCAGGTATATGTAGGATAGCATGTATATGTAGGATAGCATGTATATGTATAAATTATACGCGATCTACATAAACAGCTTCCTTCACATTTCGCGATACACCACGGATGGGCGAAATAAAAACTCATTGCAATTGTTTAAAATCGTGAATATCGCTAAATAAAGTCTTCGCGCGAAATTATAGTATTTTACAATATTGTTATCAGTATCAGCCACACTGGGTACATGATAGAAATATTGGTCAACTACACCACAGAATCACACATGATAATTTGACTTATTTCAAGCGTGCCTGCTGAATGCAGAATGTTCCACCGAGTGCCAGATACTGCTCGGGTTGGAGATTGCCTGCGGAATGTTCCACCGAGTGCCATATACTGCTCGGGTTGGAGATTGCCTGCGGAATGTTCCACCGAGTGCCATATACTGCTGGGGTTGGAGATTGCCTGCGGAATGTTCCACCGAGTGCCATATACTGCTGGGGTTGGAGATTGCCTGCGGAATGTTCCACCGAGTGCCATATACTGCTCGGGTTGGAGATTGCCTGCGGAATGTTCCACCGAGTGCCATATACTGCTCGGGTTGGAGATTGCCTGCGGAATGTTCCACCGAGTGCCATATACTGCTCGGGTTGGAGATTGGGGTACCCAAGGGTCTTCCTTAGACAAACACAATTGGAGACACACAACTCCAGTCCGTGTCTCTTTATATGAAACATTTGGCAGCTTTGTATGGAGGTTGTTGCATCAAGTACTGGTTAACCGCTGGAGCTCAGGAAAGGGAAGGATATTGTTATGTAATCTGCTCAAATGTGCAACTAGTAGCGATGTTAGGCCATAATAAAATAAATCTTAGATTTTCATCAAATTTTATTTTTATTTTATATTTTCAGGATATCGATATTTATGCTGATAAAATGGTGTTTTGACAAGATTCAACTTGACAAGATTTTTTTTTTTTTCAAATAGTAATAAAAAAATCGGGGCGGGCCCTAAAAACGGGGGCGGGCGGGGATGAAAATCTAGGAAATATTTTATTATGGCCTTATATAAACTTAAATTAACAAAAACATTGTCCATGGCCAACCGCCTCAGATGCATTTATTAGCTAGATATATTCATAATATATATAAACAGAGAGGTCCATAACGCAGGCGTTACCGCTATCACTAGAGCTGTGAGTTCACTGCCTATCAGGGACAATTTATACAATAGGGTCATGGTAGTTGCGATATATCGCTCACCTGACACCATTTTTGACAACGAGTCAATATATATACAATTTTGAAAGAGCATTGTACATCGATCATTACTACTAAATGTTGCCAATATCCGACAGGAAGAAGAATTTTGAAATCTGTAATAGGCCTAAAGAACCACATTTTGGCGGCCATCTTGGATGACAAAATCAGCGTCAAGTGATTGGATAAACGAGTATTGGTTTCTACCCAGAAACTGTGGGTGGTATTCTCCATCTGCTACAATGTGGGCTCTACGCAACAATAATAATGCTATGCCAACCACACAACAATCCAGTCTGAAATCCTATCAATTAGTAGTTAAGGAGTTGGTTAGAAAAATGGCACATATATTTTATTACAGGAAACCTGTTCAAACTGATTGTCACACTTTCTAAAGTAGTTGCTATCACACAATTTGTAAAATGCATCCTTTTTTACATGTAAACTTACTGTACTGGAACATTATCAGTAGTAGTAGAATTGGACCCTCATGTTCCCTTTAGCGCACCCCGTCCCCTCTCCCACCCCATTCCGCTGACCTCATCTTATTTTGACTAGGTTAATCGTTTTCGCTCCAATTCTCCGTAACAAACATCACTTTTAGCATGGTTTATTAATATAACTGGAAAAAATCCCCGGGACATTTGCATACAATGTGGGAAAGGGTTTTGAGAATATGACATTGTTCTAGTGCAAGATACGTGTGAAAGATACTGAAGAAATTGGTTCCGGATCGTAGACAGTAGTTTTTGCAATCAAACAGACCATAATATGATGATGTTTTACTGTAGAACCAGACTGTTTGCATTTCTTATTGTGATTGTGATTCATCTTTTGCATTTGTGTTCATTTGAAAACTTTTTGTGGATTTATGTCAGTACTACTTGCTCCAGCGCATTCATGAGTAAACAGTCCTACATGACAGCTAGGATCCATACGCGTTCCATTTTGAACCGGTGTTTGTTAACATTGGGAACTTGTGAGTGCACGTCGTGGCCTAGGTACATTTCACAGCAGGAACATGGGTCACGGTCTTCGCTGAAGCCAACATCGCTATCGGAACAGAAGAAACGACTATAAATAAAATGACAAGATTATATTTCATTTTAATTGGTTTTATCGTTGTTTCCTTTGCATCAAATGCTATCATTTTCGTCCGTTTTCTCTTCTTAAAATGATTAAATGATTACGTCTTAACAGACATCCTACAGCATATCCAATGGCGACGTTACTGTAAAAAATTGGTTATTAAATAATTAATCTTGATTTTGAAAAAAAAAATACATTTATCCTACCGCAACATCTGGTTAGAAAATAGCAGTGAAACAAAGTATTCCAAATTAACAGGACCAATATACATTTCGGGATAAATCGGACTTTATCTGTCAAGGGAGGTAATAGAAAGATCAGTAATCACTTTGACAGCATTTGCATAGGAAGGTGGCCCATATAGTTCCTGCAAATATCATCTGAATACGTCCCATCGAGAGAAAGTCGTTGTTGTAGGCCTATTGATAACTAGGAGGGAAACGTCTATTCTAGGCGTGTCTAATAGGACCGTGCGTATCATCAAAGTAGCTCCAGCGACGGCCCTGTCCATGCGTATCATCAGCGTAGCTCCAGCGACGGCCCTGTCCATGCGTATCATCAGCGTAGCTCCAGCGACGGCCCTGTCCATGCGTATCATCAGCGTAGCTCCAGCGACGGCCCTGTCCATGCGTATCATCAGCGTAGCTCCAGCGACGGCCCTGTCCATGTGTATCATCAACGTAGCTCCAGCGACGGCCCTGTCCATGCGTATCATCAAAGTAGCTCCAGCGACGGCCCTGTCCATGCGTATCATCAAAGTAGCTCCAGCGACGGCCCTGTCCATGCGTATCATCAAAGTAGCTCCAGCGACGGCCCTGTCCATGCGTATCATCAAAGTAGCTCCAGCGACGGCCCTGTCCATGCGTATCATCAAAGTAGTTCTAGCGACGGCCCTGTCCATGCGTATCATCAAAGTAGTTCCAGCGACGGCCCTGTCCATGCGTATCATCAAAGTAGCTCCAGCGACGGCCCTGTCCATGCGTATCATCAAAGTAGCTCCAGCGATGGCCCTGTCCATGCGTATCATCAAAGTAGTTCTAGCGATGGCCCTGTCCATGTGTATCATCAACGTAGCTCCAGCGACGGCCCTGTCCATGCGTATCATCAAAGTAGTTCTAGCGATGGCCCTGTCCATGCGTATCATCAAAGTAGTTCTAGCGACGGCCCTGTCCATGCGTATCATCAAAGTAGTTCTAGCGACGGCCCTGTCCATGCGTAAAGACGGATCTGTAGCCCAGTGGTAACACGCTGGACTGGTAATCCAGGTTCGATCCCCCGTCTGACCCTAATAAAATTAACAGTCTTTCAGATGGGACGTTAAACCGAGGTCTCGTGTCGGTGCTTTACATCGTGCACGTAAAAGAACCAGAGTAGACTCTGGAATGGGTCTCTCTCTGTATCATTGCACTATCCTCCAAAATCTAAAATGACTAATATCTTCAGGAGGCGTCGCTCATATGGGCAACCGGTAGCGACGATAAATAAACGTAAAACACACAGTACATGCGTATCATCAAAGTAGCTCCAGCGACGGCCCTGTCCATGCATATCATCAAAGTAGCTCCATCGACGGCCCTGTCCATGCGTATCATCAAAGTAGCTCCAGCGACGGCCCTGTCCATGCATATCATCAAAGTAGCTCCATCGACGGCCCTGTCCATGCGTATCATCAAAGTAGCTCCATCGACGGCCCTGTCCATGCGTATCATCAAAGTAGCTCCAGCGACGGCCCTGTCCATGATATCGACGTTATAATTCCGAGTTCTTGCACGAGATAGAATATAATTATTATGGGTCACATAAGTTATAATTTTAGGAAAAACACATCTGATTTTATATATTTTATTAATGTTGTATGTATTCCATCACTTATTAATTTCGAGAAACATTATTCATATATTTTTTGGTTTAGAAATATTCGGGGAAACTCTGATTCACTCGATCAATAGTGTTGATTAATGATATAACAGGTCTAGCGTAGTAATACAATATGTGTACATAGTGAATATTAGGTTATTGTCTTATACATTGTAACATATTAGGCGAGTTGGAGAAAATATACAATTAAGGCCTTATATTTGTTTCCGTAGACGAGAATAATTTGAATTTTATATAAAACAGTAGTCTAATATCCTATGCTAAAATATAAGTTTTCGAGACGAAGGATTATTGAATATTCATGATGTGAAGTTTATCTATCATACAATCTGTGACGTCACAGCGTTATGCTATGTGATTATTAGGCATCGACTACTAAATCAATGTATATTAAGCTTGATGTTAGCTACTTCAGCCTGGATGTACGCAGACTCAAAACGAGGCTATTACTATTTGGTCTTGGACAGTGGATAAGTAGTCGCCATATCTATCACACCTCCATATATATTACTGAGACTACATAGAGATTTAGGTTAATATACTATTATATCTCCATACAAACGAGAGCCATTTAGCTACCATGCTGTGGATAAGTAGTCGCCATATCTATCCCACTTCAATAGATATTACTGGGACTACACGAGACTCTGGACTTTATTATGAACATTGGTTTGGCTACTACATTGTCATGCATGTCGTATTGGTAATGGTGTCAACAGGTGCTTCTATGAGGGAAAGCGTTAGGCAATGCATGTCATATTGGTAATGGTGTCGAGAGGTGCTTCTATGAGGGAAAGCGTTAGGCAATGCATGTCGTATTGGTAATGGTGTCAATAGGTGCTTCTATGAGGGAAAGCGTTAGGCAATGCATGTCATATTGGTAATGGTGTCAACAGGTGCTTCTATGAGGGAAAGCGTTAGGCAATGCATGTCGTATTGGTAATGGTGTCAACAGGTGCTTCTATGAGGGAAAGCGTTAGGCAATGCATGTCGTATTGGTAATGGTGTCAACAGGTGCTTCTATGAGGGAAAGCGTTAGGCAATGCATGTCGTATTGGTAATGGTGTCAACAGGTGCTTCTATGAGGGAAAGCGTTAGGCAATGCATGTCGTATTGGTAATGGTGTCAACAGGTGCTTCTATGAGGGAAAGCGTTAGGCAATGCATGTCGTATTGGTAATGGTGTCAACAGGTGCTTCTATGAGGGAAAGCGTTAGGCAATGCATGTCGTATTGGTAATGGTGTCAACAGGTGCTTCTATGAGGGAAAGCGTTAGGCAATGCATGTCGTATTGGTAATGGTGTCGAGAGGTGTTTCTATGAGGGAAAGCGTTAGGCAATGCATGTCGTATTGGTAATGGTGTCAATAGGTGCTTCTATGAGGGAAAGCGTTAGGCAATGCATGTCGTATTGGTAATGGTGTCGATAGGTGCTTCTATGTTAGGCAAAAAATGGTGTCGACAGGTGCTTCTATGAGGGAAAGCGTTAGGCAATGCATGTTGTATTGGTAATGGTGTCACAGGTGCTTCTATGAGGGAAAGCGTTAGGCAATGCATGTCGTATTGGTAATGGTGTCAACAGGTGCTTCTATGAGGGAAAGCGTTAGGCAATGCATGTCGTATTGGTAATGGTGTCAACAGGTGCTTCTATGAGGGAAAGCGTTAGGCAATGCATGTCGTATTGGTAATGGTGTCAACAGGTGCTTCTATGAGGGAAAGCGTTAGGCAATGCATGTCGTATTGGTAATGGTGTCAACAGGTGCTTCTATGAGGGAAAGCGTTAGGCAATGCATGTCGTATTGGTAATGGTGTCAACAGGTGCTTCTATGAGGGAAAGCGTTAGGCAATGCATGTCGTATTGGTAATGGTGTCAACAGGTGCTTCTATGAGGGAAAGCGTTAGGCAATGCATGTCGTATTGGTAATGGTGTCAACAGGTGCTTCTATGAGGGAAAGCGTTAGGCAATGCATGTCGTATTGGTAATGGTGTCAACAGGTGCTTCTATGAGGGAAAGCGTTAGGCAATGCATGTCGTATTGGTAATGGTGTCAACAGGTGCTTCTATGAGGGAAAGCGTTAGGCAATGCATGTCGTATTGGTAATGGTGTCAACAGGTGCTTCTATGAGGGAAAGCGTTAGGCAATGCATGTCGTATTGGTAATGGTGTCAACAGGTGCTTCTATGAGGGAAAGCGTTAGGCAATGCATGTCGTATTGGTAATGGTGTCAACAGGTGCTTCTATGAGGGAAAGCGTTAGGCAATGCATGTCGTATTGGTAATGGTGTCAACAGGTGCTTCTATGAGGGAAAGCGTTAGGCAATGCATGTCGTATTGGTAATGGTGTCAACAGGTGCTTCTATGAGGGAAAGCGTTAGGCAATGCATGTCGTATTGGTAATGGTGTCGAGAGGGAACTGGTTAAATACCATCTTGCTTCCTAATTAATATTGACCCCAAAAATCACATTCTTCAAATTATTTTACATGCTACATTTTATTTACGATTTAGATCGTATTTAGAGTAAGATCCATATAACAATTTCTTCTCTATAAAATGCCAGGTCCTCTGTGGATGCACAAATGCCTACACTGAACGAGCTGTGTTTTATGTCAATGAAATGATAGTTAAATGATACACAATACACTAGATAGTCAGATTCCTGTAATCCCAATCCAAGCATGTACGCTTGTTGCTGGTTTCTAATTGGCTGGCATAGCTGGATCATCAAATTAAAATAGCTATTTTCGGAACCAGACCATTTTGAGATCGAACTGACAGCACCTGGAACCAGACCATTGATGGATGATATACGTTATTGCACTCTGACCCAGACCGTTGTGTGGATGATATACGTTATTGTACTTGGAACCAGACCGTTGTGTGGATGATAGAAGTTATTGTACTTGGAACCAGACCGTTGTGTGGATGATAGAAGTTATTGTACTTGGAACCAGACCATTGTGTGGATGATATAAGTTCTTGTACTTGGAACCAGACCATTGTGTGGATGATAGAAGTTCTTGTACTTGGAACCAGACCATTGTGTGGATGATATAAGTTCTTGTACTTGGAACCAGACCGTTGTGTGGATGATAGAAGGTCTTGTGCTTGGAGCCAGACCATTGTGTGGATGATAGAAGTTATTGCACTCTGAACCAGACCGTTGTGTGGATGATAGAAGTTATTGCACTCTGAACCAGACCGTTGTGTGGATGATAGAAGTTATTGTACTTGGAACCAGACCATTGTGTGGATGATAGAAGTTATTGTACTTGAAACCAGACCGTTGTGTGGGCGATATAAGTTATTGTACTTGGAACCAGACCGTTGTGTGGGCGATAGAAGTTATTGTACTTGGAACCAGACCATTGTGTGGATGATAGAAGTTATTGTATTTGGAACCAGACCATTGTGTGGATGATAGAAGTTATTGTACTTGAAACCAGACCGTTGTGTGGGCGATATAAGTTATTGTACTTGGTACCAGACCGTTGTGTGGGCGATATAAGTTATTGTACTTGGAACCAGACCGTTGTGTGGATGATAGAAGTTATTGTACTTGGAACCAGACCATTGTGTGGATGATAGAAGTTCTTGCACTCGGAACCAGACCATTGTGTGGATGATAGAAGTTCTTGCACTCTGAACCAGACCATTGTGTGGATGATATAAGTTCTTGCACTTGGAACCAGACCGTTGTGTGGATAATAGAGGTTCTTGGACTTGGAACAAGACCGCCTGGAGCCAGAACCTGTGCCTGGAACCAGAACCTACGCAACGCACCTGCGCCTGGAACCAGAACCTGCGCCGCGCCTCGAACCAGAACCTGCGCCTGGAACCAGAACCTACGCAACGTACCTGCGCCTGGAGCCAGATCCTACGCAATGTACCTGCGCCTCGAACCAGAACCTACGCAACATACCTGCGCCTGGAACCAGAACATATACGGCGTACCTGCGCCTGGAACCAGAACCTACGCACGTACCTGCGCCTGGAACCAGAACCTACACAATGTACCTGTGCTTGGAACCAGAACCAGCTCCTGGAACCAGAACCTACGCAGTACCTGCGCCTGGAACCAGAACCTACGCACGTACCTGCACCTGGAACCAGAACCTACGCAATGTACCTGCGCCTGGAACCAGAACATATACAGCGTACCTGCGCCTGGAACCTGAATCTGGAACCAGAACCTACGCACGTACCTGCGCCTGGAACCAGAACCTACGCAACGTACCTGCGCCTGGAACCAGAACCTGCGCATGGAACCAGAACCTACGCACGTACCTGAGCCTGGAACCAGAACCTACGCAACATACTTGCGCCTGGAACTAGAACCAGCACCTGGAACCAGAACCTACGCAACGTACCTGCCGCTGGAACCAGAACCTATACAACGTAATACGTAATGGACACTCACTTATGAATAAATTGTTCCATTCTGATATCCAGTATGCAGTGTAAATGTATGCTATATATGTTAACGCATGTATGCATTCCGTCATTGTAAGTTTAAAACATAATTTATTATTCTCGTTTATACTACATGTACGCTGCGCGAACGGTCTAACTGGTCACCTGGATGCTTGGTAATAATTGAAAAACAAGCATGGTATTAAATATGATTTTAAATCGTAGGCGAGCGGTTACAGTCGTCGAGTTCAACCGCTTGCCCCTCACCACTGTAGGTTCGAATCGTACTGGGGATGTGGAATTGTTTCATGTGAGGAAGCTATCTAGCTGGCTAGCGGTAGACCGGTAGTACTATCAGTGTGTCCGTCCATGTATACACTAGTGTACCTATGGCGGGCGACCAGGGGTCTTCCTCCACAAGGGGGGGGGGGCGACCAGGGGTCTTCCTCCACAAGGGGGGGGGGGGGGGGGGGGGGGGGGCGGGGGGGGGCGACCAGGGGTCTTCCTCCACAAGGGGGGGGGGGGCGACCAGGGTCTTCCTCCACAAGGGGGGAGGACCAGCGGTCTTCCTCCACAAGGGGGGGGGGCGACCAGGGGTCTTCCTCCACATGGGGAGGGGGACGACAAGGGGTCTTCCTCCACGAGTGGGTGGGGGCGACATGGGGTCATCCTCCACCAGTGGGGGGGGGGGGGGATCAGGGTCTTTCTCCACCAGAGGGGGGGGGGGGCGACAAGTGGTCTTCCTCCACCATGGGGGGGGGGGCTTCCTCCACAAGGGGTCTTCCTCCACCAGTGGGGGACCAGGGTCTTCCTCCTCCAGGGGGGGGGGTTCGACAAGGGGTCTTCCTCCACCAGGGGTCTTCCTCCACCAGGGGGGGGGGGACGACCAGGGGTCTTCCTCCACCAGTGGTGGGCGACAAGGGGTCTTCCTCCACCAGGGGGGGGAGGGTTTTTTCCTCCACCAGTGGGGGGGGGGGGCGACAAGGGGTCTTCCTCCACCAGGCGGGGGGGGGGCGACCAGGGGGGTCTTCCTCCACCAGGCGGGGGGGGGGGCGACAAGGGTCTTCCTCCACCAGGGGGGGGGGGGGGGGCAAGGGTTTTTCCTCCACCAGTGTGGGGACCAGGGATCGTCTTCCACAAGGGGAGGGGGCGACCAGGGGTCTTCCTCCACAAGGGGGGGGGGTGCGACCAGGGTCTTCCTCCACCAGGGGTGGGACCAGGGGGGGGGCAAGGGTTTTTCCTCCACCAGTGGGACCAGGGGGGGAGCGACAAGGGGTCTTCCTCCACCAGTGGGGGGGGGCGAAGGGGTCTTCCTCCACCAGGCGGGGGGGGGGGCGACCAGGGGTTTTCCTCCACAAGGGGGGCGGGCGACCAGGGTCTTCCTCCACCAGGGGGGGGGGGGGCAAGGGTTTTTCCTCCACCAGTGGGGGGGGGGGGCGACAAGGGGTCTTCCTCCACGAGTGGGTGGGGCGACATGGGGTCATCCTCCACCAGTGGGGGGGGGGATCAGGGGTCTTTCTCCACCAGAGGGGGGGGCGACAAGTGGTCTTCCTCCACCAGGGGGGGGCCTTCCTCCACAAGGGGCGAGACAAGGGTCTTCCTCCACCAGTGGGGGGACCAGGGGTCTTCCTCCTCCAGGGGGGGGGGGGTCGACAAGGGGTCTTCCTCCACCAGGGGTCTTCCTCCACCAGTGGTGGGCGACAATGGGTCTTCCTCCACCAGGGGGGGGGGGGGGCGACCAGGGGTATTCCTCCACAAGGGGGACGGGCGACCAGGGTCTTCCTCCACCAGTGGGGGGCGACAAGGGGTCTTCCTCCACCAGGGGGGGAGGGCAAGGGTTTTTCCTCCACCAGTGTGGGGACCAGGGATGTTCTTCCACAAGGGGAGGGGGCGTCAAGGGGTCTTCCTCCACCAGGGGGGGGGGGGGCGACAAGGGGTCTTGCTCCACCAGTGTGGGGACCAGGGGTCTTCCTCCACCAGGGGGGGGGGCGCGACAAGGGGTCTTCCTCCACCAGTGTGGGGACCAGGGGTCTTCCTCCACCAGGGGGGGCGACAAGGGGTCTTCCTCCACCAGGGGGGGGGCCGACAAGGGGTCTTCCTCCACCAGGGGGGGGGGCGACAAGGGGTCTTCCTCCACCAGTGTGGGGACCAGGGGTCTTCTTCCACAAGGGGAGGGGGCGTCAAGGGGTCTTCCTCCACCAGTGTGGGGACCAGGGTCTTCCTCCACCAGGGGGGGGGGGGCGACAAGGGGTCTTCCTCCACCAGGGGGGGGGGCGACAAGGGGTCTTCCTCCACCAGTGTGGGGACCAGGGTCTTCTTCCACAAGGGAGAGGGGGCGTCAAGGGGTCTTCCTCCACCAGTGTGGGGACCAGGGTTCTACCTCCACCAGGGGGGGGGGCGACAAGGGGTCTTCCTCCACCAGGGGGGGGGGCGACAAGGGGTCTTCCTCCACCAGTGTGGGGACCAGGGGGGGGGCAACAAGGGGTCTTCCTCCACCAGTGTGGGGACCAGGGGTCTTCCTCCACCAGAGGGGGCGACAAGGGGTCTTCCTCCACAAGGGGGGGGGTGACAAGGGGTCTTCCTCCACCAGGGGTCTTCCTCCACCAGGGGAGGGGCGACAAGGGGTTTCCCTCCACCAGTGATAGCTGCAGAGTTACAGTATGACAAGGGGTCTTCCTCCACCAGTGTGGGGACCAGGGGTCTTCCTCCACCAGGGGGGGGGGGGGGGCGACAAGGGGTCTCCCTCCATCAGTGATAGCTGCAGAGTTACAGTATGACAAGGGGTTTCCCTCCACCAGTGATATCTGTAGAGTTACAGTATGACAAGCTGTTGTGAGACTTTAGACCCCAAAAACAAATAAATCAATATATTATATGAAGCAATTCATTTCATACATTTGTTGAAAATTTCATTAAAATCTATCCGACTTAAACAAACAAAGATCACAATTTCTAATAGTTCGCCATTTGTGAGTTCTTCCTCACGCTCGTTGGTGCGGATGATAGCGTAAATGTGGTCATTCGTGTGGGAGGAAACCGGAGTAGCCGGTGAAAACCCACCATCTCACATACTAACCGGTCCGTTGATCGGACCAGGGTTACATTGGTGAGAAGCGAAGCGATAACCACTGTGCTAACCGGACAGTCAATCTGAGTTGTTCCAGATGATAGATTGAAAATATTAACTAATACCATGTTGATTTATTAATTATTACCAAAATTGAAGGTGACCGGCTTGCTCAGTGTATATTTGATTGCTTAAACATAATAGTACTGTAACAACACATAAACAACACGTAGATAACACGTAGATAACACGTAGATACCAACAACATATGAAACGCAGTAACAGCTTTACGAATATGAAACTTTCGTCTTGCGGAGAAATATAGTTAAAAATGACTTCTCACCAATGCAACCCGGGTTCGATCCTCGGACCGGGGAAAAATATAGGTAAAAATGGCATTTCACCAATGCAACAATGGTTCGATCCTCGGACCGGGAAGTATGTGAGATGGCACAGTGGTCGCCAGATCGAACAGGTTGGCTTTCTCTGTGTACCGGTTACCTCCCACACGAATGACGACATTTACGTTTTCATCCGCGCCAACATGAGTGATTAATATAAGTTGTTAAAACTTGCTTCGCAATTACAGTCAAACTTGTCTTAAGCAGCCAGTCAAGGGAATCACAAAAAATGGCTGCTTAGCACATGTGGCTGCTTAATAGAGGTCAAATGTATAATAGAACAACATATGGGAATCTGGAAACTGGCTGCTTAATACAGGTTGGCTGCTTAATGGAGATGACTACTAACACAGGTTTGACTGTAAATCGTTTAAAGTAAATATGGCACTTAAACAAATAATGTTCTATTTGACACTGGTTATATTACTATTAATAAGCACCACTGTGTGATCTCCAACATATTCTAAATAAAACATTGTTTGGAAAAAGCGCTTAGGACGTCACTATGCGCAACAGGAGTGTGTATGCAAGATGCAGTATGCATCCAACATGTCAGAGAAATCAGTTGTAAGTAACATTTCAGAGAAATCAGTTCTAAATAACATTTCAGAGTAATCAGTTGTAAGTAACATTTCCAAGAAATCAGTTGTAAGTAACATTTCAGAGAAATCAGTTGTAAGTAACATTTCAGAGAAATCAGTTGTAAGTAACATTCCAGAGAAATCAGTTGTAAGTAACATTTCAGAGAAATCAGTTCTAAGTAACATTTCAGAGAAATCAGTTCTAAGTAACATTTCAGAGAAATCAGTTGTAAGTATTATTTCAGAGAAATCAGTTGTAAGTAACATTTCAGAGAAATCAGTTCTAAGTAACATAACAGAGAAATCAGTTGTAAGTATTATTTCAGAGAAATCAGTTGTAAGTAACATTTCAGAGAAATCAGTTGTATGTAACATTTCAGAGAAATCAGTTGTAAGTAACATTTCAGAGAAATCAGTTGTATGTAACATTTCAGAGAAATCAGTTCTAAGTAACATAACAGAGAAATCAGTTCTAAGTATTATTTCAGAGAAATCAGTTGTATGTAACATTTCAGAGAAATCAGTTGTAAGTAACATTTCAGAGAAATCAGTTCTAAGTAACATTTCGCTCTACGTGAACAAAGTGAATTGCTTCCAAAGTGGATGCACGAATGTAATGTGTTTTATATTTGTATTCGTTTAACAATAGCTTTTTAAATATTTTTAATATCTGATTCGTCTGCACCGAAATATTACGTCTATGTCATTTACGCCCAATTATTTCACGATAACGTACACTATTAATGACGTCATAACAACATCATTATATAAACTAGTGTGCATGTTTATACATACATGTATATATTTACATAGCTATTGCATTTCCTACGATGAACGTATGTGCCCTGATTGCATACAATTTCGTATGAGGATTTCCAACTAATGATATGCATGACATGTGCACTTGATGTTACGGACATGCGTATTCGCAATGTTAGACAGCATTCTTCACGAGAAAAGGCGTGTCTTACAGTTTACAGCGTTTCAATCAATTTCCTGCCACAAGATAACTAAAAATTTGGAAAGTTTGATATTTGTTTCTTTGTCTCATTGAACAGAATAATTAATGTAAATATAAGAAATGAATGGTTAATTGTGTAGTCCAGTGTGACACGTGGGACTGATAATCAAGGGATTGCTTTAAACATATTTATTGCACTATATACATTCACAGACCAATACATGTACACAAAATCAAATAATAGGAAAAGATTAAAACGGAAGCAGAGCTTATATAGTTTCTCTCCTTAATCAAGGGATTGCAGGTTCGATCCCCCGTCTGACTAATAAAAAATAACAGTCTTTCAGCTGGAACTTTAAACCGAGGTCTCATGTCGGTGATGTACACCGTGCACGTAAAAGAACCAGAGGAGACTCTGGAATGGGTCTCTGTCTGTATTAATGCACTATCCTCCACAAATCTAAAATGACTAATCTCTTCAGGAGGCATCGCTGATATGTGCAACCGGTAGCGACGATAAATAAACACTCACAATTCATTCCTTAATTACAAATAGATGCAATATAGAGGCTTATGCAATACATATCACACGAAACATGAAAATATGAAACTTTGACTCAGATGTTGGAAATTTCCCAGTGGTGCTCATTAACAAATGCACGAAGGTGCTACTACATGTCATGTGACGATCATAACAATGCGCTATACAATATACAGGATTTCAAAACTATTGCAAAAAAATAGTCCTTGACATTATATATTCAAAGAGGCATACGTATGTACCTTAAAAACAACGTCTGTAGCCTATGAAATGAACTACGCCTGACAAAACAATTTATCTATCATCAACACATGTTAATATAGAAGTTGTCGAACTGTCTGATTATCAGAGATCAGCACAACAATGTCCACTGGCATCCAGTTACCAGGCCTCGAGGCTATAACAGCCTTTCTCAAGTTCAAGCCCAAGCGATTTGAATGGTTGTTTCTGAGATTTATTCTCAGCTGAACCAATCATAAGCTCCAGATTGAGATCTGAGAAAAGTTCCATGACCTCGGTCCAAGTACTCAAACGCCACAACGCCGGTCAAGGTGTACAATCAACCTCATCACTGTTGTCATAGGGACAATCGTTATATTGATCACACCGATACACACTATCAATACAGCTACCGTCAGCGCATTTAAATTCATCTGGTTGACAAGTTGAATCTGAAATATATACAATACAATGCAATGCAATACAATACAATACAATATTAACGTTATTGCATAAAACAGTTACACATGTTTATAGTAATTAGACAGTAAAAACAGACAGTGACATGGACTTTTACAAAATAGCAAACTTGTAGGTTATTATTCAAATATATGCTGGAAGTCGTGATAGCACAGTGGATGCGCGTTCGCTTCAGGTGCGAAATGTCCGGAGTTCGAACCCCGCTGGAGCCGTTACGATTGTGCCCTTAGGCAAGGCATTTAATTTCCACGTTGCCTCTTCTCTCTTCCTCGTGGCAATGGATTCCATCAGGAATGAGGTCTCGAGAGTGATTAATATAAGTCATAAGAACTTGTTTCACAATCGAGCTAAAATAAATTTGTATAAATTAAATATATGCTGTATAAATGTGTTAGTTTCGCTGTTTATTTGCATAATACATTGCATATAAATTTGGAGAGATCGATGTTGATTTTTTGGAGTTGCATGATAACAGATTAATACATTTCTGTACCATCGGCCAAATACCTAACATCGTTTAATAAATTCGATCTTAGAGTTGAATAATGTGGGCAGATTAGTATGAAGTGATACTCATTTTCCAAAATGCTAGAGTTACAATATATACATAGTATTTCGTTTTGTTTCGTTACGGTAAAATTGATAGACAAAACAGATTATTTCAATATCAGAATCTTTATTATTACCTAATGCTATAACTTGTAATTCGTTATTTTTGCCTGTTTCATTGCATTTTTTATCCTTCGCTCAGGTCTGGGCAACAGTTCGAACTGTTGACCGGGCAATAGTTTGAACTGTTTCATACTAGACTTTTGAACCAATCATGCTCTGAGTATGCTTTCACTGTGCGCAGTAGGATGCGCAATAGGGTGTTATGGAAGTCAAAGTAAAAAATACGTCCCGAATACATTTTAGCTCTGACTGCGCTTGAAGTCATCGATATACATTATGTGAAGCCCTCCTTTCAGTTCATTAATTCCTTTCCGTATTTTATTGCATACCGGCTTTTAGACCAAAACCAAGCGTTTACAAATGATGATTGATTAGTCATCAGCCGAACAGTTCGAAAGTCTTCCCTGATACCTTGGGACAATAGTTTTGACTGTTCTCCAATGGCCGAGGGCAACCGTTCGAAATGTCTTCCCTGATACCTCGGGACAATAGTTTTGACTGTTCCCCAATGGCCAAGGGCAACAGTTCGAAATGTCTTCCCTGATACCTCGGGACAATAGTTTTGACTGTTCCCCAAACACCCATGAAATAACTGTATACTGTTATCTTCCTGTTGTTTAGAATATTTTCGACACACTATTTGTTGGACGTATTCTTATTGAATGTGTGTTTTACGTTTATTTATCGTCGTTACCGGTTGCCCATATGAGGGGTCATTTTAGATATTTGGAGGATAGTGCAATGATGCAGAGAGAGAGACCAATTTCAGAGTCTCCTCTGGTTCTTTTACGTGCACGATGCAAAGCACCGATACAAGACCTCGGTTTAAAGTCCCATCTGAAAGATTGTTAATTTTATTAGAATCAGATAGGGGATCGAACCTGAGATCCCTGGATTACCAGTCCAACGTGTTTACCACTGGACTACAGATATGTCTGTTTAAGTTGATGACACAATATATACAAGTATATAATGTACACGGACGGTCCCAGACTTGAACCACCGTCCTTCCGCAAGCAAGTTGGATAGCCCGTTCACATGATGTATATTTGTTTTTGGAGTTTAAAATCGCACCAACAGCTGATGTCAAATGACGACTTTCCAGCTATTATTGGTGGATGAAGAACCAGCTGCCCACTCCGAGCAGTATTTCTGGCAGGGACGGGTACCCGGTAAAACCACTGACCTTATGTTAGCCAGCGGGATAGATTCTCCATCTGAAAGAATATGCGGTGAGGGACAAGTGATCCAATATGTTTTGGAGATGATGTTTGGATCCAATATGTTTTGGAGCTGTTTGGACCCAATATGTTTTGGAGATGTTTGGACCCAATCTGTGTTTTGGAGATGTTTGGACCCAATATGTTTTGGAGATGTTTGGATCCAATATGTTTTGGAGATATTTGGATCCAATATGTTTTGGAGATGTTGGATCCAATATGTTTTGGAGATGTTTGGATCCAATATGTTTTGGAGATGTTTTGGAAATAATGAAGCAGGAATATATTAAATGGACAGACATACGTACAGAAAGATGACAAAGGTTAAATCAATGTGCCTCCTGTTAATATTATAATTACAAACTACTATTTGTCTTTCCGTTATTTATTCGGCAGATAAAACATTGGTTTGGAGTTCTGATGCGTAGGAATTTACCATGCAGGTCATATGCTTTTCCATGCAAATATAAATATTATTTTAATTCTAACATGACCAAAATATCTAAAATGCGCAAAAATAGTTGGTGTTATAGCGTGCGTAAATGATGTCATAAAAGTACAAAAATGCTAGTAAAATGACATCACGAGTGACACGCTCAACTGACTGGAATGAAGTAGTAATACCTGTTGTTATTTGGTATGACATCGTTGTGGATGTAGGTTCTTCTGTGGTAGGGGGCTGTGTTGTCTCTGTAATGTGGAATACATACGTCAGCTAAACCATGATGGTGTATTAGATCATTCTTATTCAAATATTGCAGGCTTAAACATACATTTACATTTATAATTTTTATGGGAATTTAAGAATTAGGCTGAGCATGTTGTGTCCGAGGCTCATATTTGTTAGTTACAATACGGTATATACAGCTCCCACCGACCATGCACTCCCACCGACCATGCACTCCCACCGACCATGCACTCCCACCGACCATGCACTCCCACCGACCATGCACTCCCACCGACCATGCACTCCCACCGACCATGCACTCCCACCGACCATGCACTCCCACCGACCATGCACAAGTGTCTTGGTTTAAACAGTATTTATTCCAATAAATTTACACGTATAACACAAAAAATGTTACAAATTACATAAATTGTGGATAGTTTTGGATTGGAAAACAAGTTTTCAGAAAACTTATATTAATTCCTCTCTATGTACATACCGGTAATAAATATTTTATAATAAACGTTTTCGGTAGGTATAAAGAATAATACTAAAATCGAGTGTCTTGTTGTAGTTGAATAAGTTACTTTATCGTCGCTCCATGGTTACTAGTAATCGGGGCAACGCCCCCAGAACTATATTAGTCTTTTTTAATTTTTGGATGATTGTGCAACATGTAGAAGCCTCCCCCGTTCTTTTACATGTCCGGTTCTGTTACATGCCCGGTTCTGTTACATGCCCGGTTCTTTTACATGTCCGGTTCTGTTACATGCCCGGTTCTGTTACATGTCCGGTTCTTTTACATGTCCGGTTCTGTTACATGCCCGGTTCTGTTACATGCCCGGTTCTGTTACATGCCCGGTTCTGTTACATTCCCGGTTCTTTTACATGTCCGGTTCTTTTACATGTCCGGTTCTGTTACATGCCCGGTTCTTTTACATGTCCGGTTCTGTTACATGTCCGGTTCTTTTACATGTCCGGTTCTTTTACATGTCCGGTTCTTTTACATGCCCGGTTCTGTTACATGCCCGGTTCTTTTACATGTCCGGTTCTTTTACATGTCCGGTTCTGTTACATGCCCGGTTCTTTTACATGTCCGGTTCTTTTACATGTCCGGTTCTGTTACATGCCCGGTTCTTTTACATGTCCGGTTCTTTTACATGTCCGGTTCTTTTACATGCCCGGTTCTTTTACATGTCCGGTTCTGTTACATGCGCGGTGTATAACACAGTCTAACATGTTAACAACTGGATTACTGACCCGTCTATATATCAACAGTACATAGATTTACCTGAACATCTAAATGAGTTTAACTTCACATCATCAATTGCCATATCAACCCCATATCTTGTAGTCTCGTTTCGAATCACTGTGAACCACAGTCTGATGTCCATATCTTCTGGTAAATCAAAACATTGACGTCTCCATGCGTCCTTCAAATCGTTCACACTGGCCTGCCATAGTACCTCATTTGTTTGCGTCTGCATATTCTCAAATGAAAACTGAAAATGTATTCATAAAGCATCTATAAAACTGAAAATAAGCACTAAATACTTGCCAAGAACAAATATTTAACGGGAAAAGTTCTAGAGTATAGTTGTGTTTATTCGTGTTACACAGGATTTTATTTCATCGAGTGATCACCGAAATCTGTATCTCACTCTATGATTTAAAATCATAATATATTCAAATTGTATTCATTTTAACTGCCCTGTCTGAAGTCACATTGAACTACGTGGCACAACCGCACAACCACTTCTGTTAGTGTGAACGTCCGTAATAAGAAATAGCAAGTTAGTTTCTGTTTGCTGTCAAAATTAAAAACTACAGACAAAACAAATTCATTAGAATAAAATTATTACTTATTAATACACTGTTCATGATAGTCAGAACATATCTAAAACTACCATTGATAGTCAGAACATATCTAAAACTACCATAACGTTTAAACTTGATTTATTTACTTAACTGGAATATGAAACACAACCGGTGGCAGAGAACATGCCATCTTTCACTGTTTCAAAGCGGTGTAAGATGAGTTTTCTTTCACTGAGAAAACTCTATCATTCATTGGAAAACATAAAAGAAATACTAATTAATGTTGAAAATAATTTCATTGCTCTAAATGTCATTAACCTTTTGCTACATGCAAGAGTACGAGCAATGTAGGTCATAGATGGTAATGGGTAAAGCAAAGCAAAGACGTAGAAAAACGTTAGTTTGTTTCGGTGGTTTACCGTCGCACCGACTGCCTAGGTCACATGGCGACTCTCCAGCTATTATTAGCGGAGGAAGACCCTGGATGTAGGGCACACGGGTAGAACCACAGATCTACCGCAAGGCAGCTGGATAACTTCCTCATTTGAAAGAATTCGAACATACATCGTTGAAGGGCAAGTGATTTACCATAACAATTCGGCAACAGAGGCGCCTTTAGGGAACGGAAGCTATGTGATATATACCTGGTGTATCCATAACGTGACAGAGAATGGAAACTATGTGATATATACCTGGTGTATCCATAACTTGACAGGGAACGGAAACTATGTGATACATACCTGGTGTATCCATAACTTGACAGGGAACGGAAACTATGTGATATATACCTGGTGTATCCATAACTTGACAGGGAACGGAAACTATGTGATATATACCTGGTGTATCCATAACGTGGAAGGGAACGGAAACTATGTGATATATACCTGGTGTATCCATAACGTGGAAGGGAACGGAAACTATGTGATATATACCTGGTGTATCCATAACGTGGAAGGGAACGGAAACTATGTGATATATACCTGGTGTATCCATAACGTGGAAGGGAATGGAAACTATGTGATATATACCTGGTGTATCCATAACGTGGAAGGGAACGGAAACTATGTGATATATACCTGGTGTATCCATAACGTGGAAGGGAACGGAAACTATGTGATATATACCTGGTGTATCCATAACGTGACAGGGAACGGAAACTATGTGATATATACCTGGTGTATCCATAACGTGACAGGGAACAGAAACTATGTGATATATACCTGGTGTATCCATAACGTGGAAGGGAACGGAAACTATGTGATATATACCTGGTGTATCCATAACGTGGAAGGGAACGGAAACTATGTGATATATACCTGGTGTATCCATAACGTGGAAGGGAACGGAAACTATGTGATATATACCTGGTGTATCCATAACGTGGAAGGGAATGGAAACTATGTGATATATACCTGGTGTATCCATAACGTGGAAGGGAACGGAAACTATGTGATATATACCTGGTGTATCCATAACGTGGAAGGGAATGGAAACTATGTGATATATACCTGGTGTATCCATAACGTGACAGGGAACGGAAACTATGTGATATATACCTGGTGTATCCATAACGTGGAAGGGAACGGAAACTATGTGATATATACCTGGTGTATCCATAACGTGACAGGGAACGGAAACTATGTGATATATACCTGGTGTATCCATAACGTGGAAGGGAACGGAAACTATGTGATATATACCTGGTGTATCCATAACGTGGAAGGGAACGGAAACTATGTGATATATACCTGGTGTATCCATAACGTGGAAGGGAATGGAAACTATGTGATATATACCTGGTGTATCCATAACGTGGAAGGGAATGGAAACTATGTGATATATACCTGGTGTATCCATAACGTGGAAGGGAATGGAAACTATGTGATATATACCTGGTGTATCCATAACGTGGAAGGGAACGGAAACTATGTGATATATACCTGGTGTATCCATAACGTGACAGGGAACGGAAACTATGTGATATATACCTGGTGTATCCATAACGTGACAGGGAACGGAAACTATGTGATATATACCTGGTGTATCCATAACGTGGAAGGGAACGGAAACTATGTGATATATACCTGGTGTATCCATAACGTGGAAGGGAATGGAAACTATGTGATATATACCTGGTGTATCCATAACGTGGAAGGGAACGGAAACTATGTGATATATACCTGGTGTATCCATAACGTGACAGGGAACGGAAACTATGTGATATATACCTGGTGTATCCATAACGTGGAAGGGAACGGAAACTATGTGATATATACCTGGTGTATCCATAACGTGGAAGGGAACGGAAACTATGTGATATATACCTGGTGTATCCATAACGTGACAGGGAACGGAAACTATGTGATATATACCTGGTGTATCCATAACGTGACAGGGAACGGAAACTATGTGATATATACCTGGTGTATCCATAACGTGGAAGGGAATGGAAACTATGTGATATATACCTGGTGTATCCATAACGTGACAGGGAACGGAAACTATGTGATATATACCTGGTGTATCCATAACGTGGAAGGGAATGGAAACTATGTGATATATACCTGGTGTATCCATAACGTGGAAGGGAATGGAAACTATGTGATATATACCTGGTGTATCCATAACGTGGAAGGGAATGGAAACTATGTGATATATACCTGGTGTATCCATAACGTGACAGGGAACGGAAACTATGTGATATATACCTGGTGTATCCATAACGTGACAGGGAACGGAAACTATGTGATATATACCTGGTGTATCCATAACGTGGAAGGGAATGGAAACTATGTGATATATACCTGGTGTATCCATAACGTGGAAGGGAATGGAAACTATGTGATATATACCTGGTGTATCCATAACGTGACAGGGAACGGAAACTATGTGATATATACCTGGTGTATCCATAACGTGGAAGGGAACGGAAACTATGTGATATATACCTGGTGTATCCATAACGTGGAAGGGAACGGAAACTATGTGATATATACCTGGTGTATCCATAACGTGGAAGGGAATGGAAACTATGTGATATATACCTGGTGTATCCATAACGTGGAAGGGAACGGAAACTATGTGATATATACCTGGTGTATCCATAACGTGACAGGGAACGGAAACTATGTGATATATACCTGGTGTATCCATAACGTGACAGGGAACGGAAACTATGTGATATATACCTGGTGTATCCATAACGTGGAAGGGAACGGAAACTATGTGATATATACCTGGTGTATCCATAACGTGGAAGGGAACGGAAACTATGTGATATATACCTGGTGTATCCATAACGTGACAGGGAATGGAAACTATGTGATATATACCTGGTGTATCCATAACGTGACAGGGAATGGAAACTATGTGATATATACCTGGTGTATCCATAACGTGGAAGGGAACGGAAACTATGTGATATATACCTGGTGTATCCATAACGTGGAAGGGAATGGAAACTATGTGATATATACCTGGTGTATCCATAACGTGGAAGGGAACGGAAACTATGTGATATATACCTGGTGTATCCATAACGTGGAAGGGAACGGAAACTATGTGATATATACCTGGTGTATCCATAACGTGGAAGGGAATGGAAACTATGTGATATATACCTGGTGTATCCATAACGTGACAGGGAACGGAAACTATGTGATATATACCTGGTGTATCCATAACGTGGAAGGGAATGGAAACTATGTGATATATACCTGGTGTATCCATAACGTGGAAGGGAATGGAAACTATGTGATATATACCTGGTGTATCCATAACGTGGAAGGGAATGGAAACTATGTGATATATACCTGGTGTATCCATAACGTGACAGGGAACGGAAACTATGTGATATATACCTGGTGTATCCATAACGTGGAAGGGAACGGAAACTATGTGATATATACCTGGTGTATCCATAACGTGGAGGGAACGGAAACTATGTGATATATACCTGGTGTATCCATAACGTGGAAGGGAACGGAAACTATGTGATATATACCTGGTGTATCCATAACGTGGAAGGGAATGGAAACTATGTGATATATACCTGGTGTATCCATAACGTGGAAGGGAACGGAAACTATGTGATATATACCTGGTGTATCCATAACGTGGAAGGGAATGGAAACTATGTGATATATACCTGGTGTATCCATAACGTGGAAGGGAACGGAAACTATGTGATATATACCTGGTGTATCCATAACGTGGAAGGGAATGGAAACTATGTGATATATACCTGGTGTATCCATAACGTGACAGGGAACGGAAACTATGTGATATATACCTGGTGTATCCATAACGTGGAAGGGAACGGAAACTATGTGATATATACCTGGTGTATCCATAACGTGGAAGGGAACGGAAACTATGTGATATATACCTGGTGTATCCATAACGTGGAAGGGAATGGAAACTATGTGATATATACCTGGTGTATCCATAACGTGGAAGGGAATGGAAACTATGTGATATATACCTGGTGTATCCATAACGTGGAAGGGAATGGAAACTATGTGATATATACCTGGTGTATCCATAACGTGGAAGGGAACGGAAACTATGTGATATATACCTGGTGTATCCATAACGTGACAGGGAACGGAAACTATGTGATATATACCTGGTGTATCCATAACGTGGAAGGGAACGGAAACTATGTGATATATACCTGGTGTATCCATAACGTGGAAGGGAATGGAAACTATGTGATATATACCTGGTGTATCCATAACGTGGAAGGGAATGGAAACTATGTGATATATACCTGGTGTATCCATAACGTGGAAGGGAACGGAAACTATGTGATATATACCTGGTGTATCCATAACGTGACAGGGAACGGAAACTATGTGATATATA
>CM026403.1:7238020-7322617 GCA_014843695.1 Archivesica marissinica
TATACATAACGTGGAAGGGAACGGAAACTATGTGATATATACCTGGTGTATCCATAATGTGGAAGGTAACGGAAACTATGTGATATATACCTGGTGTATCCATAACGTGACAGGATCGGAAACTATGTGATATATACCTGGTGTATCCATAACGTGGAAGGGAACGGAAACTATGTGATATATACCTGGTGTATCCATAACGTGACAGGATCGGAAACTATGTGATATATACCTGGTGTATCCATAACGTGACAGGATCGGAAACTATGTGATATATACCTGGTATATCCATAACGTGACAGGGAATGGAAACTATGTGATATATACCTGGTGTATCCATAACGTAGAAGGGAATGGAAACTATGTGATATATACCTGGTGTATCCATAACGTGGAAGGGAATGGAAACTATGTGATATATACCTGGTGTATCCATAACGTGACAGGGAACGGAAACTATGTGATATATACCTGGTGTATCCATAACGTGACAGGGAACGGAAACTATGTGATATATACCTGGTGTATCCATAACGTAGAAGGGAACGGAAACTATGTGATATATACCTGGTGTATCCATAACGTGACAGGGAACGGAAACTATGTGATATATACCTGGTGTATCCATAACGTGACAGGGAACGGAAACTATGTGATATATACCTGGTGTATCCATAACGTGGAAGGGAATGGAAACTATGTGATATATACTTGGTGTATCCATAACGTGGAAGGGAACGGAAACTATGTGATATATACCTGGTGTATCCATAACGTGGAAGGGAACGGAAACTATGTGATATATACCTGGTGTATCCATAACGTAGAAGGGAATGGAAACTATGTGATATATACCTGGTGTATCCATAATGTGGAAGGGAATGGAAACTATGTGATATATACCTGGTGTATCCATAATGTGGAAGGGAATGGAAACTATGTGATATATACCTGGTGTATCCATAACGTGACAGGGAACGGAAACTATGTGATATATACCTGGTATATCCATAACGTGACAGGGAACAGAAACTATGTGATATATACCTGGTATATCCATAACGTGACAGGGAACGGAAACTATGTGAATATATACCTGGTGTATCCATAACGTAGAAGGGAATGGAAACTATGTGATATATACCTGGTGTATCCATAACGTGGAAGGGAATGGAAACTATGTGATATATACCTGGTGTATCCATAACGTGACAGGGAACGGAAACTATGTGATATATACCTGGTGTATCCATAACATGACAGGGAACGGAAACTATGTGATATATACCTGGTGTATCCATAACGTGACAGGGAACGGAAACTATGTGATATATACCTGGTGTATCCATAACGTAGAAAGGAACGGAAACTATGTGATATATACCTGGTGTATACATAACGTGGAAGGGAACGGAAACTATGTGATATATACCTGGTGTATCCATAACGTGGAAGGGAACGGAAACTATGTGATATATACCTGGTGTATCCATAATGTGGAAGGGAACGGAAACTATGTGATATATACCTGGTGTATCCATAACGTGGAAGGGAATGGAAACTATGTGATATATACCTGGTGTATCCATAACGTGGAAGGGAATGGAAACTATGTGATATATACCTGGTGTATCCATAACGTGACAGGGAACAGAAACTATGTGATATATACCTGGTGTATCCATAACGTGACAGGATCGGAAACTATGTGATATATACCTGGTGTATCCATAACGTGGAAGGGAACGGAAACTATGTGATATATACCTGGTGTATCCATAACGTGACAGGATCGGAAACTATGTGATATATACCTGGTGTATCCATAACGTGGAAGGGAACGGAAACTATGTGATATATACCTGGTGTATCCATAACGTGACAGGATCGGAAACTATGTGATATATACCTGGTATATCCATAACGTGACAGGATCGGAAACTATGTGATATATACCTGGTGTATCCATAACGTGACAGGATCGGAAACTATGTGATATATACCTGGTATATCCATAACGTGACAGGATCGGAAACTATGTGATATATACCTGGTGTATCCATAACGTGGAAGGGAACGGAAACTATGTGATATATACCTGGTATATCCATAACGTGACAGGATCGGAAACTATGTGATATATAGCTGGTGTATCCATAACGTGACAGGATCGGAAACTATGTGATATATACCTGGTATATCCATAACGTGACAGGATCAGAAACTATGTGATATATACCTGGTGTATCCATAACGTGACAGGGAATGGAAACTATGTGATATATACCTGGTGTATCCATAACGTGACAGGGAACGGAAACTATGTGATATATACCTGGTGTATCCATAACGTGGAAGGGAACGGAAACTATGTGATATATACCTAGTATATCCATAACGTGACAGGATCGGAAACTATGTGATATATACCTGGTGTATCCATAACGTGACAGGATCGGAAACTATGTGATATATACCTGGTGTATCCATAACGTGGAAGGGAACGGAAACTATGTGATATATACCTGGTATATCCATAACGTGACAGGATCGGAAACTATGTGATATATACCTGGTGTATCCATAACGTGACAGGGAACGGAAACTATGTGATATATACCTCGTGTATCCATAACGTAGAAGGGAATGGAAACTATGTGATATATACCTGGTGTATCCATAACGTGGAAGGGAATGGAAACTATGTGATATATACCTGGTGTATCCATAACGTGACAGGGAACGGAAACTATGTGATATATACCTGGTGTATCCATAACGTGGAAGGGAACGGAAACTATGTGATATATACCTGGTGTATCCATAATGTGGAAGGGAACGGAAACTATGTGATATATACCTGGTGTATCCATAACGTGGAAGGGAATGGAAACTATGTGATATATACCTGGTGTATCCATAACGTGGAAGGGAACGGAAACTATGTGATATATACCTGGTGTATCCATAACGTGGAAGGGAACGGAAACTATGTGATATATACCTGGTGTATCCATAACGTGGAAGGGAACGGAAACTATGTGATATATACCTGGTGTATCCATAACATGGAAGGGAATGGAAACTATGTGAGATACTTATATACAGAAACATACCTGAAGCACCCCGGGGAGAGCGCTGTCGGGCCGGACGGAGAGCACATGGTAATAGAACTCTACGCTTTGATCAGTACCAGTGTGCAAGATGGTTGAGATAAGTGAGGCAGTGTCATTTTGACTGCCTTCATTTGCTTCAGTATACATATAGTGCCCTACAAAGGATACAGCGCAACATTAAAGTTCTATACAAATAACACAGCATGACAGTCCGATTAGCGCAGTGGTTAAACATGCTTGCTTCTCACCCATGCAAACCGTGTTCGATCCTCAGACTGGGAAGTATATGAAATGGGACGGTGGTCGCCTGATCGGGCAGGTGGGGTTTCTCCTGTCACATTTTCGTTATTTATATATCCCAGCTGATTTACTAAATACTTAAACATGAAGTAGAAGTATTTTTAACGAGAACAATGGCTGTTTCAGAACGTTAGACAGAACAGAACAGTACAGAACAGTACAGAACAGTACAGAACAGTACAGTCAGTACAGAACAGTACAGAACAGTACAGAACAGTACAGAACAGAACAGTACATAACAGAACAGTACAGAAGAGAACAATACAGAAGAGAAGAGAACAGTACAGAACAGTACAGAACAGTACAGTACAGAACAGTACAGAATAGTACAGTACAGAACAGTACAGTACAGAACAGTACAGTACAGAACAGTACAGTACTGTACAGTACAGAACAGTACAGTGCAGAACAGTACAGTGCAGAACAGTACAGTGCAGAACAGTACAGTGCAGAACAGTACAGAACAGAGCAGTACAGTACAGAATAGAACAGTACAGAACAGTACAGAATAGTACAGTACAGAACAGTACAGTACAGTACAGAACAGTACAGAATAGTACAGAACAGAACAGAACATTACAGAACATTACAGAACATTACAGAACAGTGCAGAACAGTACAGAACAGAACAGTACAGAACAGTACAGAATAGTACAGTACAGAACAGTACAGAACAGTACAGTGCAGAACAGTGCAGAACAGTACAGAATAGTACAGTACAGAACAGAACATTACAGAATATTACAGAACAGAACAGTACAGTACAGAACAGTACAGAATAGTACAGAACAGAACAGAACATTCGCTTTATTTAAATCAAGTTCATAGAACAACATGATTATGAAACAAAATATCCATACATACTAACTGTTGGTGTTTATATAACATGGGATCATGTACATACTAACTGTTGGTGTTTATATAACATGGGATCATGTACATGTACATACTAAATGTTGGTGTTTATAGAACATGGGATCATGTACATACTAAATGTTGGTGTTTATAGAACATGGGATCATGTACATACTAAATGTTGGTGTTTATATAACATGGGATCATGTACATGTACGTACTAAATGTTGGTGTCTATAGAACATGGGATCATGTACATACTAAATGTTGGTGTTTATATAACATGGGATCATGTACATGTACATACTAAATGTTGGTGTTTATATAACATGGGATCATGTACATGTACATACTAACTGTTGGTGTTTATATAACATGGGATCATGTACATGTACATACTAACTGTTGGTGTTTATATAAAATGGGATCATGTACATGTACATACTAACTGTTGGTGTTTATATAACATGGGATCATGTCATGTACATACTAAATGTTGGTGTTTATATAACATGGGATCATGTACATGTACATACTAAATGTTGGTGTTTATAGAACATGGGATCATGTACATACTAAATGTTGGTGTTTATAGAACATGGGATCATGTACATACTAAATGTTGGTGTTTATATAACATGGGATCATGTACATGTACGTACTAAATGTTGGTGTCTATAGAACATGGGATCATGTACATACTAAATGTTGGTGTTTATATAACATGGGATCATGTACATGTACATACTAAATGTTGGTGTTTATATAACATGGGATCATGTACATGTACATACTAACTGTTGGTGTTTATATAAAATGGGATCATGTACATACTAACTGTTGGTGTTTATATAAAATGGGATCATGTACATGTACATACTAAATGTTGGTGTTTATATAACATGGGATCATGTACATACTAACTGTTGGTGTTTATAGAACATGGGATCATGTACATACTAATTATAGAACATGGGATCATGTACATACTAAATGTTGGTGTTTATATAACATGGGATCATGTACATACTAACTGTTGGTGTTTATATAACATGGGATCATGTACATACTAAATGTTGGTGTTTATATAACATGGGATCATGTACATACTAAATGTTGGTGTTTATATAACATGGGATCATGTACATGTACATACTAAATGTTGGTGTTTATACAACATGGGATCATGTACATGTACATACTAAATGTTGGTGTTTATATAACATGGGATCATGTACATGTACATACTAAATGTTGGTGTTTATATAACATGGGATCATGTACATACTAACTGTTGGTGTTTATAGAACATGGGATCATGTACATACTAAATGTTGGTGTTTATATAACATGGGAGCATGTACATGTACATACTAAATGTTGGTGTTTATATAACATGGGATCATGTACATACTAAATGTTGGTGTTTATAGAACATGGGATCATGTACATACTAAATGTTGGTGTTTATATAACATGGGATCATGTACATACTAAATGTTGGTGTTTATATAACATGGGATCATGTACATACTAAATGTTGGTGTTTATATAACATGGGATCATGTACATGTACATACTAACTGTTGGTGTTTATATAACATGGGATCATGTACATACTAAATGTTGGTGTTTATATAACATGGGATCATGTACATGTACATACTAAATGTTGGTGTTTATATAACATGGGATCATGTACATACTAAATGTTGGTGTTTATATAACATGGGATCATGTACATACTAACTGTTGGTGTTTATAGAACATGGGATCATGTACATACTAATTATAGAACATGGGATCATGTACATGTACATACTAAATGTTGGTGTTTATATAACATGGGATCATGTACATGTACATACTAAATGTTGGTGTTTATATAACATGGGATCATGTACATGTACATACTAACTGTTGGTGTTTATATAACATGGGATCATGTACATACTAACTGTTGGTGTTTATAGAACATGGGATCATGTACATGTACATACTAAATGTTGGTGTTTATATAACATGGGATCATGTACATGTAGATACTAAATGTTGGTGTTTATATAACATGGGATCATGTACATACTAAATGTTGGTGTTTATATAACATGGGATCATGTACATGTACATACTAAATGTTGGTGTTTATATAACATGGGATCATGTACATGTACATACTAACTGTTGGTGTTTATATAACATGGGATCATGTACATACTAACTGTTGGTGTTTATAGAACATGGGATCATGTACATGTACATACTAAATGTTGGTGTTTATATAACATGGGATCATGTACATGTAGATACTAAATGTTGGTGTTTATATAACATGGGATCATGTACATACTAAATGTTGGTGTTTATATAACATGGGATCATGTACATGTACATACTAAATGTTGGTGTTTATACAACATGGGATCATGTACATGTACATACTAAATGTTGGTGTTTATATAACATGGGATCATGTACATGTACATACTAAATGTTGGTGTTTATATAACATGGGATCATGTACATGTACATACTAACTGTTGGTGTTTATATAACATGGGATCATGTACATACTAACTGTTGGTGTTTATAGAACATGGGATCATGTACATGTACATACTAAATGTTGGTGTTTATATAACATGGGATCATGTACATGTAGATACTAAATGTTGGTGTTTATATAACATGGGATCATGTACATACTAAATGTTGGTGTTTATATAACATGGGATCATGTACATGTACATACTAAATGTTGGTGTTTATATAACATGGGATCATGTACATACTAAATGTTGGTGTTTATAGAACATGGGATCATGTACATACTAACTGTTGGTGTTTATATAACATGGGATCATGTACATGTACATACTAAATGTTGGTGTTTATATAACATGGGATCATGTACATACTAAATGTTGGTGTTTATATAACATGGGATCATGTACATACTAAATGTTGGTGTTTATAGAACATGGGATCATGTACATACTAAATGTTGGTGTTTATAGAACATGGGATCATGTACATGTATATAGTAATTCTATAGACGTACATGGATGTAAATGGTTGCACACACGTGTGTTTTGTTCATAACACTTGTATGTCAAACCAAGCGCGCTTGAAATCCTAACCTTATTGCGTGACATAATGTCACATATTAATTTGGTCAATCATGTGCACGGCAATTATTATGCATTCCCTTTATCATACACTTTTTCTGCGTGGTGGATCTTAACCGGTCAGTTAGAGCAGTAATATATATTTCACAAATATTTACTGATAATGCAAATAGAACAAAAAGAAATAACAAAACAAAAGAAGATAATTATATGTCGGTCATCAGGCGCGTAGCTGCCATTAGGCCAAAAGGCCGGGCCTGCACATCATTTTGACCAACAAAAAAAATGAATATATATCATGTTTATTTGTTATAAAAACATGTCCGAATTTGTCTTTTAAATGCAGCAGAATCCTGGAAATTGCATCCTAAAAACCAAAAAATTCAGGGGGTGCATGCCCCCGGACCCCCTAGCAATCTTGTTCGCTACGCTCATTCAACATTCTTTACCTGGGCCTGCACATAATTTGCCTCCTGGCTACACCCCTGGTCATATGACGATAGGTAGTTCAACATATATGTTGGAAAGCGTTTGGGAATGGAGCCTACCTGTTTCATTACGGTATGTGTGGTCGACCATGGGGCCTGTGAATGGTGTAAGCGTGCGTCCTTGATGCCGCTGCCAATGAAATTTGGTGTAGTTAAGAAACTCGTACCCACAGATGTATGGATGCTCAAACGTACAACTCACAGACAGCAGCGGTTCTGCAAACGAAATATGAATCGTTGAAGCAATTAATCCAGCATTCGCGCAGTGGTTAGCGCCCTCGCTTCTCAGCAATGCAGCCCGCATTCGATCCTCGGACTGGGAAGTATGTAAGATGGTACGGTGGTTGACAGATCGGACATGTGGGTTTTCTCCGGGTATTCAAGATTTGACAGTATCCTAACAGGCTGTATGAAATAACCGTGATTGCACTTTTTCAGTTGTATTTATCAATGTACGTGAAATACCCCATTCCCACATAGAGGTGCTTTTTTATTATTTAAGTTTATTTAACGTCGCTACTGGTTGCCAATTTGAGCAACGGGCAATTTACCTAATAACACCTTTCGTGGGCAGGTTCCAGAGATTAAAAAGTATTAAGAAACTGCCTAGCCTGGGAACAGGCATCGATATATTTTGCATGGTCAGTCAAATAAATATATTTTAACACCGAGACTATTAATTGGGCCGTATTGAGTTTCTGATCATATCAACAACAAAATTAATGTCATTTTGCCAGAAGTTAAAGAGTGAAAAATCGACAGACTGGAACCCAGGCTAGAAACTGCCAACTGTTTCATATAAAGAGACACGGTCTGAGCGGGGCTCGAACCCGTGACCATCAGTGCCCATTGATACCATGACAGTCCATATACTATGGTCCAACGATAACATGTTGTTTACGTTCATTTCTATAAATCAAACTTACATTTATTTACATTTACATAAACTGAAATAATTTCAAATATATGCAAGTGTGAAATATTGAATAGTTATCAGTTACTTCCCTTTGACTGCATTTCTTACAAAAAATTAGTGTTCAGTCTTTATTTAGAATACAGTACATCCTAATGTTCCACATAGTGACCATGTGACCAAACAGGATATTTTAATTTTTATTTTATTGAATATATTTATTTTGTTATTTAAACACATTTCACAAACATTATACATTTAACAGTTTGATAATGACAGAACTTATATGTAACATTGTACATATTTATCAAATGTGGTTAAGTTACAAAATAATTTAAATCTATCATCTATAATCTATCATTCTCGCTTTCTGAGGATATTATTTTATTCACTGAGTGAAAACATGTTTTTATGGATGTGAACAGTTTTTATATTTTAAATAGTAAATATGATTTTTGTGCATATTGCATTTATTTTACAAAGATAATATACAGGTTTAAAGGAAGTTGTTTCTGGCACTTACTACAAACATCACCCTCGTCGCTGGAATCTAGACATTGAGGAGAGCGGTCACACTTGTAGGCATTGGAAATACAACGTCCACTGTGGCACTTGAATTCATCCGCAGTACACACTGAAATACAATGTCGCTATATGTTTGTTTGGCAGGGTTCTATATATAGTCACACAAATAGCGTAGTTTAGTTTATACAAACAATTTAATTATTTTAGATCAATTGTTCTTGCAACTTATATTAATCACTACCGAGACCTCATTCCTGATGGAATCCATCGCCACGAGGGAGAGAGGAGACATGTGGAATTTAAATGCATTGCCTAATCGTAACGGCTCCAGCGGAGCGCACACTCCGTCCATTCGGACACTTTATCACATAACTTTGCTTGTATTCATCTCATACATGCATTCTTGTATGACCACTCGCTCAATAACACCTGGAAGGATTCTGAATGGTCACGGCATGACATTGACAGCTTGCAATAGATATTACATGTTGTTTATATTGAAGCTTTATTTGTTGAAAATCAACTGCTAAATCAATAAAATGCTAAATAATGGTAAGTCACAAATTTGGACTAAATATATTTTAATTGGAAAGTGTGATATTTTTTTCTTTTATCGCATTGAAAAGAATAATTAATGTAAATATAAGGAATGAATAACGAGTTAATAGTTTCCATTGGTGTATGAACTACATTGGGTGTGTTTAAAGGATGCCATCGGCCTCCGATGGACATAATTAACTCGCGATTCATTCCATAACCCTTTCCCCCTTAGAAGCACCTCTCGAAGCCGATGCCTATTGACATAGATCGACACATTAGTAGTCAAACAAGCTATAATAAGGATCGGAACAACATAGTGTACACAACACTTAGTAATTGTTAGCAACCTCCATGAAGGTGGAGTAGGCAAGTTCACAGCTTATCCATTGTGTATGATTGGTAAATTACAGCCAAATGTATGAAATAAAACTACATCTCTAAGGGGGAAAGGGTTAAGTAAGCTCCTATATATACCGCATTGCTCTTCATCTGATTCGTCCGTACAATCGACCACCCTGTCACATAGTGCAGATTGAGGTATACATCTCTCAGACGATTTACATTTCATATAGTTAACTGGACATACTGAAATCAAATATATACACTCCGTATAGTTAACTGAACATACTGAAATCAAATGTATACACTTCGTATAGTTAACTGGACATACTGAAATCAAATATATACACTTGGTACAGTTAACTGAACATACTGACATCAAATATATACACTTTGTATAGTTAACTGGACATACTGACATCAAATATATACACTTTGTATAGTTAACTGGACATACTGAAATCAAATATATACACTTCGTATAGATAACTGGACATACTGACATCAAATATATACACTTGGTATAGTTAACTCAACATACTGACATCAAATATATACACTTCATATAGTTAACTGGACATCAAATGAAATATATACAATTACCAATACTTGGTGCACCATCTGGCAACTTATTCATATAAAGACACGGTCTGAGAGGGATCGAACCTGTGACCATCAGTGATGATAGGTTACCGTGGTATACAAGTCACCGACCTTAACCACTCGACCATGGAGGTGGACTATTGCATCCTAATTCTTTTCATATGAAACTGCCAACTTTTTCATATAAATGAGACATGGCCTGAGCGGGGATCGAACCCATGCACCTATTGCATAAATGAAACATTCTCAGTACAATTACCATATTCTGGACACACTCCATGTTTCACAGTTATATCATCCATAGCAATGAATGCGTGGTTATAGTTCTCCGACCTCTCATTTCCTTTTACATCATATGTGATGTTTACAACATCTACAACGGGTAAATTGAGTTGAAACAACGTCCAGTTGTCATCAAATGTGGACTGTGCAACATACGTCGTTCTTGTGCATCCTTCACAATCAACCTATTGTAATACAAACATATGTCTACTTTGAATCTGCATTAATAACAGTGGAATATCCATGTTCAGCTTAAACATATTGTATTCAGTTCATATCCAGTACTATAGCCAGAGGCAAATTTCAACCGAGGCAATATATGGTGGTCCGGGGGCATGTTCCCTCTTTAAATTGTTGGGGTGTAGAAGCGATTTCCTATGTTTTCTGATTTAATGAGTTTAGACGTATAATTATGTACTGACCATTCAGCTCTCTAGCGATCAACAGCAATGGGATATTTTTTGCATTTTATTTATTTAATTTTTCATTTATTTTTTGTTTGCTTTGGAAATTAAACCGAGGCTACTGCCTCGGTGTGCCTCAGAGTGGCTACGGGCCTGTATACAATATAACAATACACAAGATATTTCAAATGGATTGGAAAACAAGCTTAGTAAAAAAAAATCCATAATAATGTTGTAAAATAAAAAATATTTAAATAATATTTTATTGCAACTATTTTCATAATGACGAATTCAATTTACAATTACATGTCACAATAACATTACTGTCACATTTATAACATACATAAAGCCTGATAAAATACATATACATGACATTTTTCAAAGTGCAAAAGGATTGGGCTACACGTTTTGAAAACACAATCAACAGCCCTTTCCAAAAGGTCAAGTAAAGTTGTTAGCCTTGATAGCTATTAGTGAGACATGACGTGTGTTTTACGTTTATTTATCGTCGCTACCGGTTACCCATATGAGCGACGCCTCCTAAAGAGATTAGTCATTTTAGATTTTTGGAGGATAGTGCAATGATACAGACAGAGACCCATTCCAGAGTCTCCTCTGGTTCTTTTACGTGCACGGTGTAAAGCACCGACACGAGACCTCGGTTTAACGTCCCATCTGAAAGACTGTTAATTGTATTATGGTCAGACGGGGGATCGAACCTACGTCCCCTGGATTACCAGTCCAGCGTGTTACCACTGGACTACAGATCTGCCTGTTGACAGCCCTTTCCAAAAGGTCAAATAAAGTTGTGTGCATGTGAGACATGTCGGGCATTGTCTTAAGTTTTATAGCCGCTAGTGGTTATGGATGTATGCTTGCGTAGTAATGTGGGACACTTAGGAATATGTGTTTAGTCATCGTGTGCACTTATTGGTGATGAACTATGAATCGTATACGATGTTTCTTTATTAGTTGAAATAGTCAGATTCGGTGGCAAATATTTGGAAACATATACCTTATAACGGGAAATTACATTCTGTAGAAAGTTGCCTGTTTCACCGATGTAGTGACGTTATTAACTAAAACGATGGTCGCCAGATCGGACAGGTGGGTTTTCTCCGGGTACTCCGGTTTCCTCCCACATGCATGACCACATATACGCTTTCATCCGAGCCAACGAGAGTGATTAATATAAGTTGTTAAAACTTGCTTCGCAATCGTTGTAAAATAAATTTAAAAAAAATAAATAAAAAAATTAACTAAAACTAACCACCTTTACTTACATGGATATTGAAGTTCACGGTTGACTTCATTTGATAGAAGAAAGAGAAACAGTACTGCAGACTGTGTAGATAAAACAACTGCCACATATACAGATGCTTGGAACTGGTCTGTAATCCATATGCATTAATATAAAACAGGTATCCTGAAATATGCCACAAATAACGGTTGAGCACTTGTTTTTATACCGAAGCAATGAAAGACATCGCTGCTGGCTTTCCTGTTCTATTATCTCCCTTGATAGATAAAGTCAGATTTATCCCGAAATGTCTATTGGTCCCTTTAGTTGGAATCCTTTGTTTTTACTGACGTTTCAAATCCAGATGTTGAGGTGTGCTAAATGTGGTTTTATCAAAGTTAGTAGAGTGAAGTTACCATTGGATATACAGTAGGGTATCTGTCGAGATTTAATAATTTAATATTTATAAGATGAGAAAACGGAGGGTATCTGTCGAGATTTAATAATTTAATATTTATAAGATGAGAAAACGGATGAACAGTTAGAGCATGTGATGCAAAGGGAACAACGATAAAAATAGAGGAATAAATAAGAAAGATCTATCATCGTTAAATAGTATTCATGTGGCGGTCTCTTATTACTACAATAGGTCAGTCGTTCGGACACAGTCATACTCGCCTCTGCTTCGAGTGCACACTTCTTCATACTACTTTTATTGGTTTAGTTACATAATCTGAACTATAGCTATAACAGCAACGTAACCATATCATTTCCACAATGCACATACAAAACTCAACCCAGTTCACCGGTTTATTACAGCAACAAAGAGATTTTATAACGGCTAGTGTAATTTGTGTATCTTCCTCTTCAATCCTCGTATAAACGATTCCCACCTCGTTCTCGCTCACTCACTCTTTCTCTCTCTCGTCCCCTCTCTCGCCTCACCATTTCCTAAATCGACTGCACGTAATACCTCACCATTTCCTAAATCGACTGCACGTAATCCGACTGGTAAGCCAGTCTGATTGATTACTTCATCATCATCTCCATATTATTTTTAATTACACTTATATCATTACAGTTGAATAAAACTTGTCACGTTCATAAATGTATATACACTCTGCCATAGTTTATGAAAATTATGTTTGTCATGGAGAAAATCTAAATAAGCTACTAGCTTCCGATTTAATCCATTTGTTCTTGTATATTAATGTTATAACATGATGTAAATATTGATAAAATATGTTTAAACTAAAACTCAACCCACCATCAACGCTTCCAGAAGTGTGATCCACGAACACTTTGCTGGCTAATTCAGCTCTGACGAACGAACCGTTGACGAGCCACCAATCAGAAGCATCACCAACCTCCTGTTTAAGGGCACATAGGTTGCCGTTATCAAAAGTGCAAAGGTAGCTGCTTGCGGTATCTATAATACAATAAAAACGCTCTCTTTTGTTTCATTATATGCTACAAGTAAACACAATGCTGAAACTTACTACAGGCGTTTCTGTAACCAACCATGATCAAGGAGAAATGCTGACACTTTGCAACACAATTTACACTACTGCTATTGACTACTGTATATTTGGGGCTTCGTTATCAACGGATTGACTTATATTATATATGTACCATTAGTTAAATCTAATCACTCTATATACATCAGTTGATAAAGCATGACTAATCACTCTATATACATCAGTTGATAAAGCATGACTAATCACTCTATATACATCAGTTGATAAAGCATGAATAATTACTCTATATACATCAGTTGATAAAGCATGAATAATCACTCTATATACATCAGTTGATAAAGCATGAATAATCACTCTATCAGTTGATAAAGCATGAATATTGCGTGCTTTTAACATATGCCAGGGCTGCATTTAGTTGACAAACACCGAACGAGGAGACAGTTCACTGTGTAGAAGATATAATACGGAACAAGCTACATATGACCGGTTCGAATATAAACCAGGAGCTCAGTGCTCTCTAGTGGTGTCATTCCCTTTCAGGAGAATTAGACGTGAATTAGCACGCATCTATGTACGACATTACTAGCCTACCTGCATTAGAAGTGAATTAGCACGCATCTATGTACGACATTACTAGCCTACCTGCATTAGAAGTGAATTAGCACCCATCTATGTACGACATTACTTAGAAGTGATTTAGCACGCATCTATGTACGACATTACTAGCCTACCTGCACTAGAAGTGAATTAGCACGCATCTATGTACGACATTACTAGCCTACCTGCATAAGAAGTGAATTAGCACGCATCTATGTACGGAATTACTAGCCTACCTGCATTAGAAATGAATTAGTCCGCATCTATGTACGACATTACTAGCCTACCTGCATTAGAAGTGAATTAGCACGCATCTATGTACGGCATTACTAGCCTACCTGCATTAGAAGTGAATTAGCACGCATCTATGTACGACATTACTTAGAAGTGAATTAGCACGCATCTATGTACGACATTACTAGCCTACCTGCATTAGAAGTGAATTAGAACGCATATATGTACGACATTACTAGCCTACCTGCATTAGAAGTGAATTAGCACGCATCTATGTACGACATTACTAGCCTACCTGCATTAGAAGTGAATTAGCACGCATCTATGTATGACATTACTAGCCTACCTGCATTAGAAGTGAATTAGCACGCATCTATGTACGACATTATAGCCTACCTGCATTAGAAGTGAATTAGCACGCATCTATGTACGACATTACTAGCCTACCTACATTAGAAGTGAATTAACACGCATCTATGTAGGGCATTACTAGCCTACCTGCATTAGAAGTGAATTAGCACGCATCTATGTACGGCATTACTACCTGCATTAGAAGTGAATTAGCACCCATCTATGTACGACATTACTACCTGCATTAGAAGTGAATTAGCACGCATCTATGTATGGCATTACTAGCCTACCTGCATTAGAAGTGAATTAGCATGCATCTATGTACGGCATTACTACCTGCATTAGAAGTGAATTAGCACGCATCTATGTACGGCATTACTACCTGCATTAGAAGTGAATTAGCACGCATCTATGTACGGCATTACTACCTGCATTAGAAGTGAATTAGCACGCATCTATGTACGACATTACTAGCCTACCTGCATTAGAAGTGAATTAGCCCGCATCTATGTACGACATTACTAGCCTACCTGCATTAGAAGTGAATTAGCACGCATCTATGTACGGCATTACTAGCCTACCTGCATTAGAAGTGAATTAGCACGCATCTATGTACGACATTACTTAGAAGTGAATTAGCACGCATCTATGTACGACATTACTTAGAAGTGAATTAGCATGCATCTATGCACGGCATTACTAGCCTACCTGCATTAGAAGTGAATTAGCACGCATCTATGTACGGCATTACTAGCCTACCTGCATTAGAAGTGAATTAGCACGCATCTATGTACGACATTACTTAGAAATGAATTAGCACGCATCTATGTACGACATTACTTAGAAGTGAATTAGCACGCATCTATGTACGGCATTACTAGCCTACCTGCATTAGAAGTGAATTAGCACGCATCTATGTATGGCATTACTAGCCTACCTGCATTAGAAGTGAATTAGCATGCATCTATGTACGGCATTACTACCTGCATTAGAAGTGAATTAGCACGCATCTATGTACGGCATTACTACCTGCATTAGAAGTGAATTAGCACGCATCTATGTACGGCATTACTACCTGCATTAGAAGTGAATTAGCACGCATCTATGTACGGCATTACTACCTGCATTAGAAGTGAATTAGCACGCATCTATGTACGACATTACTAGCCTACCTGCATTAGAAGTGAATTAGCACGCATCTATGTACGACATTACTAGCCTACCTGCATTAGAAGTGAATTAACACGCATCTATGTACGACATTACTAGCCTACCTGCATTAGAAGTGAATTAGCACGCATCTATGTACGACATTACTAGCCTACCTGCATTAGAAGTGAATTAACACGCATCTATGTACGGAATTACTAGCCTACCTGCATTAGAAATGAATTAGTCCGCATCTATGTACGACATTACTAGCCTACCTGCATTAGAAGTGAATTAGCACGCATCTATGTACGGCATTACTAGCCTACCTGCATTAGAAGTGAATTAGCACGCATCTATGTACGACATTACTTAGAAGTGAATTAGCACGCATCTATGTACGACATTACTAGCCTACCTGCATTAGAAGTGAATTAGAACGCATATATGTACGACATTACTAGCCTACCTGCATTAGAAGTGAATTAGCACGCATCTATGTACGACATTACTAGCCTACCTGCATTAGAAGTGAATTAGCACGCATCTATGTATGACATTACTAGCCTACCTGCATTAGAAGTGAATTAGCACGCATCTATGTACGACATTATAGCCTACCTGCATTAGAAGTGAATTAGCATGCATCTATGTACGACATTACTAGCCTACCTGCATTAGAAGTGAATTAGCACGCATCTATGTACGACATTACTAGCCTACCTACATTAGAAGTGAATTAACACGCATCTATGTACGGCATTACTAGCCTACCTGCATTAGAAGTGAATTAGCACGCATCTATGTACGGCATTACTACCTGCATTAGAAGTGAATTAGCACCCATCTATGTACGACATTACTACCTGCATTAGAAGTGAATTAGCACGCATCTATGTATGGCATTACTAGCCTACCTGCATTAGAAGTGAATTAGCACGCATCTATGTACGGCATTACTACCTGCATTAGAAGTGAATTAGCACGCATCTATGTACGGCATTACTACCTGCATTAGAAGTGAATTAGCACGCATCTATGTACGGCATTACTACCTGCATTAGAAGTGAATTAGCACGCATCTATGTACGACATTACTAGCCTACCTGCATTAGAAGTGAATTAGCACGCATCTATGTACGACATTACTAGCCTACCTGCATTAGAAGTGAATTAGCACGCATCTATGTACGACATTACTAGCCTACCTGCATTAGAAGTGAATTAGCACGCATCTATGTACGACATTACTAGCCTACCTGCATTAGAAGTGAATTAGCACGCATCTATGTACGGCATTACTAGCCTACCTGCATTAGAAGTGAATTAGCACGCATCTATGTACGACATTACTTAGAAGTGAATTAGCACGCATCTATGTACGACATTACTAGCCCTGCATTAGAAGTGAATTAGCACGCATCTATGTACGGCATTACTAGCCTACCTGCATTAGAAGTGAATTAGCACGCATCTATGTACGGCATTACTAGCCTACCTGCATTAGAAGTGAATTAGCACGCATCTATGTACGGCATTACTAGCCTACCTGCATTAGAAGTGAATTAGCACGCATCTATGTACGACATTACTAGCCTACCTGCATTAGAAGTGAATTAGCACGCATCTATGTACGGCATTACTAGCCTACCTGCATTAGAAGTGAATTAGCACGCATCTATGTACGACATTACTAGCCTACCTGCATTAGAAGTGAATTAGCACGCATCTATGTACGACATTACTTAGAAGTGAATTAGCACGCATCTATGTACGACATTACTAGCCTACCTGCATTAGAAGTGAATTAGCACGCATCTATGTACGACATTACTAGCCTACCTGCATTAGAAGTGAATTAGCACGCATCTATGTACGGCATTACTAGCCTACCTGCATTAGAAGTGAATTAGCACGCATCTATGTACGACATTACTAGCCTACCTGCATTAGAAGTGAATTAGCACGCATCTATGTACGACATTACTACCTGCATTAGAAGTGAATTAGCACGCATCTATGTACGACATTACTACCTGCATTAGAAGTGAATTAGCACGCATCTATGTACGGCATTACTAGCCTACCTGCATTAGAAGTGAATTAGCACGCATCTATGTACGGCATTACTACCTGCATTAGAAGTGAATTAGCACGCATCTATGTACGGCATTACTACCTGCATTAGAAGTGAATTAGCACGCATCTATGTACGGCATTACTACCTACATTAGAAGTGAATTAGCACGCATCTATGTACGGCATTACTACCTGCATTAGAAGTGAATTAGCACGCATCTATGTACGACATTACTAGCCTACCTGCATTAGAAGTGAATTAGCACGCATCTATGTACGACATTACTAGCCTACCTGCATTAGAAGTGAATTAGCACGCATCTATGTACGACATTACTAGCCTACCTGCATTAGAAGTGAATTAGCACGCATCTATGTACAGCATTACTAGCCTACCTGCATTAGAAGTGAATTAGCACGCATCTATGTACGGCATTACTAGCCTACCTGCATTAGAAGTGAATTAGCACGCATCTATGTACGACATTACTAGCCTACCTGCATTAGAAGTGAATTAGCACGCATCTATGTACGACATTACTTAGAAGTGAATTAGCACGCATCTATGTACGGCATTACTTAGAAGTGAATTAGCACGCATCTATGTACGGCATTACTAGCCTACCTGCATTAGAAGTGAATTAGCACGCATCTATGTACGACATTACTAGCCTACCTGCATTAGAAGTGAATTAGCACGCATCTATGTACGGCATTACTAGCCTACCTGCATTAGAAGTGAATTAGCACGCATCTATGTACGGCATTACTAGCCTACCTGCATTAGAAGTGAATTAGCACGCATCTATGTACGACATTACTAGCCTACCTGCATTAGAAGTGAATTAGCACGCATCTATGTACGACATTACTAGCCTACCTGCATTAGAAGTGAATTAGCACGCATCTATGTACGACATTACTAGCCTACCTGCATTAGAAGTGAATTAGCACGCATCTATGTACGGCATTACTAGCCTACCTGCATTAGAAGTGAATTAGCACGCATCTATGTACGACATTACTACCTGCATTAGAAGTGAATTAGCACGCATCTATGTACGACATTACTAGCCTACCTGCATTAGAAGTGAATTAGCACGCATCTATGTACGACATTACTACCTGCATTAGAAGTGAATTAGCACGCATCTATGTACGACATTACTAGCCTACCTGCATTAGAAGTGAATTAGCCCGCACCTATGTACGACATTACTACCTGCATTAGAAGTGAATTAGCACGCATCTATGTACAGCATTACTAGCCTACCTGCATTAGAAGTGAATTAGCACGCATCTATGTACGACATTACTACCTGCATTAGAAGTGAATTAGCACGCATCTATGTACAGCATTACTAGCCTACCTACATTAGAAGTGAATTAGCACGCATCTATGTACAGCATTACTAGCCTACCTGCATTAGAAGTGAATTAGCACGCATCTATGTACGGCATTACTAGCCTACCTGCATTAGAAGTGAATTAGCACGCATCTATGTACGGCATTACTAGCCTACCTGCATTAGAAGTGAATTAGCACGCATCTATGTACGACATTACTTAGAAGTGAATTAGCACGCATCTATGTACGACATTACTAGCCTACCTGCATTAGAAGTGAATTAGCACGCATCTATGTACGACATTACTAGCCTACCTGCATTAGAAGTGAATTAGCACGCATCTATGTACGGCATTACTAGCCTACCTGCATTAGAAGTGAATTAGCACGCATCTATGTACGACATTACTAGCCTACCTGCATTAGAAGTGAATTAGCACGCATCTATGTACGGCATTACTAGCCTACCTGCATTAGAAGTGAATTAGCACGCATCTATGTACGACATTACTTAGAAGTGAATTAGCACGCATCTATGTACGACATTACTAGCCTACCTGCATTAGAAGTGAATTAGCACGCATCTATGTACGACATTACTAGCCTACCTGCATTAGAAGTGAATTAGCACGCATCTATGTACGGCATTACTAGCCTACCTGCATTAGAAGTGAATTAGCACGCATCTATGTACGACATTACTAGCCTACCTGCATTAGAAGTGAATTAGCACGCATCTATGTACGGCATTACTAGCCTACCTGCATTAGAAGTGAATTAGCACGCATCTATGTACGACATTACTAGCCTACCTGCATTAGAAGTGAATTAGCACGCATCTATGTACGACATTACTTAGAAGTGAATTAGCACGCATCTATGTACGGCATTACTACCTACATTAGAAGTGAATTAGCACGCATCTATGTACGACATTACTACCTGCATTAGAAGTGAATTAGCACGCATCTATGTACGACATTACTAGCCTACCTGCATTAGAAGTGAATTAGCACGCATCTATGTACGACATTACTAGCCTACCTGCATTAGAAGTGAATTAGCACGCATCTATGTACGACATTACTAGCCTACCTGCATTAGAAGTGAATTAGCACGCATCTATGTACGACATTACTAGCCTACCTGCATTAGAAGTGAATTAGCACGCATCTATGTACGACATTACTAGCCTACCTGCATTAGAAGTGAATTAGCACGCATCTATGTACGACATTACTAGCCTACCTGCATTAGAAGTGAATTAGCACGCATCTATGTACGACATTACTAGCCTACCTGCATTAGAAGTGAATTAGCACGCATCTATGTACGACATTACTAGCCTACCTGCATTAGAAGTGAATTAGCACGCATCTATGTACGACATTACTAGCCTACCTGCATTAGAAGTGAATTAGCACGCATCTATGTACAGCATTACTAGCCTACCTGCATTAGAAGTGATTTAGCACGCATCTATGTACGGCATTACTAGCCTACCTGCATTAGAAGTGAATTAGCACGCATCTATGTACGACATTACTAGCCTACCTGCATTAGAAGTGAATTAGCACGCATCTATGTACGACATTACTAGCCTACCTGCATTAGAAGTGAATTAGCACGCATCTATGTACGACATTACTAGCCTACCTGCATTAGAAGTGAATTAGCACGCATCTATGTACGGCATTACTAGCCTACCTGCATTAGAAGTGAATTAGCACGCATCTATGTACGACATTACTACCTGCATTAGAAGTGAATTAGCACGCATCTATGTACGACATTACTAGCCTACCTGCATTAGAAGTGAATTAGCCCGCACTATGTACGACATTACTACCTGCATTAGAAGTGAATTAGCACGCATCTATGTACAGCATTACTAGCCTACCTGCATTAGAAGTGAATTAGCACGCATCTATGTACGACATTACTACCTGCATTAGAAGTGAATTAGCACGCATCTATGTACAGCATTACTAGCCTACCTACATTAGAAGTGAATTAGCACGCATCTATGTACAGCATTACTAGCCTACCTGCATTAGAAGTGAATTAGCACGCATCTATGTACAGCATTACTAGCCTACCTGCATTAGAAGTGAATTAGCACGCATCTATGTACGACATTACTAGCCTACCTGCATTAGAAGTGAATTAGCACGCATCTATGTACGACTACTAGCCACCCAAAAACGACATTACTAGCCTACCTGCATTAGAAGTGAATTAGCACGCATCTATGTACAGCATTACTAGCCTACCTGCATTAGAAGTGAATTAGCACGCATCTATGTACGACATTACTAGCCTACCTGCATTAGAAGTGAATTAGCACGCATCTATGTACGGCAATACTTAGAAGTGAATTAGCACGCATCTATGTACGGCATTACTTAGAAGTGAATTAGCACGCATCTATGTACGACATTACTAGCCTACCTGCATTAGAAGTGAATTAGCACGCATCTATGTACGACATTACTAGCCTACCTGCATTAGAAGTGAATTAGCACGCATCTATGTACGACATTACTAGCCTACCTGCATTAGAGGTGAATTAGCACACATCTATGTACGACATTACTAGCCTACCTGCATTAGAAGTGAATTAGCACGCATCTATGTACGACATTACTAGCCTACCTGCATTAGAGGTGAATTAGCACGCATCTATGTACGACATTACTAGCCTACCTATATGAAATATATACAGTCTACATCCGCTAAGTCAAAGTCGGTTATGTCGAATTCTCAGGATATCTCGAAATCGGTTCAAAGTCCCATTTCAGACACTATCATTTTACTTATAACTGGCTCCGATTATATCGAATTTCGTTAAGTCAAACTTCGGTTATTTCGAAGTATTTTGTTCGGTGCGACGGAATTTGACATAACGGATGTAGACTGTATGTATTTAATTGTCACAAGTGAATAGAAAAACATCCCGCCAATGTGACTTCAAATATACTATCAAAGATAACGTTTGTGTTCCAACATTTACAGTTTTGTGGGCATTGAGTCACCGGAATATTCTATTGGACTGAACTCAGTTGGAGGATAGTCGATTGTTGCACATACACATATAAGTGAAGAACCTACCCTTGCATTCAATTTCATCCTCGGCATCATAGCAATCTATTGCCAAGTTGCAGTTAGACTCCTGAGGGATACATCTGTCATCAAAATTCTCCCGACACCAAAACTCATGAGTATTACACACTGAAGAATACAGCAAGATGCATGTATAGTAAATGCAATGTAATCTTACGTACAATGCTATGCAACACATATACCTTAAACATGAGATTTAATATTTACTTACATACAATGCTGTACAACCCATATACCTTAAACATGAGATTTAATATTTACTTACATACAATGCTGTACAACACATATACCTTAAACATGAGATTTAATATTTACTTACATACAATGCTGTACAACACATATATCTTAAACATGAGATCTAATCTCTACTTACATACAATGCTGTACAACACATATACCTTAAACATGAGATTTAATATTTACTTACATACACTGCTGTACAACCCATATACCTTAAACATGAGATTTAATATTTACTTACATACAATGCTGTACAACCCATATATCTTCGAGAAACGATTTAATATTTACTTACATATGTACAATGCTATGCAACCCATATATCTTAGAAATTCGATTAATTCTTTACTTACATAAATCAGGAGCCTAGATAGAAACAACCAAATAGACGTGCATACATGGCCATGTACATGATTCACGATAATGCGAGTTTACTTACACACTTCATTACACATCCCCGGTATCATAACTATATCATCTAGAGCAGCTGTAAGTAGGTCACCAGTCCAGAAATTCAGCTTGAATTCTCCGAGTGATATGTCGAAATACACTGTCTTCCATGTATCCAGACTATCCCAGTACCCGGACAGGGAACTCCACGCTATCTGCACCGTATAATCATTGTCTTTGCCACCTCTATTAAAAGAACATAGATACATATATATAAATAAAAATAACATAGATACACAGATATAAATAAGAAGAACATTATTCCACTGGTACCTAGCCGCTGCATGCTGACATGCTGCCTCAAGCTGTCAGTGACGTCATCTATCAGTGAATAACATGTGTTATTCCACTGGTACCTAGCCGCTGCATGCTGTCTCAAGCTGTCAGTGACGTCATCTATCAGTGAATAACATGTGTTATTCCACTGGTACCTAGCCGCTGCATGCTGTCTCAAGCTGTCAGTGACGTCATCTATCAGTGAATAACATGTGTTATTCCACTGGTACCTAGCCGCTACATGCTGACATGTCTGAAGCTGTCAGTGACGTCATCTATCAGTGAATAACATGTGTTATTCCACTGGTACCTAGCCGCTACATGCTGACATGTCTGAAGCTGTCAGTGACGTCATCTATCAGTGAATAACATGTGTTAATGCATGCTGACATGCTGTCTGAAGCTGTCAGTGACGTCATGTATGACGTCTTTTATGACGTTATATATTGTCGTCAAATTAAAACTAAAACCCTTTTCAGTCTAAAATAAAAACATGTTGTGCTTCATAACATGCAAAATAAATCAATGAGATTAACGTTCAAATATACTATCCGCATAAATTACTCCGAACTTCGGATCAACGTTAATGGCGTATTACTTACTTCCTGTATTCGTACAGGTACACGATCAATCCTAGCTTTACTTCCCCTCGCTGGTAGTATGCGAACCGGATGCAAGTTTGCCCGGTGGTTTCAAATCGTGGCGACCACAGCTTTGCCTCAAGAACGTCCTTCTCTTTTCCGTAAACGAAATGTCCTGTAAATGTGACAACAGTTTAGCTAAGTTTATACAAATTTAGCTTAGCTCGATTGAGAAACAAGTTCTTATAACTTATATTAATCACTCCCGAAACATCATTCCTGATGGAATCCATCTCCACGAGGGAGAGAGAAGAGGCAACGTGGAAGTTAAATGCCTTGCCTAAGGGCACAATCGTAACGGCTCCAGCAGGGCTCGAACTTCGGGCCTTGTGCACCTAAAGCGAACGCGCTACCACTACGCTATCACGACTTCCACAACAGTTCATAATACAACCTGGATAAATTGATATCTAATACACTTACCGACTTTAAAACGCACCACTTTGTCGGGGTGGGGTGTATTTTTGATGGTATGTACTTCAGAGGAACAAGGCATGTTTACCGTAAATTGTATCGAAATAAATTTTAATGTGACGTCATTAGCAGAATTTAACGTCAATCATTTGAAGTACATTTTAATTTTACTAGAAGAAGAATATATATTTTTGGAGTGGGCTCCCGGAAGTTGCAGTGGCTACGAAACTACTGTTCTTTTCTTGTACGGCACCATAATACAAATGTACACATATGTTCAGTCAGCATAGAGAAAAATATTACATTCCTGAGTGGGCAATATGGAACATATCACTCAGAGAACATGAATATTGACCTCGGCTGACGCATCCGTTAATAATCATGTTTCGATGGAGGTGATAGTTTTCATATTAATGAAGGCAATATTTATTATAACGAACCCAGGTACACTTATTTGAAAAGAAAACGGGCCACAGAAAACATCAAGATTATTTTTTGTTTATATTTATTCTCGTCTGTAGGTACCCAGAAGCTTTTATGTATGTATTTCAATAAGCGTCCTCTCATAACGGAATATGCTTTGTTTTAGCAATATCTCAATGAGCGTTTTTCTGATTCAGATTGGAAACAAAAGGCAGTATATTGCCGACATATTGTCTGGTCAATATTTATATATATTTTTATATGTGAATTTTGCAAAGACGTCACTAGTCACGTGAGGTTTGGGCGAATCTGTAAGTATTATGCTGAAACTGTAGTCAAGTACTTTATGTCCCTGGCTCAAAGTTCTCTTTGTTTTGGGGTTTAATGTTTTACCGACAGCTTAGGTCATATGTATTATGCACCATGGTAAAACCACCGACCTTCCACAAGTCAGCTGAAATAATTCGACACACCCAATGGGATTCGAACCTACACCGGTGAGAGGCAAGTGATTTGAAGTCACGACTTTCTACAAAAAGAAAACAAATATAAAAACTAGAATTAACAATATGGTTCGCCGGAGGCGAGGGTAAATAAGCTCAATCATCATGCAGGGTCAATCATGGAGTACCTGGGTATCTCCCTCGTGTATGATCAAACTGGGGAGCATTGGACTGTGTGTACGTCTGGCCATCGATCTCAATGCTCGCAGCAAGTTTGTTGTCGTAGCCTAGCTTCCAGCCATCGAATTCATAACCACAGAGAAACTTGTCTTCGAAATCACATGTTACTGTAAGATCTAAAATACAAATGAAGTTCAACAGCCTGTAAGCAGAAAGTTGCGTGAGTCCGCCCCCGTGGTCTTATGGAATGAATTTAGGGTTAATATTGTATCCCTTTGTGCATGACATATTTACTATTGATTTGCAATAAAATATGATTATAAACTAATGATGAAATAACTGGAAATGCTTTGATAAACGTATATACGTCAACTTCAAGAACTCATTTAACAAAAGTTAATCTACCATGAGAACCTCGGCATTTACAGACGGATCTGTAGTCCAGTGGTAACACGCTGGACTGGAAATCCAGGGATCGCAAGTTCGATCCCCCGTCTGACTCTAATAAAATGAACAGTCTTTCAGATGGGACGTTAAACCGATGTCTCGTGTCGGTGCTGTACACCGTGCACGTAAAAGAACCAGAGGAGACTCTGGAATGGGTCTCTGTCTGTATCATTGCAATATCCTCCAAAAATCTAAAATGACTAATCTCTTCAGGAGGCGTCGCTCATATGGGCAACCGGTAGCGAAGATAAATAAACGTAAAACACTCACACGCACGTCGTTTTCATTCTCGCGGACATTCCAACTGCCATGTTCTGCACAATACATACTAATAAAATTATTTATCAATAGTACGTAGATAATAACAACTTAGGCAGTGCGTTATTTATACATGTGACAATAATGAGTAGGGACATAATCTCCCCCGGATGTCCTGCATGGGGAATTATGCCATACATATATGCTACACATACGTTTATATGTCATAAATATATGTTACATGGGGATGTTTATATGGCGGTTGATGTCTGAGGGGATTAAGTCAGAGGGATTACAGCAGAGGGGATTATGTCAGAGGGGATTAAGTTAGAGGGGATTATACCAGAGGGGATTATATCTGAGGGGATTATGTCAGTAGGGGATTATATCTGAGGGGATTATGTCAGAGGGGATTATGTCAGAGGGGATTATATCAGAGGGGATTATATCTGAGGGGGATTATGTCAGTAGGGGATTATATCAGAGGGGATTATGTCAGAGGGGATTATGTCAGAGGGGAATATGTCAGAGGGATTATGTCAGAGGGGATTATGTCAGAGGGGATTATATCAGAGGGGATTGTATCAGAGGGGATTATATCAGAGGGGATTATGTCAGAGGGGATTATATCAGAGGGGATTATGTCAGAGGGGATTATGTCAGAGGGGATTAAGTCAGTTGAATATGTCAGAGGGGTTTACGTCAGAGGGGATTACGTCAGTAGGGGATTATGTACTAAACTCGACCATAACTAATCAATTAGTTACTTACTACATGTTTTCACTTCGTCCGAGTTATCTCCACAGTCGTCGACTCTGTCACATATTTTGTCGTCATAATATAAACACTTGTTGTTGCCACATCTAAATTTGCACTCTAAAATGGAACATAACAGAACACAAGTAATACACATATACTGCAACACGCCACACGCCACACGCATACTATGCAAAGTAAATATAGCTAGAACAGTTCTACATACAGTATACAAATGTGATTGCGAAACAAGTATTTACAATATTAGATTACTCGCTCTCCGGACCTCATTCCTAATGGAATCCATCGCCACGAGGGAGAGAGAAGAGGCAATGTGGATTTAAGTGTCTTGCCTAAGGACACCATCGCGGTTCTGACGAGCCTCGAACTTGCAGCTTCTCTGTTACAAGACGGGCATCGTTCCCAATACACCACGGAGGCCCCAACATTTCAGAACAGCAGAGAAACATAGCTACAGTACACTGTATATCTTAAATATGAGTTTATATTAGTGCACATTAGTTACACGTGGATACAAAACATTGTTTATAAAACATTGTACATATTAGACAAATTAAATTGGAAATTGAATAATTTCAAAATATGGCTGATATATCATTGGAAGATTAGGAGTAATAACGTAATACGATTGCAAATAAACACTGGAATAGCTGTAAGGAAAACTATTCGTGATGCTGAACACATTGCAAGTAAACACTGGAATAACTGTAAGGAACCTATTCGTGATGCTGAACACATTGCAAGTAAACACTGGAATAGCTCTAAGGAAAACTATTCAGTGATGCTGAACACATTGCAAATGAACACTGGAATATCTATAAGGAAAACTATTCACGTGATGCTGAACACATTGCAAGTAAACACTGGAATAGCTGTAAGGACAACTATTCGTGATGCTGAACACATTGTAAGTATACGATTTGATAAACTATTTCACAACGATGCTTAAAAACACTGTCGTGACGTCATACCTTTGTACTTGGAGCTCAGTAGTATTAATATTGGACTGTTTTCAAATGTCCAGAGTATTATATTAAATCCTATGCGTAAATGTACGAAATTAACAATTTTAATTAGTAAGATATTGTTATATATTTTATGCTAATTGATGAAATACAGTGTTCTATCAGTGATATATAATCCACATCACCACTGCATATCACTCACTGTATTTTGCCGGACTACTTTGTTATTATCTCCCTTCCCAATACACTATTCTTGCACTATTACTCTCCCTTTAAATGCTTAGACAACGTGTTATTTAATTGTCACCGTTTACCTGGCTTCAATGACACTATTTACCTGTATTATTGTTTTTGCTATGAAACAAATCAAAAGCGAAATACAACTGACAATGTCTCGAAGTTTGTGACTGCAAATTGTAACAATAAATCCAATAAATGTTTTCATGTATTTTTCCTCGATTCAACTTTAAATTCAAGATGGCGGCATATTTGTGTATCGACTCACGACGTATAGTCGTCAATGTATTCATCCGCGCAAAAACACGGCGGCCAGCTATTTTAATTTCACCAATTAGCATAAAATTAAAAAAATTGTTTGTTTTGAGTGAATATGGAATATATCTCACCTCGAAGTGAAAACATTTGAAATGTTCTCACTTCGAAGTGAGATATATTCCATATTCACTCAAAACAAACAAATATCCTCTATATATGTGTGTGTTTTAAGTAAGATATAGTCCTCAAAAGGATTCTATTTGTAAATATTAGCACTGTAAATCGACGCTACGCGCCTCGCACAGTCCAATAGTTTACATATTGGATCGTTTTCGGCTTATACATAAACGACTATGGGCGATGTTTCTACATTCTAGCAAACTGTGTGATAACAATGTATGTGTTTATGATACACAATAAACAAATATAACAGTGTTTAAGACCACAAATAACTTGCACACAAATAATGATTCAACGTTAGTATTTTACAGAGAAAAACATGCATACAAAAATATATTTACATTTTTTTAAAAATTAAACCAATTAGTAACAATGCATGCATTGCGTACTCACTTTACCAAAGCAATATCATGCATTCTTTCTCACTGAAATGCATAAGTAGTTGCTGGTGATATTGCCGTAAGAGTTACTTGAAGGTGTAAACGAGACAACTGAGTTGTGTTTGTTTGTAGTTTTGTGTCTAAATTCGCGCTGAGCTTATGTGATATGGCGACTCTCCAGCTATTAATGGTGGAGGAAGACGAATGGTGCCCTCCGAGCATTGTTTTAGGTTGAGTACCCGGATACAACCACCGACTTACCATAAGCCAACTGGATAGCATATTCACATGGAATAATTAGACACCCCGATGGGGTTCGAACCTGCACTTGTAAGGGGCAAGTGATTTGAAGTGACCTTAACAAAAGGACCATCATCTCAGTTATTAAACGGATTCATAATAGGTCACAATTATTGCTAACATAAAGAATTACATAGCATCAATGTGCACACACCAATATGCAACTTTTCGACCGGATGATCCGCCTTATCCGGCATGCTTATCCAGGTCATGCTTATCCAGGTCATGCTTATCCAGGTCATGCTTGCCAATGACAACTCCATCTTACACCACTTTGAAACAGTTAAAGATGGTATTTTCTCTGCCAACGGTTGAGTTTCTTATTCCTGCGCGGTTAGATGTACTATTTGAGCTATTTTCTGACTATCATGAACAGTTAATTATTAAGTAATATATTCTAATGAATGTGTTATATCTGTAGTTTTTAATTTTGACAACAAAGAGAAATTAACATGAAAATGATGCAGGAACTATTTCTTATTACGGACGTTCACACTAAGAGAAGTGGTTGTGCGGTTGTGTCACGTAGTGCAATGATGCTCCAAACAGGGACAGCTAAACTAAATAAAATTTGAAAACACATATTATAGTATCCAGTCATTGGAAATAGTTTTCAAAATATGAAGATTTGTGTTTATTAGTTTAAGATGTATGTATGTTCACTCGTGGAAATACAAATGTCGGTGATCACTCGATGACATCAAATCCTACTAATAAACACAAATATCCTCTATATCCCGACAATGTAGACATCGGCGATATATTCTCGTGACGGGCATTCAATGCTAGATCGGCATCAGCACGTTCTACAGGGAAACGTCACTTCGTTCGCATTTGTTTGGATTCTTATATACAATAACTTCCGCTGTTTTCATATTGCTGACAAAAAACCCTTGATTAAACCTTGAGAAAGGTGAATTTATCTCACGAAAACGTCCAATGTATTTTATACATTAATATTTAAACCCATATTCCATTTCTTTCCATGAACGTATATGCCATGTGTGTATCTTTTTTTGTGTGAATTTCCCCACTATAATGATATGCAGCTGACATGCGCATTCGAAGCTACAGGCATGCGTATTCGCAGTGATGGGCAGCATTTTTCCTAAGAAAAGGCGTTTCTTGCAGTTTACGCTTTTCCAAATTGCTAGCTCGTGCACACGGTAGATCGAAAATCTAGTATCCTAAATACATTTTAAATGATTAATGTAACCTTAATTAGTATTGCCTTGATAACAGCAGGTTATTCCGCTGTAACGTTGACTACGGGCTTGTGTGGATACAATGTTTCATTAACATCATAAATTGGCATACATACGTATTTGGTATTTTGCTAATGTGTGAAGAAGTATATTGTGTCATTTAACTTTACTAACTCTATTAACATACCGGTTTTCTCGTGGATCCAGGACCATAAATGTGTAACATTTGTGTAAATATTGGGTCGTTCTGTCATGTTGCAATAATTGGCCACATAGCTGGACACGCCAAATATCTTCCACGTGTTCTGCTGGTCTAAACAGAGTAAAGGTCCACCGCTATCTCCCTATAATATTTTGTAATTTCGTTTCAGGATGAAGAACATACTCTATTGTCTCCCCCTCGAGTGCCACGTGGTCTTCCCATCGAATAGCACGTGATCTCCCCATCGAGTAACACGTGTTCTTCTCCGCGAATAGCACGTGGTCACCCATCGAGTATCACGTGGTCTCCCCCTCGAGTATCACGTGGTCACACATCGAGTATCACGTGGTCTCCCCCTCGAGTATCACGTGATATTCCCCTCGAATACCACGCGGTCTCCACCTAGAGTATCACGTGATCTCCCCCTCGAGTATCACGTGGTCTCCCCCTCGAGTATCACGTGATATTCCCCTCGAATACCACGCGGTCTCCACCTAGAGTATTACGTGATCTCCTCTGTGTGCGGTACATACACGCATATGGGTTAAACACGTGCATATGTCAATTTATTTAAAGCGACACAATATCGGTGATGAAAGACAATTTCTACAGAATGTAAAATTCACTATTAGATTGAATAATTTTATTCCTAATATTTGCGACCGAATCTGAGTATTTCAACTAATAAACAAACGAGGTATACGACGTTTTTTTACACAACATATTTATATAAACACGTTCTAAAATAATGCATGACACAGTAAAAGGTATGTGTAAGAGTATGTGTTATCTATGATCACAAACAGTTTTCGTACACATTTACCGTTATATCACCCTTTGCACCTGTGTGTCATTATTTCCGGAGTAATCTGACTTTAACTACATCTAAACGGAGGTTATTACGTGTTAGTTTCATATCAACCTAGATATCGACCCTCAGTAGCTTGATATCAGCCTTCGGTCTCAGGCTGATATCAAGTTACATCGATCGATACATATATGCTGATATGAAACTAGCCACATAATAACGTCTTTATTACTTTGATATGAATTTAACATTTAATAATCGAAATCATGCTCTCCGTTATCCATTTATCAGGAATAAATCACAATTACTGAATTAGATACACGAACACGATTGCAATATTACCACGAAACTACATCTATTATCTGTCAAATTTGACACACTGGGATGCTACGGTAGTAAACAAACTAAAGCCGATTGCACTTTCGTTATTTTTCAGGAACTAGTTATGATACGGCTTTTCTGGTTTGATACGGGCTCATGACCGCCGTGTCAAACAGACAGACGTAATATCATTCTGGAAAACGCAGCGTATCAACCTGGGTGGTAGACAGTATTGTGTTACGCAAATAACGACAACAAATAGTCTAAACATTCATACCTAAGTAATAACACGCGGTATTACCTTCACTGCACAGTTAATAATTCTAGCATGGCTCGGCAGCTTCACAATATTATATATTGAATAATAGAAATAGAAAGACATCTAGAAATCACGGTTTATTAATTGTTGGAGTTATTCTGTGCATATAACAATATTATGTAATTAACACATAATAACGTTGTATTTCATACAATTAATTCACATGCAATACGTACCATGCAAGTTTCGTTTTACAGTATGCTTTACAACTGAGTGTACAATTGCTCGTACATGATTCTTTAAGTAGTTCTTTTGTTTCATTTCGTTAAGGTTTTTGTGTTTGTGTTGCTGTATATAAGTTCCTGCTCATATTTAACACACATGCAAGCAGTAACATGCAGTTTCAAATTAACTGCTATATTCATACATCAGTGATTGTACCATTCGCCTACTCAAACCAGCTGCACATCGCATATGCTTGGGATCTGGACAAATGGTTTCGGGTTCGAAACCCAAACATATGTTTTAATTTTTATGTTAAGAACATTATGATACACCATATGTTTGCCACTATACAACACATTGCTTGGGCTATATCCAAGTAAGTTTAACAACGACACACCGTCTCTATCAATGCCATACACTGATACGCTTAAAGACACTATTGTTTTGGGTTTTGAACCCGAAACCATTTGTCCAGATCACAGGCGTCTGTGCTACACATTGCAACAATAAGGTTCACACTCATGCTAACATACTGTACATACAAACACCTGAACACTGGGTATTTAATTGTACCTATTTTGCTGTCAAGCCAACCTCTAAACATGGAAACATTGGTGAAAACATTAGGTCTTTCGGTCATATTACAATAATTCCCGACGTAACTGTTGATGCCGCGCAGTTTCCAAGTTTTGTCCTTATCTAGGCATAGCAACGGTCCTCCACTGTCTTTCTACAAAACCGGGATCATTTTATTGTGCATACCGTACATTTACTTAACTTTTGCATGCTGGGTAAAATAAAGGCTATAAATAGTTCAAATGATTGTAGCAGACGATAACTCATTATTGTGTTTTTCCTTTTTATACTAATGTCTAGCAATATGTCATGGAATTTCACTCGTTTGTATACTGGGTAAAATAAATCTATAAATAGTTCAAATAATTATAGCAGACGATATGGTCAAGAGTTCGAACCCCACTCAGACCGTGTCCCTTTATATGAAATAGTCGGCAGTTCCTTACGGAGGTTGGTGCACCAAGTACTGCTTAACCGCTGGAGTCTGCCCAGGATAGGTGTTGTTAGGTAAACTGCCCTTCGCTCAAATGGGCAACCGGTAGAGATGTTAAATAAACTTAAATAAAAAAGAGCAGACGATAATTCATTATTATATTTTTTCTTATTATACTAATCTCGGGAAATATGTCATGGAATGTCATTAAAAATGATGTCGTTACGACACAATTCCAATGAAATTGCACGACTTATTTGAGTGTTATTTGTACCGCTAGCATGCAAAGAGTTAAGTAAGAGTCAGACAACTCTGGGTGGATTATCCCGCTCACGTGATCCGGATGTTCATATTTGTTTATTTATTTGGGGGGGGGTGACGTTGAAGTCTCACCGAAAGCTTAGGTCATATAGCGATTCTCCAGCTATTATTGGAGGAGGAAGACTCTATGTGACGAGCAGTGTTTCAGGCACGGACGGACACCGTGGAGTACCACAAGCCAGCTGGATGCCGAACAAGTGATTGGTATATCTGAATCTGGGTGTTCCGAAGGTCCGGTGGTTTATAAATCGGCGCTTCTCAATCATTTCGGCACTGGTGATTTTCTGAGGAGCTCGATCCAGTTCGAAATTCCATTATTCCCGAAACGTTAGGCAATTTCCCAAATTTGACAACATATTTACTCAACTATGCCACTGGATGACGTGAGCGAGATTCCTCACCGAGAATCACAGTAAGTATTGATAATATACAATATATAGCATTTATTCCAAATCGTCACGCATTACTAAGAACGTGATGGAAATTGAAATAGATATATATATATATATATATATTAAAAGAACACATTTAAATGGCAGGGAAAATTTTTTCATCAATAGCAACCTTAAAAAACATGGCATCGTTCAACGGGTCAGCGACCACCGGCCCCATACAGTACAGTACATACGGCAGGTCAGACCTATATAATCTAGCAACAAGTATCACTACAGAATTTAACATATCCTTACGAGATTTAGCACGAGCAGAACCACATAAAGTCATGTTGTTTTCCGTCGGGCGATATCGGTAATTAAATAACAATATAGCTGGAATAATGGATGTTATGATTACTAGAAATTACATACTTTACAGATAGAACGAACACCCGAGTAGTAGCCAGCACAGAGAAACGTGTCGTAGACCTCACCATCCCATGCTATCGAGCTGTTACATTTCTGTGTGTCCCACAGGGTCATCTTCAGCTGCTGCAAGACCTCCGCATAATCTCCTGCAAGGTTACAAGTAAGCTAGCTGATAGCATCATGCCTATGCCAACACGGTTAAAATAGCGGTTCCCAGCCCAACAACAATTGCAATGTTTTAGTGCTTCAAGGCAAGGAACTTAAATTCCACATTGCCTCTTCTCTTTCCCTCATGATGATGGATTCCATCAGGAATTAGGTAATCGGGAGCGATTAATATTAAGGTGTAAAAACTTGTTTCGCAAATGAGATAAAATAAATTTGTTTAAATTAAACATATTAACAACATATAGAACAGACGTCCAGATTTGGAAGGCAATGAAGGATTTGAAGACTGATACAAATTCTTTCCTGACGGGTTTAATGAAAGTTTATATGAATTTGAAAACGAGTCAAACGCTTTCTTTATCTAGCATATATCCACAAAATAGTTGGTGGTTTTTTTAAAAAAACTACAAAAATGCTAGTAAACTGACGTCGTTTGACATTACGCGCTAAGCCATGGTTTATTGCAGATTTAAAAACGTTAAAGTCCTTATTTGCGTATATAGACAAAATATCGAGTCATATTTGAATAACCGCAACAGAGGTAAGGTTTTCCTACCATCCCATTTCGTTTTGCCCCATCCAATAGTGAAACATGTAGAATGCAGAGGTAGGGGATCATCGGGCTTCGGTAGGCATATTGGTTGTATATATTTCGTGAAGTTCACCGGCCCGTCAAGCTGAAGCAGCGCAATATCGTTCTTTTTGAAGTAGACGTGGTCCGTGTGAGACTGTATCGCTTCTACGTTGATCACGTGCTGTGTGGTCTCGCTCTTCTTTCTATTGTTTGCACCTAGCTTGACAGTCATGAACGAGAAGTCTTTAGCAAATTTCCTGAAATATACATATGGTCGAAATATACGTTAGAATACACACAGTTGGACATTCATGAAAGCGAATTCTTGAGCAAATCTCCTGAAATATACATACAATCGAAATATAAATTAGAATACGACTAGTTTGACAGTCATGAAAGATAACTCTTAGCAAATTTACTGAAATATATATACGATCGACTAGAATACACCTAGCTGAACAGTACGAAAGAGAAATATTTAGCAACTTCATTGAAATAATCATATGAACGAACATAACTTCAAAGTAATAGATGTGGAATACTATAGATTGTTCCAGGAAGAACCGTACACGCGAATGAAGATGAATATATACCAGAGTTCTGTGAAAGCTTTCTTTTTTCAACCCTTAAACCGTATGCTCTTTCCTGTGAGGAAGAAATCAGCTGTCGGAACGTCGGTGGTTCTACATGGGTGCCCAGCCTGGAATGTGTCTAGGAGGGACATTGTTTGTTTGTTTGTTTTGGGGTTTAATGTCGCTCCAACAACTTAGGTCATATAGCGACTCTCCAGCTATTACTGGTGGAGGAAGAACCAGGTGCCGCTCCGAGCATTATTTTAATGCGGGTAGAACCACTGACCGCAAGCCAGCATGATAGTTTCCTCATTTGAAATAATTCGTCAAATATAACTTGTCAAGCAAACCAAACAACAATGATCAAATTTCAGCGTCTTGTACAGATGCATTGCTCATAAACGAACCGTACGCGCAGCTTCGTGTTTTATTTTAAGAATCGTGAGGCACGGGAAAGCTATGTAGCTTAGGTTTAAGGGTTATATACCCTGCCTAACCACCAGGAGCTATCACATTTAATTTACGCAAGGGTTATCCAATCAAATTACAGGAAACTGCATTGATGCCTAATAAAACTATATATATTTAATCTACTTACTCCACACAATGAGCAGCGGTTAGAACAAAACTGTCGCTGATTAGTGTTCCGCCACAGAAATATTGCCCGCCAAAATACAGAGCCACGTGCCATGGCCAAGAGCCTGGCATCGCATCCTCTCCATTTACCATCATGCCGGTCAAATCTTCAAGTATCTGTTTCCCACAACCTGAATGTAGAAACATGGCCAGCGTACAATAAAAAGAAATACTCTGTACTATTATACCATCTTTGATCATGGGTCATTTTTGACTTACTTCATATGTTATAATGTTTGTTTGTATTTGATGAAATAAAAACAACTACACGATATCATGTGATATGACTGTGCTATATTAAATATAGTGCCTATGAACAATATTGTATCATGTTTAAATAATAGTTTTGAAGTAGATATGAACGAGCAACTATATTTACAGATAATATTAACTGTGAGTTTTAATATTCAAAATAAATATTTCTGGCTAAAATGTCGATGTTGCAAAAATGTAACATTTTGAAAAAAATGAGAGTATTATTATCATATTTAATAACAAAATAACTTGTGTGTTTACTAACGTCTACGTATTGTATTCTGCAAGTTAATCAAGCAAGTCCCGTGTTTCCAAAATGAGAAACATATATTTTGCCTTTGTTTAAAAAGTTGATTTGGATACAATGTATAGCTGTGAATTTAAGAAATAATAATTTTTATTCCTTTCAGTTATTTATTGGCGAACAAAATATAGTTTGGAGTTCTGACGCATAGGAATTAACCACGCAGGACGTAAGCCTTATTGCCCGTAAGACTTTTAAATTATTTTTTCTGATTCTTTAAGTGATTTTTTTTACCTTTTATATTGCGTACACGCTTCAAGAAAGAAAATCAGTCATTTAATTTAATCAAACGTTAGCTTGACTATCTGGTACGGGCAGTTGTCTAATGTTGTTAAAAACTTGTGGCCCAAACCATTTGTATTGTCATGCTATGCATTGTATATGTATGTGTATGGCATATAATTATGTACTATTGATTTGCAATAAAATATTGTTAAATCAAGCCATAACTTACGGCGCTCAGAACAACGAACAATATTTTATTCGACTAAAGATACAAATATTATTCGGGATTCTCACATGACAAACCCATTTGATTCAACATATTATCGACAATAGTGCACACCAATAACATACATGGTATATACTATGCAGGTGTGTTCATTATTGTTGTTCTGTAGATTGTATATATAGAATGAATGCAATAAAACATGATTAAACTAAACCAAAATATCTAAAAAGAGCAGACATAGCTGGTGTTAAACACAGTAAGTTCGTTCTTTGCGTATACAGACAAAATGCCGAGTCATGCTAGAATGCACATTTAAACACGTACATTCCTTTTTTGCGAATGCCATATTAGAATTAGGAAATCATTAATACTATGTACAGTGACTGAGACGCGGTGGTAAGTATAGTTAAGATACATCTCGTAGGACATGAATGATATACTGTATCGATTTGTTCATGTGTGGAAGCTATCAAGCTCGCTTGCGGAATGTCGATGGTTCTACCTGGGTACCCGCTCATGCCTGAAATACTGCTCGCAGGGGCACCTGGGATCTTCTTCCAACACTATTAGCCAGAGAGTCGCCAAATGACAAAATGAAGCTGTTGGTGAGACCCCAAAACAAGACTGTCTGGGTAATTATGTTAATATTTGAGTAAGGCACGTGGTAGCATACCTCTAGGTTCACAGTTTATTCTCACCGCCTTGCTTCCAGGACAGTCGTAGCTGCATAGATAAATAATAGAACACACACATTAGAGAAAGCAATCGATTCGCACAGAAAGTCGTAGCTGCATAGATAAATAATAGAACACACATAATTATTAGAGAAAGTAATCGATTCGCACAGAAAGTCGTAGCTGCATAGATAAATAATAGAACACATCTATTAGAGAAAGCAATAGATTCTCACAGAAAGTGGTAATTGCATATAAGTGCATCCGTGTATGAATACGGTGTCGGCCGCCGCTCGCCCATATGGTTCGCCGGAGTCTAGGGCAAATAAGCTCAATCGTGATGATCGGTGTCGGCCGTGTAACAGAGGTAGCGAGTTCGAGCCCCGTCACAACCACGATGGTGGCAAAATCCTTAAATCCTCATTGCATCTTCTTTTCCCCTCGTGGTGACGGATTCCACCAGAATTGAGGTCTCGATGACGATTAATCTCATGCTGTAAGAACATAATTCGTAATCGAGCTAAAATAAATGTTTATACATTTTATGCTAAGGCAAATAAAATAGGTCACCTCAAATCCCAATTTCCGAGGACAGACTGCAGACGACCTTCAGAAGATAAGCTCGCAAAGGCATGCACGTTGTAAGCAATATCTGTTTTGTCGATATACACACTGCAAAAGTCAATAGCAAAACATCGTAGCACAATATTATGAACATTGTAAATACTGTATATACGTACCATGTGGAAAGTTATTTTGTTTGTTAGTTTTGGGAATTTAAATGAGCAGCAACATCTTAGGTTTTACGGCGACTCTTCGTGTATTATTGGCGAAGTAAGATCCCGGGTGGGCATCCGAGCAGTATTGCAGGCACGGACGGACACCCGGGTGAAACCACTGACCTACCTGACTTTCCTCACATGAAATAATTCTGGACAGTGGGATTCGAGCCTACAGTGGTGAGGGACAAGTGATTAGATGTCAACGACCGTCATCACTCGGCCCTGGAGGCCCCTTGTAACGGTATTGTGTTGTAATATACTTATTTCTTTTATGTTTTTCATTGAATGAGTTTCTCAATGAAGGAATGGCATTTTCTCTGCCACCGGTTGCGTTACGTATTCCTGCGCGGTTTGGTGTAATTTTGTAATTTAGCCATTTTCTGACTATCATGAACAGTTAATTATTAAGTAATATATTCTAATAAATGTGTTTTGTCTGTAGTTTTTTAAATTTTGACAGCAAACAGAAACTGACATGAAAATTATACAGGAAGTATTTCTTAATACGGACGCTCAAACTAACAGAAGTGTGTGTGCGGTGTCACGTAGTGCAATGAGGCTCCAGACAGGGCATTAAAATGAATATAATTTGAAAACAAATATTATATTAGCCAAAATCATTGGAATCATAAAAGAAAGAGAAGATTTGTGTTTTATTTCATTGAGTGATCAACGAAGTATGTTTTTCCACTCGTGGTTAACACATCTTTCCTTGATCAAGAGATGAAAATAAATCTTATCTTACACTAATAAACATAAATATCCTCTATGTCTACAACATGACCTATACATGTGTACACATAAACGGACACTATTGATACAGGGTATCAAGCATACATGTACATTATATGAAACAATAATAATTATATTTGAAGTCAAAATTATGTTCAAACTAACTGACAATGTCCAAAATGTTGCTATCATACAGTTAATATTCGGTACAAAACCAGTGCTACTCAAGTATTACCGGCGGTATTCAGTCACTTAAGATTTGGTTGTGAATAACTTCTAGTCAGTCTCTTTATAGTGAATGAAATAATATTACTATGTAAAGTGATCATTCTTGCATCATTTAAAATAAAACCTCAATTTCACTCACATGTGAAATCAACATGGGATAAACAACAGGACCTAATTCGAACACCAATCAAATTTCATGTACGATAAATGTGTTTTCCGGTATTGTCACATGAATGACACGTGCCATTTTAAAGCAAAGCATTAGACCTCTCGCGTTGCAAAAATAAACAAATATTTCTTTGCATAGATCTCAGATTTATGAACAACATCATTATTTTCGAAATAAAAAGTGAATATTGATCTGTTTTTGCTAATTTTTGTGTTTGAAGTTTTAGCGGCTACAATATAATCAAAGTACCTGTTAATGCAAACACATTCTAAATCAGGTGGTGTCCGGAAGTAGGGCGATTGACGATATATTCCTGTTCAAACTGAACTCAGAATTTCTAAAAAAGTTGCTATCATAAAAATGTATTCGTTACACAATCAGTATCACACACGTTTTGCATTAGTTTTTAGCATTTTAAAATTTAATGTACTTTATTGAAAACTATACAATCAATATAGAACTGTTGGTGTTTGTTTTGCATACCCTTCTCCTAGAAGAGATATGCACGTGTCATTGCCGTAAGAATCGTCCCAGGAAGCTGAACAAACAGGCACACTGAATTTCATGTAAGAAATTTCTAGGATCCCCTTCTCATGGTTTACTGAAATATAATTTAATAAATACTAAATAATTACACATATAAATTGCAACTGTCATACACACCGAAAGGCATGAGTAGTTTCGCTTAACTGAGATTTATGCCAATCGAAATTATCTACAGAAAACGTTACTATTTCATTGTGAAAATGGCGTTTTATAAGAATTTCTGTCAGTATAAAATCGATGGTATATTATGCGGGTATATAGGATTCCGGTGCTGAGAACGACAAACCATGTTTTATTCGACTAAATATAACGCAAATACAAATCTTATTTCGATTCATGAACAAAATATCTAAAAAGCGCAAACATAGTTGGTGTTATTTTCTAGAAAACGTAAATTACTCCACAAAACTATAAACATTCTAGTAAAATGACGTCACATTTGACATGAAGCGCTAAACAATGATTTATCGCAGATTTAAACACGGTAAATTCCTTCTTTGAATATACAGACAAAATGCCGAGTCATGTTGGAATGCAGATTTAAACACGATAAATTCCTTCTTTGAATATACAGACAAAATGCCGAGTCATGCTAATTTAAACACTGGTAAATTCCTTCTTTGAATATACAAACACAATGCCGAGTCATGTTGGAATGCAGATTTAAACACGGTAAATTCCTTCTTTGAATATACAGACAAAATGCCGAGTCATGTTGGAATGCAGATTTAAACACGGTAAATTCCTTCTTTGAATATACAGACAAAATGCCGAGTCATGCTAGAATTAAGAAATAGTAGTTTCTTTCAGTTGTCTATCGGCGAATAAAACATGGTTTTTCGTTCTCACAAGTAGGAGGTAACCATACCGGCTTAATTCCCATTCGATTTTACATGACCGAAATATGTAAACTTATATATAGCGCAAACATAGTTGGTGTTGCTTTTTAGAAAGCTTAAATGACGTCAGAAACTACACAAATGCTAGTAAAATGACAAGATAAGTCATGGTTTATTGTAGATTTAAACACTATCAATTCCTTCTATATGTATACAAACAAAATGTCGAACCATGCTAGAATACTGTCTATTACACTTGTATAAATAGAACTTTAAAAAACAAATTACAACAGCAAACAAATAGCAAAGCAGTTAACTATAGCTGGCGTCATCTACTGATCTGAACATATTCGAATTCAAATATGAAATTTAATATTTCACAGACACTGTAGTAACTATACAAGTAAACCGATATTATGTACCCGCCGGAACACACACCCATTGAGCATAGTGTGATCATTTTTGGGGTTTTAAGTCGCACCAACAGCTTAGGTCATACGGCGAATCTCCAACTATTGTTGGTGGATGAAAACCTCGGGTGCCCCTCCATGCAGTATTGACTGTATGGACCTGAGTAGAACCACTGACCTGCCGCAAGCCAGCTGCATAGCTTCCTCGCATTAAATAATTCGACACCTCCAGTTGGATTCGAACCTACATCGAGGCAACTGTAACTATTCATAATGATTACAACTTCTTGTAATGTCGCGAATCTGATTGGCTGATTCAACTCATGATGTGACCGTCGTTCATAATTAGACGAACTGCAACATTACTCTATTCTCTAAGTATCCAAGGTGATAGTATGACATGATTAGGACAACATTTACAGTTCCATCGTCTGTTACATTTACAGTTCCATCGTCTGTTACATTTACAGTTCCATTGTCTGTTACATTTACAGTTCCATCGTCTGTTACATTTACAGTTCCATCGTATGTTACTTTTCACTCGAAAAGTGATATTTTGGACTCATACAATGGAATTCTGCCACGCGACATTCTAAGTCTAAGACAGGAACGAATTCTCCAGATATGACCCTAATCTATCGTTCATCACAAAGCAACATTCGCTGTAGCACTATGCCATGTGTTACATGCCTTTTAGCAACAATAAATCTAAGATATGTTATCAATGTTCCACAGTTCAACAATACAAAATATTAGTTTGTCACATTATAAACCATTTAAATCTGTAATATTCAAGCATATGTACTATTTGCTGAAGAGAAGCTATTATACGTCAGCTATAAGTTTTCACCATGTGAGATATGAATTTTAGCTTATTTGTTGGCGTTATTTGACTACCACAATACCCAGCACCTAGGATGTTACGCTGTGTTTTCCAGTCTGATATTACATTTCAATGTTTGATACGGTCATGTGCACGTATTAAACAGAAAAAGATGTATCATAATTAATTCCTGAGAAAATTACACATACAAACTCGGTGCTACAAACTCGGTGCTACAAACTCGGTGCTAGTTTGTTTACTTCCCGTGACGTCTCAATTTTGAAAGATTACGGATGTTTGTAGTTTCGTGGTAATAATTATTTCAATGGTATTCGTGTATCTAATTCAGTAATTGTGAATTTATTCCTGATAACCGAGAGAATGATTTCGGTTAATATTCATATCAAAGTAATATAGCCGTTATTGCGTGGCTAGTTTCATATGAGCCTATTATCGACCCGAGGTAAGATGATAGCTGCCCGAGGTAAGATGGACCCCGAGGTAAGATGATAGCTGCCCGAGGTAAGATGGTAGCTGCCCGAGGTAAGATGGTAGCTGCCCGAGGTAAGATGGTAGCTGCCCGAGGTAAGATGATAGCTGCCCGAGGTAAGATGATAGCTGCCCGAGGTAAGATGATAGCTGCCCGAGGTAAGATGGTAGCTGCCCGAGGTAAGATGGTAGCTGCCCGAGGTAAGATGGTAGCTGCCCGAGGTAAGATGGTAGCTGCCCGAGGTAAGATGATAGCTGCCCGAGGTAAGATGGTAGCTGCCCGAGGTAAGATGGTAGCTGCCCGAGGTAAGATGGTAGCTGCCCGAGGTAAGATGGTAGCTGCCGAGGTAAGATGGTAGCTGCCCGAGGTAAGATGGTAGCTGCCCGAGGTAAGATGGTAGCTGCCCGAGGTAAGATGGTAGCTGCCCGAGGTAAGATGGTAGCTGCCCGAGGTAAGATGGTAGCTGCCCGAGGTAAGATGGTAGCTGCCCGAGGTAAGATGGTAGCTGCCCGAGGTAAGATGGTAGCTGCCCGAGGTAAGATGGTAGCTGCCCGAGGTAAGATGGTAGCTGCCCGAGGTAAGATGGTAGCTGCCCGAGGTAAGATGGTAGCTGCCCGAGGTAAGATGGTAGCTGCCCGAGGTAAGATGGTAGCTGCCCGAGGTAAGATGGTAGCTGCCCGAGGTAAGATGGTAGCTGCCCGAGGTAAGATGGTAGCTGCCCGAGGTAAGATGGTAGCTGCCCGAGGTAAGATGGTAGCTGCCCGAGGTAAGATGGTAGCTGCCCGAGGTAAGATGGTAGCTGCCCGAGGTAAGATGGTAGCTGCCCGAGGTAAGATGGTAGCTGCCCGAGGTAAGATGGTAGCTGCCCGAGGTAAGATGGTAGCTGCCCGAGGTAAGATGGTAGCTGCCCGAGGTAAGATGGTAGCTGCCCGAGGTAAGATGGTAGCTGCCCGAGGTAAGATGGTAGCTGCCCGAGGTAAGATGGTAGCTGCCCGAGGTAAGATGGTAGCTGCCCGAGGTAAGATGGTAGCTGCCCGAGGTAAGATGGTAGCTGCCCGAGGTAAGATGGTAGCTGCCCGAGGTAAGATGGTAGCTGCCCGAGGTAAGATGGTAGCTGCCCGAGGTAAGATGGTAGCTGCCCGAGGTAAGATGGTAGCTGCCCGAGGTAAGATGGTAGCTGCCCGAGGTAAGATGGTAGCTGCCCGAGGTAAGATGGTAGCTGCCCGAGGTAAGATGGTAGCTGCCCGAGGTAAGATGGTAGCTGCCCGAGGTAAGATGGTAGCTGCCCGAGGTAAGATGGTAGCTGCCCGAGGTAAGATGGTAGCTGCCCGAGGTAAGATGGTAGCTGCCCGAGGTAAGATGGTAGCTGCCCGAGGTAAGATGGTAGCTGCCCGAGGTAAGATGGTAGCTGCCCGAGGTAAGATGGTAGCTGCCCGAGGTAAGATGGTAGCTGCCCGAGGTAAGATGGTAGCTGCCCGAGGTAAGATGGTAGCTGCCCGAGGTAAGATGGTAGCTGCCCGAGGTAAGATGGTAGCTGCCCGAGGTAAGATGGTAGCTGCCCGAGGTAAGATGGTAGCTGCCCGAGGTAAGATGGTAGCTGCCCGAGGTAAGATGGTAGCTGCCCGAGGTAAGATGGTAGCTGCCCGAGGTAAGATGGTAGCTGCCCGAGGTAAGATGGTAGCTGCCCGAGGTAAGATGGTAGCTGCCCGAGGTAAGATGGTAGCTGCCCGAGGTAAGATGGTAGCTGCCCGAGGTAAGATGGTAGCTGCCCGAGGTAAGATGGTAGCTGCCCGAGGTAAGATGGTAGCTGCCCGAGGTAAGATGGTAGCTGCCCGAGGTAAGATGGTAGCTGCCCGAGGTAAGATGGTAGCTGCCCGAGGTAAGATGGTAGCTGCCCGAGGTAAGATGGTAGCTGCCCGAGGTAAGATGGTAGCTGCCCGAGGTAAGATGGTAGCTGCCGAGGTAAGATGGTAGCTGCCCGAGGTAAGATGGTAGCTGCCCGAGGTAAGATGGTAGCTGCCCGAGGTAAGATGGTAGCTGCCCGAGGTAAGATGGTAGCTGCCCGAGGTAAGATGGTAGCTGCCCGAGGTAAGATGGTAGCTGCCCGAGGTAAGATGGTAGCTGCCCGAGGTAAGATGGTAGCTGCCCGAGGTAAGATGGTAGCTGCCCGAGGTAAGATGGTAGCTGCCCGAGGTAAGATGGTAGCTGCCCGAGGTAAGATGGTAGCTGCCCGAGGTAAGATGGTAGCTGCCCGAGGTAAGATGGTAGCTGCCCGAGGTAAGATGGTAGCTGCCCGAGGTAAGATGGTAGCTGCCCGAGGTAAGATGGTAGCTGCCCGAGGTAAGATGGTAGCTGCCCGAGGTAAGATGGTAGCTGCCCGAGGTAAGATGGTAGCTGCCCGAGGTAAGATGGTAGCTGCCCGAGGTAAGATGGTAGCTGCCCGAGGTAAGATGGTAGCTGCCCGAGGTAAGATGGTAGCTGCCCGAGGTAAGATGGTAGCTACCCACGTAATAACCTCTAAGTAAACCATTTAAATAAGTTAACAGGATTTTGATAAAAACAACTGTTTACAGTAAAAACAAAGGTTTCCAACTGGAAGGACAATATACATTTCGGGATAAATCGGACATTATCTGCCAAGGGAAGTAATATATCGAATTTGTAATTAACTATGAAATAATGTTACTGTGTGTTCAAGCTGAACATGATGGAAATACCAGTATTGCTGTAGTGAAACAGGTTGATAACATATCAAAGAGTAACGATATAAATGAAAAGACATGCAACAGGCAGTACTAGAAATGACATTACACTTACTACAGTCCCATTCGTCATACCCGCCAGGGCAGTCATCTACACCGTCACACCGCTTGTTCAGATCAATGCACGTGCTCTTAGTGTCAGTGCACGTGAACTGGTTATATCCACACACGTCTGAAGATAAAACATGTACTTATTGAAGATGGCAAAATATTATATACATATTTCATTCCTGAGGGGGCAATATAAAAATATTACATTAAGAACGGCTTTAGCCGAGGTTAATATTTATGTTTCAATTGGTGATAATTTTGATGTTGCCTCGTCAGGAATGAGATATCAATTTTAATATTTTGCTATCAGTTAGAACGTTAAGAGGCCTCGAGGAGAAGAATTATATAAGACTGTCTTTCATTCTAATCCTTTTTCTGTATTTCAATATATGTAATGTGTGCATTGTTCAAACTGTATTAGATGGGGAAATATGCTTAAGCTAAACGGCCTCGATCCGATTGCTACTTATTAGATGAGGACAATAAAAGGCTTATTGGTGGCTTCAACAACAACAAAAAGTTTGAGCGATTGAGCTATTCGATAAAACTAAATCAGCCTGTCCTACGAGTGAACTCGAGTTGTTCAGACAGGGCACGACTGGGTTAGAGCGGATGATATTCGATAAATAAATAGCCTGTCCTACGAGTGAACTTGAGTTGTTCAGACAGGGCACGACTGGGTTAGAGCGTTGAGCTATTCGATAAAAAATAGCCTGTCCTACGAGTTTATTCGATAAAACTAAATAAGCCTGTCCTACGAGTGAACTTGAGTTGTTCAGACAGGGCACGACTGGGTTAGAGCGTTTGAGCTATTCGATAAGAAAATCAGCCTGTCCTACGAGTAAACGTGAGCTGTATCTGAATCTACAAATATATTTGAGACATTAGAATCGTATGAGAGGTTTCTCTAACACTAAGCATGATAAATAACAGAAATATGATATTAACTCACAGCTTGTTATTCTTAGAAATGAGGCATTGTCTCCGGATTTATAGATACCATTGAGCGAATACATATGTATTCAATTGCACACTAGCCGGTGTTATGGTACATATTGGTACCATACAAAACACATGTTCATCAAATGGGCCTCAGTGGCAGTGTGTTTAAGGCTGTTGCCTTCACATAATTTGCCACTAAACTCAAATATCCCAACACGAGTTTCATAAAATATGGTATAGAGTCACCATGAGTGTAAAGACCCACATTACCACAGTAATAACAAGCATACATTTGAAGAAAAATAACATTTATGTTAGCCAGTATATTTTTTGAGCCTTATTACCTCAGAAAATTACATCCGTAGGACGTAGCAAATAGTGCCTAATAATCTAACAACTTCACGCACATAATCGACACAATATGTTTAATCACTATATTATAATAGCAACATTCAATGATTTTATTAACAGCTATAATACATGTAAAACTATACATTTTCTGGTAGATCTCATCAAACCATTTGCAAAAATGTATAGTTTAACTTTGTTACACCACAAATTTTGAAATTAATGGACTTGTAAATGATGAAAAATTGCAGTCAGAAAAGGCTTGATTTTCAATTTCTTAAAAAAGTTGACCCCAGCTTATTACTTGATCATGAAACGGTATTCTACATAGTAGTCAGTGTTATGTTCTTCTATAAACATTTCTCACCTGTTCTGTAACAATTTTATGCACACAGTACTTACAACACAAATTAATATAGTTGTAATATACCGACTCGTAACCGAGTACGAATGAACGGTGTACGGTAACCGAGTACGAATGAACTGTGTACGAACAGCCATTTTGATTTTAGAAACTTGCAAATACAAGCTAATTAATCTTCAGTGAGCGCAAATGCATATTTGCATTTATTCCAAACCACAATACCGTATCTATTTATACCTCAATCGAGCTTGAGAGAAGGACACACTTTGCAATATTTTAATGTTTTTTTTACTCTGCATGAATTACGATTACGACGGCGGAAGTGGAATATTGGTAATAGTTAAGTTTGATCGGTACTACTTATTACCGAAAACTACTTTTTTTACCGAAAACTACCGAAAACTGGTTTAAATTACCGAAAACTACCTTATATGGCCACAGTTTTGATATAAGCATTGTTTTATCGTGTTAATTAAATACATTATAGAGTTTGTGACTTATACCCAAGAAATAAATAAAAAATATTCAGTAATGAGAGAGTTATTAACTGTTTTATTAGCACATTGTAAATATCACGGTTAGGTAATTATCACGGGTGTCCTAGCTTTCTTTAAATTACCGAAAACTGCCATATAAAAGGCATATATGGCCACAGTTTTCATATATTCTTTATTTTTGAAAATATTTTTTATTTATTTCTTGGGTATAAGTCACAAACTCTATAATGTATTTAATTAACACGATAAAACAATGCTTATATCAAAACTGTGGCCATATAAGGTAGTTTTCGGTAATTTAAACCAGTTTTCGGCAAAATAGTAGTTTTCGGTAATAAGTAGAACCCAAGTTTGATTACTTCCCTTGTCAGGTGAGACTTGTCATGTCACTCGGATGCGAGCCAAATACACAGGATATACGTCAAATTACATTCTTGGAAGTGCCCAGAATGAAAAGAATACTGATATATCTATCATAAAATACCAATTTCATTAGCGTATATGGCCATATTTGGTCATATCTCCTCCCACTTATGCAAATATTTCAATCGGAAAGCCTTTGCTCTGTTCATACAAGACCGTAATACACAGGACATATTTTGGGGTCAGTTTTTTATCGGAACACCGATTGCGCAATAATGCGCAGTAAAGATGCGTGGTGGTTGCTACAGTATATATTCCCCATGTGCATATTTAGCATTTTATTGATATAAGCTGATTTTAACTTTAGCTTTGAGGATCCTTTTATCTTGTTAACTAGCACATAACATTTTAGATTAACTAACTGTTCTAGACTGCTCCTGCCAATCATGTTCATGACTGATGTAGTAATAAATTGAAGCTGTCGATTTTCAACAAATAAAACGCGAACACAAACTACATGTATATGTTGAATGTGCATTGTAGGTTGTCAATCGGAATCCATCCAGGTCACAGGGATTCGGCACGTTTGGTGGTACTAGTATATATATTTAAGTACAGGGATTCTACTCTGTGGGATGTCAGATTTCGCATCGATCAGTAAAATGGCCCTATCTGAGACAATTTTGTACAAAGCTGTCCAAATATAACGCCTATCCCGAGTCTTTATATTGTTCTTCAAATAAAACACAACTTTAAGCTGCATGCATGTATACTTTGCAAACAATTGCCACAAACATTGGCCATAGCAGGTCACATTTCCGTACTAGGACACGGGTTCTGTCAGCAACAAAAAAAAATCTTCGACGGGAGAGTTTTAACTGTGAATAACATTATCAATAAAATGTGTTTACACTAACGTGTAGGTTTATTCGGCAAAAATGTACGTCAAAAAGAGATTTCGTAGCATTTTCAATTTGTTTTGAAAAATTCTAAAGCGGCGCAATTCGCGTTGAAACGACCGTTGAAACGAGCGTTCTGATTGGATTATGATTATTCTTCATATATAAAAAAACATCTTGTTACATTCTAATAATCCAATCAGAACGCTCGTTTCAACGGTCGTTTCAACGCGAATTGCGCCGCTTTAGAATTTTTCAAAACAAATTGAAAATGCTACGAAATCTCTTTTTGACGTACATTTTTGCCGAATAAACCTACACGTTAGTGTAAACACATTTTATTGATAATGTTATTCACAGTTAAAACTCTCCCGTCGAAGATTTTTTTTTTTGCTGACAGAACCCGTGTCCTAGTACGGAAATGTGACCTGCTATGGCCAATGTTTGTGGCAATTGTTTGCAAAGTATACATGCATGTAGCTTAAAGTTGTGTTTTATTTGAAGAACAATATAAAGACTCGGGATAGGCGTTATATTTGGACAGCTTTGTACAAACTTGTCTCAGATAGGGCCATTTTACTGATCGATGCGAAATCTGACATCCCACAGAGTAGAATCCCTGTACTTAAATATATATACTAGTACCACCAAACGTGCCGAATCCCTGTGATCCAGGTTGCATTACACGTGTGTACATGCAAGAAAATATGTGATATATATAGATGAAACTGAATAAAAGCAAACATATGTGATAAATATATATACCACAGTCACTGCTATATTCATCGGACCCGTCCTTACAGTCCGCGCGCCCGTCACACAACCATTCCGACATAATGCATTCCCCACTGCCACATTTCACTTCCCCGCGTGTACATCCATCTGGCAATAAGAAAGCACAAATACAGACAAAAAGCATATTCCATGTGTTCCAATTCGGAAAGTCTATCGATAGTCAATACATGATTATCGGTCTTATCTACTCTTCAAATAAGTTTACTTCCGGTGTGCACATTATTATTAAGCGTCTATGCAAAATGGCTACCATTCCCAAATCTACTAAGAAAAAGAGACATTACTGCTCAGTTTGTTCGAATTTTCGAGGAAAGCTGGTTGATGGACAATCAATTATACTGCATAGATTCCCTGTCAAGGAATCCTTGCGGAAATTATGGGTGAAGCGAGTGAAAACTGTGGTATCCGGTGTTTTCGGCCTAGTGATTTCGGCCAGATCAGATTCGTCGTGCAGCAGTGCGATGAGTAGATAGAGTGGCATGTTAGGACGACTTCTTGAGTTTAGGCGGTTGTGCCATCCTTCACAATCGTTGTTTGTGCGGATGCTTTGTCCAGTTTGCGGGCGTACACAATTATATAGGCCTACAATGATCTCAGTATTAATAAACAGCAATTTCAAGTCATAGAGTGAACACATAGATAATACAACAGATCTATAGCAATTTACAGTTAGTCCTTACCAAACAGTTAGTCCTCCCCACCATTCTCCCCCACCACTCGCAACCTCCTCCCCCCCCCCCCACGACCTTACTACAGAAAAAACACTGGGCCGAAATCACTGGGCCGAATTTACCGAGGGCCGAAATTACCTGTATTCAAAACTGTTATGAAAAACTTTACAATGAATGATTCACATTCACGAGTGTGTTCGGCTCACTTTGAAAATGGTAGAATGTGCCATGGGAACGATATACCGTCGATCTTCAAGATCAATGCGAGGACAAAATCGTTTGCTACACGATCTGTAAGTTATTTTATATTGAACTACATTTGTTTTTTAAATTAAGGTTCACGTTTAGTCTGCTTCACATACATTCTCCTTGCAGCAGGCTCATGAGATCTCCCCCATCTCAAGCTTTCACAATCAAACTTCGAATATCCGAGCACAGATTTTAAGATTGAATCCGGTCGAGTTAGTTTTTTTCGTTTGAATATCAGGCCAAATGTTGAGGATGTTACTCTATCAGACCGCGCTTCCTCCCAGTTTCTATTTTTTGACTGTTTCCTCGTTTTGAACTCAATCACTACACACTGTTCAACCGTAACACATAGTTTAGTCAAATATTTCTGAAATGCTACTAGCGGTTGGGCATCCTGCAAATTCACCGAGTCCCTGTACATGAAAGGGGGTGTCGGTAAGCCCAGGTCACATTTAGCTGGTGTTGGTGGTCGCTGGAACATGTGCACAGTCAAATTGTTCGATAACAGAAACGCCGCATGTGGACTTGCGCTTTGTAGTTTCATACCAAATCGTTCTATGTTTATAGGTGTTGGTTGTGGTTTAGTTGATGATGATGGTTTTATATGAAATGTTGGATTTCTTGGTGGCGAGTGCGAAAGTTTTTGTTTCTTGAAAGTGAGGTCAGAAACCTTCTTTGGGCTCAGTTTCCTTGAACGTGCAGGCTGGTTCCAGAGGCAGTCGTTCGATGTGCATGAATCCAGTTCTTCTTTCTTCTTGATTGTTATGTCGATCAAGGCGTACATTAAAGCAGAGACATGATTGCAGGATTCTCCTTCACTGAAACGTTAGAAAAACATAATGTTAACATCATAATTCTATGGAAAATTATAATTATGTGAGCTTCATGTTACCATACCATGTACATGTGATTAACCAGTCGCGAAATGCCCTATCGCTCCACCCATATGATCATGTGACCCAGTAACGCGAGGTTAGTGGCATGTAAGGCCCATTTATTCATATAAAACATCAATGCATCTATTAATTTCCTGTTGTATATATAATTATATACACTATTTCCCTCAACTTAGAAGTAAATAAACATAAATTTAGATATGAAATTTAAACAATGCATGACTATAATATGGTGTTTGTTTGAACAAAGTTAAAATACAATGTTATGCTGCAGTAGATAATTCCTGCATAAGAACAAGCTACTTGTGAGTAGATCATGAAATATTATCGTATTACAGGCAAGCGACTGGTTAATTACACTATATGTACACATCAAACCCATCTCCATAATATACATTACTGCCTTTTACAGGCACTACATGAGATTTCCCAAGTATATCTGTAATTACCGGCTATATACTCGGGGGATCTTAGTACAGATGCATATTAAGACAGTCCACTTGCTCTTAATCTTCTTAGTGCACTTAGAAAACTCAAGCCGCCCAAATATGAATATTGGCTTGGCTACTACATTGCCAATGTATGTGGTATTGGTCGATCTAGGGACCCTGATTTTGCCATCTGGGGGCCCCACATCTCCCTATTTAATTAATTTTTTTAGAAAATTTTGTAAAGTAACATACAATGGCCTATTATAAATAAAGCACTTCTTCTATTCAAATGTTGTATTTAATGGCTATGTTATGGATTTTAATCATATTTCGTTGAAATTTATTGAATACATGCAACACCATTTAAAGACATGATCGCGCACATTCTTACTTCTCCCAGAAATTCTGACCTAGGAATGAACCCTGATTGATAATGGCACATATAAGAACTGTACATATATACAATGTGTACACATTTATGCGATCACTGGACCAGTATTTCACTGTATTTGGGGTTGTTTATTATGGTTGATTTCCTGGCACCTTGCTGGCATAAATGCTTGGAAGATAATTTCTGTTATGTTTGACTGCTAGGGGACATGATAAGGAGATATAAATATAACTTTATTCACTTACCCAGCATGACATTCGCACCCAGCACCATGTACCCGACCGCTGACTTTTGATAAGCACAACCAAACGCTATATTCAAATATGTTCTCCTTTGTCGACATTCCTGGGACCGACCGAATACATTTTGCCCTTACATAACAATGTGAAATCGTTTTGCTAATTTCATGACATTCCACTGAATGTAAATGACGGTCTGTATAAAACACCTTTGCCTTTAATTGTTTTCTTGCATTAATAGGCATATTGTCAAATGTCCGGGTGTCATTTAGCACACAGTAATTGTACAAGTCCGATTCTGTAAAGGGTGGTAGCACTTTAGGGTCCAGATTCCAACCAGTGTTCAATGTTTTTACATCGGGAAGATCTTCCCCAAGAGGGGTAACATGCAGTTCTTCAAATCTTTTCTCACTGAAATTCGCGCAACGGACTAACGTGTAGTTCTAACGCACCTTTCAACCTTTCTTTCAATTCGCTTTTTGAGATATATTACATATTCACTCAAAACAAACACATTTTATTTTTATTTGATGCTAATTGGTGAAAAACAAACACAACATGAAGGAATTAATATAAGTTGTTAAAACTTGTTTTCCAATCCAATACTTACATTATGTAATTTGTGTATATTATATATACGTATTTGTAAAATGTATACTTTAATAAATAAAGTTTAAACTAACATGAAGAAATTAAAATAGCTGGCCGCTGTATTTTTGCGCGGATGAATACATTGACGACTATACGTCGTGGGTCGATACACAAATATGCCGCCATCTTGAATTTAAAGTTGAATCGAGGAAAAATACATGAAAACATTTATTGGATTTATTGTTACAATTTGCAGTGACAAAATTCGAGACATTGTTAGTTGTATTTCGCTTTTGATTTGTTTCATAACAAAAACAATAATACAGGTAAATAGTGTCATTGAAGCCAGGTAAACGGTGACAATTAAATGACTCGTGTGGCACGGTGAAGAATAGTGTATTGGGAAGGGAGATAATAATAACGTAGTCCGGCAAAATACAGTGTGATATGCAGTGAGTGATAAGGATTATATCTCACTGATAGAATACTGTATTTCATCAATTAGCATAAAATAAAATTATATATCAGATTTCTCGGTCATGTTGCAATACAAGGGCCTGCTGATTTAGAGGTTATAAAACTATTCTGTAATCTCGAGCGCAAGTGATTTGATTGTTTGATACTGAGATTTATACCGAGCTGAAGCAATCCATAGCTTGAGTGAGTTTGAAATTGGGGAGTGATTTCATAATCTATGGATGACATTTACCGTTATGAATGACGTATGCATATTCATATTACCCATACTTTAAGGACAGGTTAACTTGCGATAACTACAGTCAAACTTGTCGGAGTCAGCCAAGGGAATCTAAGAAAGTGGCTGCTTAGCACAGATAGCTGCTTAATAGTAGTCAAAGGTACAATAAAACAACATATTGGATATCTTGAAGCTGGCCGTTTAATACAGGTCGGCTGCCTATTAGAGCACAGGTTTGACTGTATGTTGTCTCTATTTTATTATTTGGACTTACTGCAGTTACTCTCGTCGCTGCGATCTGGACACTGTTCCTCGCCGTCACACCTCTCGTACGATTTAATACACATTCCCATATCACATTGAAATTCGTACTCCCCGCAATCTGAATATAAAAAAATATATACAATACATTATTACCTTTTAAATGCATGCTTTGCACATTGTGGGCCACCGTGGACAAGTTGTTAAGATGATTCGTTGACTTCAAATCACTTGCCTCTCACCGCGATAGGTTCGAATCTAAACTGGGGCGTCGAATTGTATGTGAGGAGGCAATCTAGTCAGCACGCGGAAGGTCGGTGGTTATATCAATGTGCCTTTCATTGTCTGAAATACTGCTCGAAGGGGCACCCAGGAGTTTTCTCTACCAATAATAGCCGGAGCGTCAACTTGTGAATTAGCTGTTGGTGCGAATCTAAGCACAACAAAAGAAAACAAACAAATAAAATATTTACACTTTGATTATTTACACTACTGATAACCTACTGATAACCTACTGATAACACAGGCACTTGAAGAAAAACATTTTCAATTTGTGTTGAAGCCGAAACAATTTGTCCAGACCCTAAGCGTCTGTGACTGATAACACCATGACTATATTTTTCTTCATAATATATACGTCTGCACTCGTGAAACTGGCTGCTTAATATGGGTTGGCTGGTTACTAGCGGCGACCGCTAAGAGTGGTTTGCATTACACAAGTGCACTGGATAGTGTTGGATAATTTCGAAGATAATTGTTTTCACCTATAATGGCACATGTATTCGGTGATATTGGTTGACAACCTCCCATTGTTCGGCAATGGAAAACAGTTACTATCGTTTGGGTACGACTAGCCAATACAAATAACTCAAGATTGAACAAACTATTTGCTCTTTGGGCAGACTGGAATCTACTTCCTGTAAAAACTGGTTCTACTTTGTCAAGAAACATTTTACTTTGTCAAGACACATTTTACTTGACATTTACTTTGTCAAGAAACATTTTACTTTGTCAAGAAACATTTTACTATGTTAAGAAACATTTGCAGGATAATGACTGCAGAATAGTGTAACTTATCTGATCCAATATCTAAACGTTTATGTATCGAACGTATGCAAAACTCCGGTAAGACCAAATACATAGCAAATAGGTAATTCTCTATTAATAGCATTACTGGTATTACTGACGAGGTCGCAACAAATTAACAACATACTGTAAACTTAAGCAGGTATTTCAACCTGAATAATACTGTAAAATGATTTTACACGACACAGGTCGGCAATTAGTAAATTTAGGTGTGGTGTTGCACCAATAAGTAATGAAACTGGACGGTATGAGAAAATAAGAACAGACGTGCAAGAAGACGAATACCATGTTTTATTACAATGTGCAATACATAATGATCTTAGAATACTTCTTGAGAAAGCAATATTAGTTGACCATAATTTCTGTAATATGACAAAACATGATAAATGTATATGTCTCTTCAATAATCAGTCAATGATAGACTTGTGCCAAAACCTGTTTTGATATACTGCAGCGTCGATACATTTACTTTAATAATAATGTTCCCTTTTTATTATTTTATATCAATGATTTTAATACTACAAGAAGCAGCTGCTATTCCAGGGTGATAGCTGATTTTGTAAGATATTTCTTAATAGTGCATTAGTCTCTGTTTTTCAAATCAGTGTTTTTATACCATTTTTGTTTTAAATAGTACTTAAATTGTTTCTCGGCTTTAGAATATAAATAAACGATTAATATTAACTAGTAGAAACATGTGATTTTTATAATGTTATGCGTTTTGTTGCAATAAGTCTCTTATGATTCTATTCAGAATGGCTACGAAATCTAATTTTAATACGATTGTTTAAATGTGTCTTCGCATAATATGTATGTTTTCAACTTATATTAATCACTCTCGAGACCTCATTCCTGATGGAATCCATCGCCACAAGGGAGAGAGAAGAGGCAACGTGGAATTTAAATGCACTACCTAAAGGCACACTCGTAATAGCTCCAACTGGGCTCGAAATGGGGGCCGTTCGCACCTGAAGCGAACGCGCTACCACTGCGTTATCACGACATCCACACATATAACTGTAAATAATATTTATATACATAAACACTGAATAAACAGGACTGTAAGGAAGCAATGTTATTAAATACCACAGTCCATTTCGTCCGTCCAGTCGCCGCCGCAATCGTCGACGCCATTGCACACATTGCTCTCATCTATACACTTGTTGACTTTTCCGCAAGTAAATTGGTTCTCGAGGCACTCTAAAATAAATATGAAACATTTACCCTTCGTGTATGTATGAATTCAGTATTTAAATAATTCGTTGAATGAGAATAAAATATAATTAGATTAATAAATGAATAACGTCTTTAAATAAATAATTATGACATCACGGACAATGAATTGAAAAGTTTGAATCCAATGGTATTGCTGCTACTACTATGTAAATACATTGTGTACCTGTATTTTTATTATTGTTTGTATATAATATACAATGTCTGTTGTCAATGAAAATTAATAAATTAAAGATATATTCCTGTTCAATTGGAATCACAGTCACACTTTCCAAAATAGCTGCAGATTATCACACTAGCAAGTGCATTCCTTACACATCAGTATTACGTTTTGTAGTAATGAATTCCATCGTTTTTAACATGTTAGATGCCCTTGAACATTGTTGAAAACTATTATTTAACTTAATGAGTCGTCGTCATATTTGCATGGCCTTACAGGAAGAAGATGACGTTTACGCGTAAAACAGAAAGTAGGTTAATTTAGCAATTTTTATAAGAGTTTTAGTGAATTTAAGTTTTTTATAGAATTATATCGAATATTCGAATAACTTCCCGACCAAATATTCGAATAGCGAAATCGTTATTCGTTGCCATCCCTAAATATATATATAATCTTATTCTGAATAGGTTAGTCTTTTTTCATTCGGCTCTATTCGTAACTCCAAATTTCCGTAGCAAATCTTAATAGCAGTGCAATTAATGTGCGACATCACATTTTGCATATTTTATTAAAATGGATGGCATAAACACGAGGTGGAGAGAAATCCAATAAGCCTTTAGCTTTCATGAATTTCAATACACTTGTATGTATTGTGTGCATACGTATTTGTTGTAAATTATGTTATATTATTTTGGAACGTAGATTACAAACATGACATTTTGTAATAAAATGTGAACAAATAATAATTTAAAAATAACGTACATGGGTACTGGAAATACAAATACATAGCATTTATATAGCGCAAACATTAACTATTATTCTATTGCGCTTCACAATTACAGATGCAATTTTAAACATTTATCCATGACAATAATATATGGAAATATAAATGTATACATATATAGATATAACTAGGATTCTAGTAATTGGATAAGAACATATTTTATCATGATATCTACACCATTACAGTATATACGTGAGTGATTGGATTAACGATAAAAGTGGCAATATGAACCATAGACCCAAACACCGCCGTAAGAATGACAACCGTGATGTGGCCAGTACAGTGAATGGGCCGGTACAGTGATTCGCCCATCACCACACGACAGAGCTCGAACCCAAGAGAATGCCCATACAACACTTCACTCGTCAATCCAATACTTATAAAGTCGATCTTTGATCTTATTAAACACAAAATATTGTATATAAACTGTTTTATATCACCACAGATGTTATTTTTGTACAAAGAGCACAAAACTTATCGTTCATAAAATGAAATATGTTATGAATTGATAATCCTAAGAAATTGGGATATTCAATCAAATGAGAGGAGAATGTATGGTATGGGGAAGGCGATATATTACATAATGTTTGTTTAAAGCACTATGCTAAACGCATGTTTAATATTAAAGACAACGCGATATTTATTGACTTTACGGCGGTAAATCAGATCCGCCATGCGATGGAAGCACGTGGAATAATTACAATGAAAAGCGTGTCATTTATTTATTGACAGGAACATGAATTTAAGCTGGCTGACTTCACAAAGAAGGTATTGACTGTCAAGTATAGATCAGGTTTATGACGGTATTAACACTATAAAATATGTATTATTGTTGGGTATAATTATATGAAGTAAAGACTGTCGAATATGCTAAGTACAATGACAAGGATCAAGCAAAGACTTACACATGCAGGAAAACAACTACACTATATAATAATTAAAGCATATTCGACGAAATGAAAAGAAACGATAACAGATATACAGAACAAACTTTATGATAATTATGATAAATAGATTTTAGATTTTATTCTTTATTTCAGTCTCATAAATGTACAGCATAATATTATAACAAACACAGAATATAGTTTATATATTAAAAAGTACATTGCCACTCAATTCAGAGAGACTATGTATATAACATCATTCATCTATAACATAATTATTGCACTACTATAGTATATATATGTACATGTGATAACTACATGTGTGAGATAAAGCTGAAAAGCAGTCGCTAATTGAAATTTATAATCTTATTAAGATGTAATGGAATTAAAAATCAGGAAAGCAAAATAACACTACTGCGCAAACATAAAAATGTTTTAAAAGATCAGATACCAATACCAATCAGGTTGGGATTAGCCTAATTAGCAAATGCTTTTCAGGTGTAATAAAATATGAAAACGACATATAAAACACTCAATAGGAATTATGTACAAAGATAAGAGGTATATTATAATCTAGATGTCAATGCAACACAATACCAAGATATAAATATCTATCAACTATTTGTAGCTCGACAGCTTCACATGTAAACGAAATAGTTGTTACCGGAGTAGATTCCTGGCGAAAATGAACTATTTTACTATTGTCACTATTAATACACATATCATTTAACTTGCACCAGTCTTTCAAAGCACTTAATAATACTTGCAGGTCATTTGGGGTTTCAGTTAAAAGTACAATGTCATCTGCATATAATAATAAACAAATGGTATCATCACCGTAGGTGACACCTACTCAGATACAAAGCTAAGTCATTTATATATAGATTAAATAGCAATGGAGAAAGAATACACCCCTGGCGTAAACCGCAATTAACATCAAACCAATCCGTGTTAAATTGATTTACCCTTACACAATATGACACGGATGAGTAAAGTGATTGAATTGCCATGAACATGTTACCAGTAATGCCATTATCAACAAGTCTTTTCCATAATGTATCCCGGTTAATGTAATCGTACGCTTTAGGAAAATCAATAAAAGCGGAAAATGTGGCAAGTTTACGTTTTTTCCTAGTTTCAATGATACTAGTCAATGAAGAAACATGGTCTAAGGTGTTGCGTCTTTTGCGAAAACCATTTTGCTCATCCGAAATTTTCACATTCGATTCTGCACATGCACTAAGACGTTCATTCAAAATGCTACAGTATATTATATACATTGAAGTAGCTAAAACAATTCCCCTATAAGACAAAGGAGCTCTGGGATCAGATTTAGACGATTTTGGAATTGGATTGATGATACCTTTCCACCATATAGATAGAATTGTACCGTTATTAAAACATATGTTAAACAATGCATGCAAAAACAAGACAGAAATATCAGTTTTAGAGCCTCCGAAGGTATATCATCAACTCCATTAGCTTTACTACGCTTAGCTTTATCAATAGCTTTCTTAATCTCTAATACAGTGATTTCATCATTAAAAGGTAGCTGATTATTACCTTGGGCAAAATCTAACACATGAGTTTCGGTGTCATTGGTATATGTATTATTGAATAAGTAATTAAAATCAGATTTCCATTTATTTAAGACAGTGTCTAAACTTGAAGAGGTTGAACCATCATTAAGAACAACTTTCATTGGAATTATATTACTCTTACTATAGCCTACACCAATATTGCCAAATGTGTAACACTAACGAAGGCAATAAATGACAAACCTGTAGAAAAAACAACAAAGCTATGTGATAATTAATGAAGAAAATGTAACACATACGATGCAATGGACGAGGTGATCAAATATAATCCTGCAGAAAAAAACAACAACACTATATGCTAATTAATAAAGCCAATGTAACACATATGATGCAATGGACGAGGCGATAAAAGATAAACCTGACATAGTTGAACTCTGCTGAGTCGGGTTCATGCTTAGCTCAAAGACAAAATGGCTAAGTGGATATATGTTATATGCTAAAGTAGAATGTCTACCATCTGGATTATTTAAAATGATGAGAAAAACTACGAATTATCGGATTAGAATCGCATAGTTTACGTTATGCCATGCCCCCAGTAATGCGAGGTTACATAAATACACGAACCTATTAGCATGCGTATTGGGGGTGGGGGGTGGGGCTGACTGGGAATTTTGAGATTATTTAACTTGGTGATACTGCGACTTGTGTTTTTGGAAAAGAAAGAATATGATACAACTGTTCAGGTAACTTCAATGCACTATATATAAATAAATATTATAACACATTCCAGTTTCGTCATTGGGATTCAGAAAGAGATTCATCTGGGACTTAAACTATAACCGTCAAAATTAGCCCCATTTTGAAAAACTACACATTTGCTTTAACTTTGTTTATATTAACGATAACTTAGCATTCAATATAATGGCGAAGCTTAGATTTGGCGGAATCATTACTGAATACCGATATAGCCAAAATAAAACTTCCGTCAATAAATCTACTTAACAGGTCTTAGCTTGACATTTGGGCCATGGACTAATCGTGCATAATTGTGTTCAATGAAATAATTAGACAAGGCAGATAAAACAATGCAACGGCGTCATGCCTCACTTCTTACTTCGTCTGGCTTTCATATACTTCACTGAAATAATATTCTTATAATTATAATACATATGGTACTATAAATAGTAACAACATTTATGGTATTTTCGGCGATTACAGTCCTTATCAGGGCATTATAAAGTAAGTATCAGTAATCGGTCATCTGAAACAAAGCTCACGACACAATCGGTTATGGTTGACGTCATTGCTTGACCACTATGGCCGATTATGAACGAGTGTTAGAATCTCTTGCAGGAAGACTACTGAATTTAGAATTGATGAACAATTTGGAAGATATATCTGAGAAAGAAGCAAACGATTTCGTAGAAAGCAAAAATAACATTAACAACAATAATATATAGTAACGTATGCACTATAGACGTTAATACACTTCAGAGCGGTGCCGAGTCCTGATAATCGGCCCTCGGTCTGTCATGCTTCCTGTGGGTCGATTATCATGAATATGCTCAGCCGTGTATTATCCTCTAAGTATAATACGTCACACATCGTTTTTGATTGAAATGTTTTTTTTCTGAATGTGGTGATTGACACATTTATTTATCATAACCACCTGGTTAGTCGTGACTACGCCCCTAGACGTATACGAGTCATACTATTTTTGGAGGATAGTGCATGACACAGACAATGTGCCAATTCCAGAAGCAGGTCTTTATTATTATTATTTTTTTATTCCTGGTTCTTTTGCACCGACACTTGGTACGTCGGTTTATAGTCCCATCTGACAGACTGTTTGTAATGCTATTTGGGTTCATCAGTGAGTCAAATGCGAAAGCATCACTTTTCTTTTATGCTTTCCAATGAATGATAAAAGTTTTCTTAGTGAAAGAAAACTCCATCATACACATTGAAACAGCGAAAGATGGCATTTTCTCTGTCACTGCTTGAGTTTCGTATTCCTCCGCTGTTGGATGTACTTTTGACTTTTAACTATTTTCTGACAATAGTGAATTGTTAATTATAAAGTAATATATTCTAAGGAATTTGTTTTGTCTGCAGATTTTAAAAATAATTATACAGGAACTATTTCTTATGACGGACGTTCGCACTAATATAAGTGGTCGTGCGGTTGTGTCATGTAGTGTAATGAGGCTACAGACAGTGGACAGTGCAGCTAAAATGAATAAACTTTGAAAGCAAATATTATATTAGCCAAAGTCACTGGAAATCATAAAAGAAAAAAGATTTGTTAACGCCCCTCGTGGAAATAACAATTTCGGTGATCACAAGATGACAATGACTGAGGCAGAAGAGGAAATGTGGAAGCTAAGTGCCTCATAACGGCTACAGCTAGGTTGTTATATTGTTATCTTTCGGGTTTTACGCCTGCATCAGCACCATTTTGTGCTATATCGCCGGCTGGCAGTTTACCTAACAACACCTTTCCTGGGCTCTAGCGGTTAACCAGTACTTGGGTGCACCAACCTCCGTAAGAAACTGCCAACATTTTCATATAAATGAGACCCACAGCTAGGTTGTACTGTTCCGTATAATTTAGACATATGTTAATATATTGTATATACATTTATTTCAACAATACAATACAACTATACTCACGGGGTATGGGTTCCAGCGGTGCCATACAATCAATTTCTTTGTACCCGTTACAATCGAAGAAGAATTCTATACTTGGACAAGTCGCGATCACCGCTAAATATAGAGCAATATTCTAAATATAGAACAATATTCTAAATATAGAATAATATTGTAAATATAGAACAATATACTAGATATAGAACAATATTATAAAATGAATATATTATATCTTTATTTCTGTCTCATCTATGAATGACCTGATTTACATAGTTATTACACCCAGTGTCTCAGAAGTAATTAAATTCATAGGTCGTTGAATCACCGAGTCTGACATCGGGGTGGGCACCAAGGTCATACCCCAAGGGGGCGCTGTTTCGATGATTTTAATATTGTTATGTATACATGCACTTAATTTGTTTATGGAATGCCTAAGACTGTTTGTTCAGTGAATTTGATCTTGTGATTTGCCTATCAGAGGCATGCCGCACGTGTTGCCGCATCACTAACGACGCCCATTCGGATACTTGTGATCGTACACGGATCCGATATTGCTTGTGTTATTGTCACAATAAAATGTAAAACAATTAATATGAAACCATTGTATATCGTGTCGGGATTTTGGAATACAATAAAATAAGCATTGTTTTGGGATAACGAATTAATACTGTTAGATTACATTTCACAGCACTGTCATATAGGTCCATGGTTCTACCCGGATGTCCGTCCGTCCGTCCGTCCGTCCGTGCCTGCATCCTGGCTCTTCCTCTATACCGAATATACTAAGCTGTGTGGGCGACATTTAACCCTCAAAAGAAAACAAACAAATTACACGTAGTGAAACATAGAATAGAACCTGCCCGCAAATGTATATATAACTGCACACATGGTCGTAGAAGATGACACATCCAATTATCTTTATAGACAGAATATAGTTGTACTTATTACCCCCTTTTTTACGGCCCCATGGCCTTCGTCGATAACGAGTACTTGTTTGCATCCGGACGATGGCCATGGGGCCGACAATTCGATAACGAGTACGTTGCATCCCTCCCGACGAAGGTCATGGGACCGACTATTCGATAAGGAGTATGGATGCATCCCGAAGAAGGCCACGGGGCCGACAATTCGATTTCGATAGTGAGTACGTTTGCATTCCGACGAAGGCCATGGGATCAACAATTCCATAACGAGTACGTTGCATCCCGATGAAGGGCATGGTGCCGACAATTCGATAACGAGTACGTTGCATCCCGACGAAGGCCATGTGGCCGATAATTCGATAACGAGTACGTTGCATCCCTCCCGACGAAGGTAATGGGACCGACTATTCGATAAGGAGTATGTTTGCATCCCGATGAAGGTCATGGGGTCGACAATTCGATTTCGATAACGAGTACGTTTCCATCCTAACGAAGGCGATGGGGCCGACAATTCGATAACGAGTACGTTGCATCCCGACGAAGGCCATGTGGCCGACAATTCGATAACGAGTATGTTTGCATCCCGATGAAGGCCATGGGGCCGACAATTCGATAACGAGTACGTTGCATCCCGACGAAGGCCATGTGGCCGACAATTCGATAACGAGTATGTTTGCATCCCGATGAAGGTCATGGGGTCGACAATTCGATTTCGAATACGTTTCCATCCTAACGAAGGCCATGGGGCCGATAATTCGATAACGAGTACGTTTGCATCCCGATGAAGGCCATGGGGTCGACAATTCGATAACGAGTACGTTTGCATCCCGACGAAGGCCATGTGGCCGACAATTCGATAACGAGTACGTTTGCATCCCGATGAAGGCCATGGGGTCGACAATTCGATAACGAGTACGTTTGCATCCCGACGAAGGCCATGGGGACTGAAAAACCAGAGGTCTTAATAATTCCATCACCAATAATAACTGCGGTGTCGGTATATGACCAAGGAAATTATTGGGACTTTAAACCCCAGAAACAAGAGACACGTTATATTCCTTTAACTTAAGACACTCTTACTACGCTTGCACGTGCCGTGCTTCAACTCAAGTGTAAGAAATCAATGTACCCTGACACGTTCTTCGACATGGTTCTATGTTCACACCAGACACGCATTTCGGAAATTGGATACTGCAAATGAAATACTGGATGTCCTTATGGCAACTCCCATTCACGACACCTTCCATGTAATCATAGTAACTAACGAGAGCGTCATCCTGTCTGCTCTCGCCGAAGTGGTTAGGATACGTGGTCTCATTGAAGCCGAGATCTCTGCACTGTTTTAGTCGTGTTTCCTCACATTTCTCTGAAGAATAAAGAACACAATATTGTGATTTAGTTAGTCTATATCCGCTATGTCGTATTCTGTCGGACCGTACAAAATACTTCGACATAACCGAAATTTGACTTAACGACATTCGTTATAAACGGAGCCAGTTATATGTAACATGATAGTGTCTGAAACGGGACTTTGATCCGACTTCGAGATAACCGGAGAATTCAACATAACCGACTTTGACACAACGGATGTAGACTGTATATTAAAATGGTTCTGTTTGTAATTTGAGGGGGGGGGGGTTAACATCGCACCAACAGCTTAGGTGATATGGCGGCTCTCCATCTACTTGTTGGTGGGGGGGAACCCCGGGTGCCCCTCGGAGCAGTATCTCATGCAAACATTAAATCTGCGAAAATGAATGCACGTGGCCATAATTAGTCGGGAACCTTCATACGAAAATGAATACACTTGTTCCTCGAATGAGTGCAATAGCGATTTAAATACAAAATAATAAAACATCTTACTTCCTGCTGTTGTTGTAGTTGGTGCAATAGTTGTTGTTGTCATGGTAATACAATCAGACACTGGATAATAGTCACACGAGATATGGTTGTAGAAATAATTGCCACACGAACTTGTGGTGGCATCTGTAAATATACGTACATTATTATAACACAAGAAGCATTAATCTATAGCATGTATCAATTGATTGTTTCCGGCCCAAAGTTTCGCTATGACCTTAGCATGAACTCATCTTAATTTAACAGAAATCATTAATATAACTTGGATAGTAGGGTTGTTGTTTTAAGTTTGCATAGAAACTGCTGTATTGTCACAGGATTTATGTTCTATCTAGGATCCTGATTGTGTTTACAAATTGACTTGAGGTGCCGACAGTAAATACAATTTGCACTAGTGTCTGCCGAACCTGTGACAAAATTAAATATTCAAAAAAGCAAAATGGCAAATATGTTAATGGACCATTCACCAAATGTGTGTACGACCCTAGAATTTGTTTTGAGCACATTGACGAACAGCATAGATAACATGTATGAGACACGTGTAGGCAAAATAAACATGAACAGAACAGAACGCTTAAAAATCAAGAATCCAATCTACATCGACCGATTAATTATCACAGTTAATAAATTACACGATAGCACCGCAATGGACTTGTTCACGCATCCGTTGATCACAACTTACAGACGCTCTATGAAATAATACAATTATTAAACGCTTTAATTCTCGATGATACATACAATTATTGCCATGAATTCTGCAAATATTATAATGGCTACAGGAAATCGTTCACGTCCATCCGCCCATCCGTCCATCCGTCCATCCATTTGTCCATCCAAAACACAATCAAGCAACCACCAACTCACCAACACACCCACCCACACAAATCCCACCCATGTACCCATCCATCCATGTATAATCACATTATGGTAATTTTAATGGCATAATTACAACCCATACTCGGGTCTGCCTCCATGGTGGCGTGGTTAAGGCCAATGACTTGTATACCACTGTCATCTATCATCACTGATGATGATTCGAGTCCCGCTCAGGACGTGTCTCTTTATAGGAACAAGTTGGCAGTTTCTTCCGGAGTAGTGGTTAACCGCTGGAGCCTACACAGGAAAGATGCTGTTAGGTGAACTGCCCGTGGTTTTTAATTATGGACGTTAAACTTCAAACTACATACCGATGCACAAGCTCCTACACGGAGTACTCAATGCCCCTGTTAGAGGATCACACTTCGGAAAATACAGAGAGCATAGATATGTATACACAGATTCCGAGCAGTCATTGGTTCCCACTTTCTCAGTGGCAATGTTGAACGCCTCCACCGCCTCCTGTTCTGATGATTGGCTGAGATAGTTCGGGAAAAGAGTGTGCGTAAATCCCCGACTACTACATTTGGTAAAGTTCACCAGCATACAGTCTGAAATTGTTTGTAATTAAGTTCTTGTTAAGCACAAAGAAGAATGTGCCTACATACATGACAAGCATGTTGCCACATGCGACATTACATCGTAAAAAGCAAAGTCAATATATTGTTTACGTATACATAGCATTGCTACTACTAATTCTGAAATCATTTCAACACTAATTTTCAAGCACTGCACAGTGTTTTTGAGGTCTACAAACTCTCAAAAGTGAAACTAGGATTTCAGATAGCGACCAGCACTCTCCCGAATTGACGTTTGTGTATTACTGGAGTCTATACTAAACGCGTGATACTGTCGTGCAGGTTGTATATACGTAAATAGGCAGAAGTGCATCCGAGGCCTCGTGTAATTCTGATAAATAATATACTGTAGTTCATTTTTCTTTTTGGTAAACAAATACATTTACATAACAGGTAGTGTATGGTTTTTGGTTTTTTGAGAAATTAGGTGACTTGAGAAGACATCAGACTAGTTGATGTGGAGAAAAGATGTGATATAAGAAGTCAGGCAATTGCAAACTGAAAGTGGGGTATACTGTACTATGTGGCGGAGGAATACAGTGTGTAAACACAGTAACGTCATTCACAGGTAACCGGTGTCAATGTTTGGCATTGCATTTATAATATTTCAGCTGATTTTCAGTTTGCTTTGAATACCTCTTCACAGTGGATGTGGTATCAGAAGAAATGAAAGATTGAAATATAAATGAACACTTGTATGTTTTTACATTTTACTATGTATTTGATAGGCAATGTATTTGTTGTTTTACAACCTTTAGAGATCATTTAAATCTGATGAGTCTAAAAATAAATAATTAAGTTATGGCACAAATGTGAGCTATAACGGTAAATCTGTATATAACATGTTGTTATTAAGGATACACGCGTTGTATTACGCATGACTGTTGACCATATTTACATTATTTTGTTATGTCAACAAATTCAAATTCTATATTTGGCAAAAAATGAAACCGTATAATAGGAAATAACATTGTGTAGAAATGTGTTGTTCACCGATGTAGTGTCGTTTTAAACATTACACATGTATTGCATTGCACGCCTCAATAAATGCACCACATGTTCATTTTATTCTTTAAATAAAGTAGGGTTCTTGTATTTTCTAAAACAATGTGTTTGTTTTCATACACATGGGGCTCCAAATTGGCGTCACACTGTGTGTACTGAAGCGACATCAGTAAGTGTACGACACTAGTTTTCAAATTCGGATGCTACTAAATTGATATTATTAAAACATATAGGGGCATTAAAACACAGACGGGGCCATATGCAATAATTTGCAACTTGCCATATTAAGCAATGACAATGAATGTATCTTCCATTCCACCATTATCTAGCTCAAGCATAGATTAAGCTTTGTCTATTTTACAAAGATTGCGAAGCAAGTTTTAACAACTTATATTAATTACTCTCGTTGGCGCGGCTGAAAGCGTATACTGTGGTCATTCGTGTGTGAGGAAACCGGAGTACCCGGAGAATACCCACCTGTCCGATCTGGCAACCACCGTACCATCTCACATACTTCCCGGTCCGAGGATCGAACCCGGATTACATTGGTGAGAAGCGAGCTCGCTAACCACTGAGCTAATCGGACAGCCAAAGTATAGATATAGTCATTTGGCTATAGCTTCTCTAAATAATATGAAATAGGCACTCTATATCAAAGCCACTAAAAGTCAGGACTGTGTTGCACTGAATACAAGCACAGTTACATGATAAATATGTATACATATGTAAATGATGGTTCTATTATTAAATAAATGTTTGAACATTTTGAATTGTCTCAATAGTTCATTACCTCATTCATATTTGAACGTACAAACAATGTGCCTACCTGGAGCTGCAGTTGTTGTTTTCGCAGTTGTGGTTGTAGGAGTCGTAGTAGTTGTTGTAGTAGACACAGTGGTCGTTGTAGGAGCTGCAAAAATAAACAACAGGTTGGTGTAGATGTTGATCTAGACAATGGAGGCATGACCATTCATGAACAGAGCATGGCTGAGATATGCTAATGCGTCTTTCATCGGTCCTTGTGTTTTACGTTTATTTATCGTCGCTACCGGTTGCCCATATGAGCGACGCCTCCTGAAGAGATTAATCATTTTAGATTTGTGGAGGATAGTGCAATGATACAGATACAGACAGAGACCCATTCCAGAGTATCCTCTTGTTCGTTAACGTGCTGCATGGTGTAAAGCACCGCCGCGAGACCTCGGTTTAATGTCCGAACTGAATGACTGTTAATTTTATTAGAGTCGAACCTGCGATCCTGAATTACCAGCGTGTTAACCACGGGAATAGAGAGCATCGGTCCTTCCACGCCGTGAGGCCAACACTCTGTGGACACTAAGCTTAGAATTATAACTTCTATAAAATACACTAACTTTATAACATCCGTTATATGAGTAGTATATGACGGATGTCATGTTAGAATATGAAAATAGTGTCATTGCGAGGCTAAACGTTCTGGAGAAATATGAATGGCAGAGTCTGGGTGACAACAATTAAGTATACAGGAGTGATCAATGAAATTTGTATTCATACATACATATTTCGTTGATCACGAGATGAAATAAAATCCTATCTTGCACTAATAAACACAAATATTCTTTTTCTTTTATGATTTCCAATGACTTTGGGTAATATACTATTAATTTTGATTTCAAATTTTATTCATTTTAACTGCCCTATCTGGAGCCTCATGACACTACGTGACACAACCGCATAACCACTTATGTTAGTGTGAACGTCCTTAATAAGAAATAGTTCCGGTTTAATCTTCAAGTTAGTTTCTGTTTGCTGTCAAAATTAAAAACTACAGACAAAACAAATTCATTAGAATATATTTCTTAATAATTAACTGTTCATGAAAGTCAGAAAATAACTAAAATACAATATTTCATCTAACCGATGAATACGAAGGGCGGAGAGAATGCAATCTTTCACTGTTTTAAAGCGGTGTAAGATGGCGTTTTCTTTCATTGGAAACCATATATTAAAGGAACGATATTCAGCATGGGCGGAACTAGCTGGAAACATGTGCCAGGGCCAGTAGGTGTGCGAGAATATTATACACGTGTATTTTCAAAATCTTGAAATGGGTAATACAGAATACCTATTTCAGTCATTTGATGTTTCTACATTCCTGTTGATAATGAACATATTTAAAATAATTTCTGTTTTAATATATTTAAGAAATAATAAGTATCAACCGTGGTATATGGCAGAATAACCCGAGTTTGAAGTTCTTATGCGTAGAGTCGAACCTTTCGGCCTTCGTGATATATTTCTACGCATAAGAACTTCAAACTCGGGTTATTCTGCGATATACCACGGTTGATACTTATTATTTCGATTCTAACACGACTTACTTCTAATAATTTTAAAGGAGTATTTTCTTCAAAGGCCGCTGCATTTGACATTCGAAATTTCCTCCCGCGTAAGGGGTGATGACGTTATTTTTTATGGAAAATATCAATCTAGTGCACAAATGAACAACAGTTGTAACTGATCAATAATTGTATTTATTTTGTCAAATAAAACTGTACAGAATAGTAACTGAAACGTTACTTAACAGAAAAACAAGACGTACAAGAGATTATCTGATTCTAAATATAGCTCACTTCTGCGAATTCCCACGGTATTTTTTACAAACATCACGTGACTTTCATTCATAAAACTTTACACGCATGGTATAAATGGAATAGCCAAAACACGGTGCGCGCGCAGCATAGTTCAAGGTAGGTATATCGCAGAATAACCCGAGGTAGATTTTACTCTACAAGTATGTATGTTATTAGCTGGGCTGCGTTAGAATAATATGTAACTCGATATATATATACTGTTGATAATTTAGATCAGTTATCTCAATATCTCAATTATTTTAATAAATGTTAAATACATAAATTAAACTTCAGTTTATGCAACAGATAATAATATAAATAATCATTTTTAAATAAAAAGATTTACATAATTTTGAATCATATTTACATATTGAAATCAAACTAATAGAATGTATGAATATTAAGACTATTTTTTAAATAATATTAATGACTTCATATATACATATCTACAATACTTTAATATTAATATTTAATAAATAATATTTTAAGTACAAATAATTATTCAATTAATACTAGTGATCTTGTTATACCTGGTTTTACGATGATAATCGCCGTATCGGCATCAGTTTGCCCAGATGTGTCTGTTACTGTCAATCTGAAGATATAAGTTCCTTCTTGCAGATTCGATAAACTCAATACCCTGGACTCTGCTCCCAGCATATCGACATCTACTGACTCCGGAGATAATTTCTGCCACATGAACGCTGATATACCACGATCGTCTGTGCTCGATGACCCGTCCAACATTGCAGTGCGTTCCGGGAGGGTTATAATAACGTCGGATCCAGCATGAGCAACTGGTGGAAGATCTGGAGCTGAAATTTGTTAATTATGGAAATTGCAGTACTAGATCATCCCCTATATCTAGATCACCCCCTCTATCTAGATCATCCACTATATCTAGATCATTCCCTCTATCTAGATCATCAACTATATCTAGATCATCCCCTCTATCTAGATCATCCCCTCTATCTAGATCATCCCCTCTATCTAGATCATCTCCGCTATCTAGATCATCCACTATATCTAGATCACTCCCTCTATCTAGATCATCCCCTCTATCTAGATCATCCCCTCTATCTAGATCATCTCCGCTATCTAGATCATCCACTATATCTAGATCATCCACTATATCTAGATCATTCCCTCTATCTAGATCATCCCCGCTATCTAGATCATCCCCACTATCTAGATCACCCCCTCTATCTAGATCACTCCCTCTATCTAGATCATCCCCTCTATCTAGATCACCCCCTCTATCTAGATCACCCCCTCTATCTAGATCATCTCCGCTATCTAGATCATCCACTATATCTAGATTACCCCCTCTATCTAGATCATCCCCTCTATCTAGATCATCCCCTCTATCTAGATCACCCCCTCTATCTAGATCATCTCCGCTATCTAGATCATCCACTATATCTAGATTACCCCCTCTATCTAGATCACACCCTCTATCTAGATCATCAACTATATCTAGATCATCCCCTCTATCTAGATCATCCCCTCTATCTAGATCACCCCCTCTATCTAGATCATCCACTATATCTAGATCATCCCCTCTATCTAGATCATCCACTATATCTAGATCATCCCCTCTATCTAGATCATCCCCTCTATCTAGATTACCCCCTCTATCTAGATCACACCCTCTATCTAGATCATCAACTATATCTAGATCATCCCCTCTATCTAGATCATCCCCTCTATCTAGATCATCCCCTCTATCTAGATCATCCACTATATCTAGATCATCCACTATATCTAGATCACTCCCTCTATCTAGATCATCCCCTCTATCTAGATCACCCCCTCTATCTAGATCACTCCCTCTATCTAGATCATCCCCTCTATCTAGATCACCCCCTCTATCTAGATCATCCCCTCTATATAGATCATTCCCTCTATCTAGATCATCCCCGCTATCTAGATCATCCCCTCTATCTAGATCATCCACTATATCTAGATCATCCCCTCTATATAGATCATCCCCTCTATCTAGATCATCCCCTCTATCTAGATCATTTCCGCTATCTAGATTACCCCCTCTATCTAGATCATCCCCTCTATATAGATCATTCCCTCTATCTAGATCATCCCCGCTATCTAGATCATCCCCTCTATCTAGATCATCCACTATATCTAGATCATCCCCTCTATATAGATCATCCCCTCTATCTAGATCATCCCCTCTATCTAGATCATTTCCGCTATCTAGATTACCCCCTCTATCTAGATCATCCCCTCTATATAGATCATTCCCTCTATCTAGATCATCCCCGCTATCTAGATCATCCCCTCTATCTAGATCATCCACTATATCTAGATCATCCCCTCTATATAGATCATCCCCTCTATCTAGATCATCCCCTCTATCTAGATCATTTCCGCTATCTAGATTACCCCCTCTATCTAGATCATCCCCTCTATATAGATCATTCCCTCTATCTAGATCATCCCCGCTATCTAGATCATCCCCTCTATCTAGATCACCCCCTCTATCTAGATCATTCCCTCTATATAGATCATCCACTATATCTAGATCATCCCCTCTATCTAGATCATCCCCTCTATCTAGATCACCCCCTCTATCTAGATCACTCCCTCTATCTAGATCATCCACTATATCTAGATCATCCCCTCTATCTAGATCATCCACTATATCTAGATCATCCCCTCTATCTAGATCACCCCCTCTATCTAGATCATTCCCTCTATATAGATCATCCACTATATCTAGATCATCCCCTCTATCTAGATCATCCCCTCTATCTAGATCACCCCCTCTATCTAGATCACTCCCTCTATCTAGATCATCCCCTCTATCTAGATCACCCCCTCTATCTAGATCATTCCCTCTATATAGATCATCCACTATATCTAGATCATCCCCTCTATCTAGATCATCCCCTCTATCTAGATCACCCCCTCTATCTAGATCACTCCCTCTATCTAGATCATCCCCTCTATCTAGATCACCCCCTCTATCTAGATCATTCCCTCTATATAGATCATCCACTATATCTAGATCATCCCCTCTATCTAGATCATCCCCTCTATCTAGATCACCCCCTCTATCTAGATCACTCCCTCTATCTAGATCATCCCCTCTATCTAGATCACCCCCTCTATCTAGATCATTCCCTCTATATAGATCATCCACTATATCTAGATCATCCCCTCTATCTAGATTACCCCCTCTATCTAGATCACACCCTCTATCTAGATCACCCCATCTATCTAGATCACTCCCTCTATCTAGATCACCCCCTCTATCTAGATCACCCCCTCTATCTAGATCTCTCCCCTCTATATAGACAACGTCTTTCAGTTGAATAATTTTATTATTTGTCCTTTTTTATGCGTTTATTTATCGTCGCCCCTGTTTAATCGGGACGAAGCCTCGAGAAATACACTGGTCATGTTATTGTATGGGATGATAATGCAAGAGGATGCTCAAACTATCAAGAAGTTTCGCGGTGAATTGCACGGAATCACAATAAGTGGGTGCATAATTGCACGGAATCACAATACGTGGGTGCATAATTGCATGGAATCACAGTACGTGGATGCATAATTGCACGGAATCACAATAAATGGGTGCATAATTGCACGGAATCACAATACGTGGATGCATAATTGCACGGAATCACAATACGTGGGTGCATAATTGCATGGAATCACAATACGTGGATGCATAATTGCATGGAATCACAATACGTGGGTGCATAATTGCATGGAATCACAATAAGTGGGTGCATAATTGCATGGAATCACAATACGTGGATGCATAATTGCATGGAATCACAATACGTGGATGCATAATTGCATGGAATCACAATACGTGGATGCATAATTGCATGGAATCACAATACGTGGATGCATAATTGCATGGAATCACAATACGTGGATGCTTAATTGCATGGAATCACAATACGTGGGTGCATAATTGCATGGAATCACAATACGTGGGTGCATAATTGCATGGAATCACAATACGTGGGTGCATAATTGCATGGAATCACAGTACGTGGATGCATAATTGCATGGAATCACAATACGTGGATGCATAATTGCATGGAATCACAATAAATGGGTGCATAATTGCATGGAATCACAGTACGTGGGTGCATAATTGCATGGAATCACAATACGTGGGTGCATAATTGCATGGAATCACAATACGTGGATGCATAATTGCATGGAATCACAATACGTGGATGCATAATTGCATGGAATCACAATAAGTGGATGCATAATTGCATGGAATCACAATACGTGGGTGCATAATTGCATGGAATCACAGTACGTGGTTGCATAATTGCATGGAATCACAATACGTGGATGCATAATTGCATGGAATCACAATACGTGGATGCATAATTGCATGGAATCACAATACGTGGATGCATAATTGCATGGAATCACAATACGTGGGTGCATAATTGCATGGAATCACAATACGTGGGTGCATAATTGCATGGAATCACAATACGTGGGTGCATAATTGCACGGAATCACACTACGTGGATGCATAATTGCACGGAATCACAATACGTGGATGCATAATTGCATGGAATCACAATACGTGGATGCATAATTGCACGGAATCACAATACGTGGGTGCATAATTGCACGGAATCACAATACGTGGATGCATAATTGCACGGAATCACAATACGTGGATGCATAATTGCACGGAATCACAATACGTGGGTGCATAATCCCACCTGAAAACTGTTCAACTATGACGAGTCCATTAATTAAAAAATAGAAAACTGTTAATTTTCGGGGGATCGAACCTGCGATCACTAGATTCAACGAGTTAACCGCTGGACCACTGAAACTAATACGGTGAAAGCCTGTACCGCCTATAGATAACTGGTCAAATGAGATTTTTCATTAAATAAAGTCAGTATTATTATTATTATTATTATCATTATTATTATCATCATTATCTTTGTTATCATTATTATATGTATGAACAAGAACTTAAAGCTTAATCACCAATTGTCCATATTTACTATACTCACAAATGAGTTTCCATGGTCGATCAATTATCACAGTTGATAAATTATACGATATCACCGCTACGGACATGTTCACGCATCCCAATGACCATGATTACAGACGAACTATGAACTAATACACTTTATTAAGCGCTTTGATTCTCGATGATACAAAACATTATGTCATGCAGTCCATGCATCCGTGATTTCTGTTCATAAACAAACATATTTCCGTTTAACGTCAACAAGAAAAGCACACCCGTTGGCATCATTCAATCTTCCTTAGTTGTCCCAGCAACAAAGAGATTTAAACCCAGCAACAAAGAGATTTGATAACGGCTAGTGTAACTTGTGTATCTTCCTCTTCCATCCTCGTATAAACGATTCCCACCTCGTTCTCACTCACTCACTCACTCACTCACTCACTCACTCACTCACTCACTCACTCACTCACTGTTTCTCTCTCTCTCTCTCTCTGTTTCTCTCTCTCTCTCTCTCTCTCTCTCTCTCTCTCTCTCTCTCGTCCCCTATCTCGCCTCACCATTTCCTAAATCGACTGCACGTAATCCCTCACCATTTCCTAAATCGACTGCACGTAATCCCTCACCATTTCCTAAATCGACTGCACGTAATCCGACTGGTAAGCCAGTCTGATTGATTACTTCATCATCATCTCCATATTATTTTTAATTACACTTATATCATTACAGTTGAATAAAACTGGTCACGTTCATAAATGTATATACACTCTGCCATAGTTTATGAAAATTATGTTTGTCATGGAGAAAATCTAAATAAGCTACTAGCTTCCGATTTAATCCATTTGTTCTTGTATATTAATGTTACAACATGATGTAAATATTGATAAAATAAAATATGTTTAAACTAAACCCAGCGCAGTTATTTAGTTATATTCCGCATATAATGTCTAGTTCAGTATTTCTAGTTGAGAGATAGTGCCTATTCATATTAGTGCAATTAAATACGGGAATAGTAAGCATGTACACTCATTCAGTCTCTAACTTGCGGCGAAACGCAAGTAGTATGTTCCCCCCCCCCAACTAAATAGTAAAAAACTGGTAGCTATAAGCTATGCATAAAAACCCCATGATGCATTAAAAAAAGCATTTGATAAATAAACCTAGCAAATATATGCATTGCAGTTGGTAGCATACCACTTACTGATCTTATATGCTAATTTGGAAAATGGTAGAAATGGGACAAATCACAGCAAGTAAAATATGCAAAGTATGTTTCTCAATTACGAATGCATAGCATGTTACGGTTACGCTATTACATTTATCACTAGTAAATCTCACCTGGGTATAACTATGTTTAGGCTAATCATAATTGGTGTCTCCCTATATTCGAAATTTGCTTGGATACGCTTACTCGTCGTCACCCCCTGGTAAACCGGGGCGACACATCCAGGAATGTTATTAAATGAATTTGCCATACCTAGTAGACTAGTTAAAAACGACTGTGCAAACTTGCAGATGAGCCATGCAGCGCCTCCGTGGCACTCTTGTATGTTGTTTACGTTTATTTATCGTCGCCCCCTGATTAACTGGGGCGACGCCCCCGGCAGTATATTAGTCGCTTTATATTGCTGATGATACAGAAGACGCCCCCGCCCCTATTCCAGTAGTATTATTTTACATGCCCAATAATGTGAGATATTGGTGAGTTACAGTTTCCTTTGCACAACATGCTATCAATTTCCGTCCACTTTCTCACCTTATATTAATTAAATTATTATACCTCGACATATATCCTACTGTATATCCAATGGGTAAGGTATCTGTACAAATGTGTTATCCATTAATTAACCTTGTTTTGATACAATCATGGAATATCAATCATTAGATCCAGCCACTGACCCATTGACTAGTCTGATACTGACCGTATCACACTTTGAGAATCGCTATATCACTAAACGTGTGTGTTTCACGTTTATTTATCGTCACTTCTGGTTGCCCATATGAGCGACGCCTGATGTAGAGATTAATCATGTTAGATTGTGGTGGACAGTGCAATGGTACAGATAGAAACTCATTACAGAGTCTCCTCTGGTTCTGTTATGTGCACATTGAAAGCACCGACACGAGACCTCGGTTTAAAGTCCCATCTGAAAGACTTTTAATTTTATTAGGGTCAGGCGATCAATCTAACCTGCTATCCCTGGATTACCAGTCCATGACTACGGATCCCTCTGTGTATCCCTAAATGGCATTACCTGTTGTTGTTGTTGTTGTTGTAGTAGTTGTAGTAGAAGTAGTAGTAGGTGTTGTTGTTGATGTTGTTGATGTCGATTCTGACGTTGATGATGTTGTAGTGTTAGCTGTGACAGCAATGAAAATCAACAAACATGCAATTAAGTTCAGCGACATTAAAACACAAGAAAACAAGATCGAAAAACATCCACACACGTTAATTCATTAAAAACAATATTTAAAAACGTCCGCACAAGCTAATGTAAAAATCAATATCTAAAAACGTCCACAACGTTAACTAATAGAAATCATAATATCTAAAAACATCCACACACGTTACCTAATAAAGCGTAATAAAGTTTGTTATTACATTTACAATATTTGTGTAACGTTTATTTATCGGCGCTACTAGTTGCCCATATGAACGACTTCTCCTGAAGAGATTAGTCATTTTAGTTTTTGGAGGATAGTGCAATAATACAGATAGAAACCAATCCCAGAGTATCCTCTGGTTCTTTTACGTGCACGATGTAAAACACCGACACGAGACCTCGGGTTAAAGTTCCATTGAAAGATCAAAAGTCCAACATGATGACCACTGGACTACAGATCCGTCTTTACTGATCTTATCAAACTATGAGCGTCCCTATATCCCTAAACGACATTACCTGTTGTAGTAGTAGGTGTTGTTGTTGATGATGTTGATGATGTTGTTGTTGTCGATTCTGACGTTGTTGATGTTGTAGTGTTAGCTGTGACAGCAATGAAAATCAACAAACATGCAATTAAGTTCACAAGAAAACAAGATTGAAAAACATCCAACACGCCAACTCATTAAAACAATATTTAAAAACGCCGGCTCACGTTCACTAATCGAAAATCAATATTTAGAAACATCCACACACGTTAACTAATAGACAAACAATATCTAGAAACATCCACACAGTTTAACTAATAGAAAATCAATATCTAAAAACATCCACACAGTTTAACTAATAGAAAACCAATATCTAAAAACATCCACACAGTTTAACTAATAGAAAATCAACATCTAGAAACATCCACACACGTTAACTAATAGAAAATCAACATCTAGAAACATCCACACAGTTTAACTAATAGAAAAACAACATCTAGAAACATCCACACACGTTAACTAATAGAAAAACAACATCTAGAAACATCCACACATGCTAACTGAACAGCTTAATACAGTTTTTTATTACATTTACAATATTTGTATTTATATTAATTTATATTTTACGTTTATTGATCGTTGCTACCAGTTGCCCATATGAGCGACGCCTCCTGAAGAGAGTAAGTCATTTTAGATTGTTGGAGGATAGTGCAATGATACAGACAGAGACCCATTCCAGAGTCTCCCTTGGGTTCTTTTACGTTCTTTTACCTCGGTTTAAAGTCTCATCTGAAAGACTGTTAATTTTATTAGGGTCAATAAATAATCGTAAAACACACACACAACTATATGAACAACCAGTGTATCAAATATATATTTTCTTTTATGCTTTCCAATGAATGTTAGTTTTCTCAGTTATAGAAAAATCCACCTTACTCTGCTTTCAAACAGTGAACGATGCCATTTTCTCATACACCGGTTTCGTTTCGTATTCATTGTATTTTAAATATTTTCTGACTATCATGAACAGTTAATTATTAAGTAATATATTCTAATGAAATTGTTTTTATCTGTAGTTTTTAATTAATGTTGACAGCTAACAGAAACTGACCTGAAAATTACACGTAACTTATTTCTTATTAATTACGTTCAAACTAAGAGAAGTGGTTGTGTCACGTAGTGCAGTGAGGCTCCAGACAGGGCAGTTAAAATGAATAAAATTTGAAAACAAATATTATATTAGCCACAGTCATTGGAAATCATAAAAGAAAAAGAAGAGTTGTGTTTATTAATATAAGATAACGCCACGAGTGGAATTACATATTTCGTTGATAACGAGATTAAATAAAATCCTATCTAAACACAAACCTTCTTTTTCTTTAATGATTTCCAATGATTGTGGCTAAAAATACTAATTGTTATCAAATTTAATTCATATTAACTGCCCCTGTCGGGAGCCTCATTTCACTACAACCATTTATGTTAGTGTGAACTTCCGTAATAAGAAATAGTTCCGGTATAATTTTCAAGTTAGTTTCTGTTTGCTGTCAAAATTGAAAACTACAGACAAAACAAATTCATTAGAATATATTACTTTATAATTAACTGTTCATGATTGTCAGAAAATAGCTAAAATACAAAATTACATCTAACCGCGCAGGAATGCGAAACACAACCGGTGGCAGAGTTTTCTTTCACTGAGAAAACTCTATTAGTTTTCTTTCACTGAGAAAACTCTATCTCGTTGGAAAGAATAAAAGCAAAGGAAATGCCTCATTCTTTACACGTATCTTCAGCCCAATGAGCTAAATTACACCAGAACGTCACACTTGGACGACATCATAAATTACATCACTGACGGTGTGACTCCGAAATGCTAACTCCGAAAAGAGTGTCTATGTTGGACAGCGATGCTATCACGCGCTCAAAGGCGCTAGAACGTAGCGTCAACATGACGTCCGAAAGCGTCCACGTTGGCAATAGTTCAAACTGCAGTGCCCGGAAACGTATAAAGGTAAAGCAGTGAGATTCCAGCTAGTGAGGTTAGGCAAGCTCCTACCCTACTTATTAATGAGAGAGCTAGCATTAAGCGTAAAGTGAATTGAATAAAGCACTCCTACAGACGTGTTACACAGCATACACATAAATTAAGTACATATTTTGGTGCTAACTGTTACAACAGTTTGGCACAATCTACCATTGCACGTAAACTGTTCTAAATTTGGCACAAACTACCATTGCACGTAAACGTTTCTACATTTGGCACAATCTACCATTGCACGTAAACTGTTCTACATTTTGGCACAATCTACCATTGCACGTAAACGTTTCTACATTTGGCACACTCTACCATTGTACGTAAACTGTTCTACATTTTGGCACAATCTACCATTGCACGTAAACTGTTCTACATTTGGCACAATCTACCATTACACGTAAACTGTTCTACATTTGGCACACTCTACCATTGCACGCAAACTGTTCTACATTTTGGCCCAATCTACCATTGCACGTAAACTGTTCTACATTTGGCACAATCTACCATTGCACGTAAACTGTTCTACATTTGGCACAATCTACCATTGCACGTAAACTGTTCTACATTTGGCACAAACTACCATTGCACGTAAACTGTTCTACATGTTGGCACAATCTACCATTACACGTAAACTGTTCTACATTTGGCACACTCTACCATTGCACGTAAACTGTTCTACATGTTGGCCCAATCTACCATTGCACGTAAACTGTTCTACATTTGGCACAATCTACCATTGCACGTAAACTGTTATACATGTTGGCCCAATCTACCATTGCACGTAAACTGTTCTACATGTTGGCCCAATCTACCATTGCACGTAAACTGTTCTACATGTTGGCCCAATCTACCATTGCACGTAAACTGTTCTACATTTGGCACAATCTACCATTGCACGTAAACTAGTCTACATTTTGGCACAGTCTACCATTGCACGTAAACTGTTCTACATGTTGGCACACTCTACCATTGTACGTAAACTGTTCTACATTTTGGCACAATCTACCATTGTACGTAAACCGTTCTACATTTGGCACAATCTACCATTGCACGTAAACTGTTCTACATTTGGCACAATCTACCATTGCACGTAAACTGTTCTACATGTTGGCACAATCTACCATTGCACGTAAACTGTTCTACACTTGGCACAATCTACCATTGCACGTAAACTGTTCTACATTTTGGCTAAATATACCAATGCATTATACTTTATCTGCAAGATGCGAATTAGCATCGCGAATCCTTCACCGGGAAATATTTACACTGTTAATGAAATTCCTTGGATGAAAGAATATATGCCCTATTTTCATATGACTATCCCAGTAATGATATGCATCGGACATGCGCACTCTAAATTACGTGCATGCACATGCGCAGTATTGGGCAACGTTGCTCACAAGAAAGGGCATGTCTTACAGTTTACGCTGTTCTGTTGATGATCTAATTACGGTTTTTTTTTTACCTGGTTGATGTGGTTGATTTCGTAGTTGTTAACGTAGCGGATGCAGCGGTTGATGGAGTACTGTTTGAAGTGGTTGATGACGTTTGTGGTGTATTTGTCAATGCTGTGGATGACGGTAGTTAGATATAAAGCTTGTGATACTATATTGATTTCGGTAGCTTGAAAATAGATGTTATGCTCTGTGGATATTTGTAGCGAGGTTTTGACTAGTCTGTCATTTATACTAGATATATGGCATTGGATTTTAGTAAGCTTGCACAGTTCAAAGATTCTAACATTGTTCGGCATTTTGTCAGATTAAGCAAGGAGAGAATTTACCGTGTTTAAATCTGCAATAACACATTATTTACCGTGTTTAAATCTGCACATTATTTACTGTGTTTAAATCTGCAATAGCACATTATTTACCGTGTTTAAATCTGCAATGGCACATTATTTACTGTGTTTAAATCTGCAATAGCACATTATTTACCGTGTTTAAATTTGCAATAGCACATTATTTACCGTGTTTAAATCTGCAATAGCACATTATTTACCGTGTTTAAATCTGCAATAGCACATTATTTACCGTGTTTAAATCTGCAATGGCACATTATTTACCGTGTTTAAATCTGCAATAGCACATTATTTACCGTGTTTAAATCTGCAATAGCACATTATTTACGGTGTTTAAATCTGCAATAGTACATTATTTACCGTGTTTAAATCTGCAATAGCACATTATTTACCGTGTTTAAAAATGCAATAGCACATTATTTAGCGTGTGACGTCAAATCCTAAGCACTCTAAAAAAAATAACACCAACTATTTTTGAACTTTTTAAATATTTTGGTCATGTTAGAATCGAACTAATATTTGTATTTACGTTATTGATAGTCGAATAAAATATAGTGTGCCCATCTTAGCACCGAAATTAACCACTTAGGCATTCGACCTGTGTGATTAATTCCTACGCGTCAGAACCCCAAACCATGTTTTAATCGTCACATATATAACCAAAACACAAATATTATTTCTTAAATAGCCAATTACTGTTAAAATGATAACATATTAATAAAGCAAGGAACTTCCAGCTGATTCACCGGGCTAGTGAACGTTCTTCGTAGCTACATATACGCCAATACAAGTAAATATAATATGCACAACCATGTACAAATTCAAAATAAACTAAAATTAGAACAAACACATAGTTGGTTGTAAGCTTTCAATTGTAATAGTAATTGCATTGATTGACACTGTATGTATTAATTTATAACACAAAATTGATTCGTTATGCATTTCGTTCTTCAAATTAAAGAATAAAACTGTAATTCAAATGCAATTTCAATTCTAGTCGTCACATTAGTAAAGCACTATTTACAAAGTAAATGATAATTTTGTAAACAAATATCCAAAACACTTCACAAATGATTTTCAAATGTTTAGTTACGACCTGAAGTCTGTTTACTACTGTCACATGTAAACATAGCATATATATGCACGATTTCTTTCGCCCCTAAGAATATCTCAGTGTGCAGCACATTCTAATCGCACGCACCAACGAATATCTCAGTGTGCAGTACATTCTAATCGCACGCACCAACGAATATCTCAGTGGGCAGTACATTTTAATCGCACGCACCAACCAATATCTCATTTGGCAGTACATTTTAATCGCACGCACCAACCAATATCTCAGTTGGCAGTACATTTTAATCGCACGCACCAACCAATATCTCAGTTGGCAGTACATTTTAATCGCACGCACCAACCAATATCTCAGTGTGCAGCACATTCTAATCGCACGCACCAACGAATATGTCAGTTGGCAGTACATTTTAATCGCACGCACCA
>CM026403.1:7323617-7355158 GCA_014843695.1 Archivesica marissinica
TGTCTAGTGTATTGTGTGGGACGATCACTCATGTCGTGGTGTCTAGTGTATTGTGTGGGACGATCACTCATGTCGTGGTGTCTAGTGTATTGTGTGGGACGATCACTCATGTCGTGGTGTCTAGTGTATTGTGTGGGACGATCACTCATGTCGTGATGTCTAGTGTATTGTGTGGGACGATCACTCATGTCGTGGTGTCTAGTGTATTGTGTGGGACGATCACTCATGTCGTGATGTCTAGTGTATTGTGTGGGACGATCACTCATGTCGTGATGTCTAGTGTATTGTGTGGGACGATCACTCATGTCGTGATGTCTAGTGTATTGTGTGGGACGATCACTCATGTCGTGGTGTCTAGTGTATTGTGTGGGACGATCACTCATGTCGTGGTGTCTAGTGTATTGTGTGGGACGATCACTCATGTCGTGATGTCTAGTGTATTGTGTGGGACGATCACTCATGTCGTGATGTCTAGTGTATTGTGTGGGACGATCACTCATGTCGTGATGTCTAGTGTATTGTGTGGGACGATCACTCATGTCGTGATGTCTAGTGTATTGTGTGGGACGATCACTCATGTCGTGGTGTCTAGTGTATTGTGTGGGACGATCACTCATGTCGTGATGTCTAGTGTATTGTGTGGGACGATCACTCATGTCGTGATGTCTAGTGTATTGTGTGGGACGATCACTCATGTCGTGATGTCTAGTGTATTGTGTGGGACGATCACTCATGTCGTGGTGTCTAGTGTATTGTGTGGGACGATCACTCATGTCGTGGTTCATGTCTAGTGTATTGTGTGGGACGATCACTCATGTCGTGATGTCTAGTGTATTGTGTGGGACGATCACTCATGTCGTGGTGTCTAGTGTATTGTGTGGGACGATCACTCATGTCGTGATGTCTAGTGTATTGTGTGGGACGATCACTCATGTCGTGATGTCTAGTGTATTGTGTGGGACGATCACTCATGTCGTGATGTCTAGTGTATTGTGTGGGACGATCACTCATGTCGTGGTGTCTAGTGTATTGTGTGGGACGATCACTCATGTCGTGGTGTCTAGTGTATTGTGTGGGACGATCACTCATGTCGTGATGTCTAGTGTATTGTGTGGGACGATCACTCATGTCGTGATGTCTAGTGTATTGTGTGGGACGATCACTCATGTCGTGATGTCTAGTGTATTGTGTGGGACGATCACTCATGTCGTGATGTCTAGTGTATTGTGTGGGACGATCACTCATGTCGTGATGTCTAGTGTATTGTGTGGGACGATCACTCATGTCGTGATGTCTAGTGTATTGTGTGGGACGATCACTCATGTCGTGATGTCTAGTGTATTGTGTGGGACGATCACTCATGTCTAGTGTATTGTGTGGGACGATCACTCATGTCGTGATGTCTAGTGTATTGTGTGGGACGATCACTCATGTCGTGATGTCTAGTGTGGGCATACATGTCTAGTGTATTGTGTGGGACGATCACTCATGTCGTGATGTCTAGTGTATTGTGTGGGACGATCACTCATGTCGTGGTGTCTAGTGTATTGTGTGGGACGATCACTCATGTCGTGATGTCTAGTGTATTGTGTGGGACGATCACTCATGTCGTGGTGTCTAGTGTATTGTGTGGACGATCACTCATGTCGTGATGTCTAGTGTATTGTGTGGGACGATCACTCATGTCGTGGTGTCTAGTGTATTGTGTGGGACGATCACTCATGTCGTGGTGTCTAGTGTATTGTGTGGGACGATCACTCATGTCGTGATGTCTAGTGTATTGTGTGGGACGATCACTCATGTCGTGGTGTCTAGTGTATTGTGTGGGACGATCACTCATGTCGTGGTGTCTAGTGTATTGTGTGGGACGATCACTCATGTCGTGATGTCTAGTGTATTGTGTGGGACGATCACTCATGTCGTGATGTCTAGTGTATTGTGTGGGACGATCACTCATGTCGTGATGTCTAGTGTATTGTGTGGGACGATCACTCATGTCGTGGTGTCTAGTGTATTGTGTGGGACGATCACTCATGTCGTGATGTCTAGTGTATTGTGTGGGACGATCACTCATGTCGTGGTGTCTAGTGTATTGTGTGGGACGATCACTCATGTCGTGATGTCTAGTGTATTGTGTGGGACGATCACTCATGTCGTGGTGTCTAGTGTATTGTGTGGGACGATCACTCATGTCGTGATGTCTAGTGTATTGTGTGGGACGATCACTCATGTCGTGGTGTCTAGTGTATTGTGTGGGACGATCACTCATGTCTAGTGTATTGTGTGGGACGATCACTCATGTCGTGATGTCTAGTGTATTGTGTGGGACGATCACTCATGTCGTGGTGTCTAGTGTATTGTGTGGGACGATCACTCATGTCGTGGTGTCTAGTGTATTGTGTGGGACGATCACTCATGTCGTGATGTCTAGTGTATTGTGTGGGACGATCACTCATGTCGTGATGTCTAGTGTATTGTGTGGGACGATCACTCATGTCGTGGTGTCTAGTGTATTGTGTGGGACGATCACTCATGTCGTGGTGTCTAGTGTATTGTGTGGGACGATCACTCATGTCGTAGTGTATTGTGTGGGACGATCACTCATGTCGTGATGTCTAGTGTATTGTGTGGGACGATCACTCATGTCGTGGTGTCTAGTGTATTGTGTGGGACGATCACTCATGTCGTGGTGTCTAGTGTATTGTGTGGGACGATCACTCATGTCGTGGTGTCTAGTGTATTATGTTAGTGTATTGTGTGGGACGATCACTCATGTCGTGATGTCTAGTGTATTGTGTGGGACGATCACTCATGTCGTGGTGTCTAGTGTATTGTGTGGTACGATCACTCATGTCGTGGTGTCTAGTGTATTGTGTGGGACGATCACTCATGTCGTGGTGTCTAGTGTATTGTGTGGGACGATCACTCATGTCGTGATGTCTAGTGTATTGTGTGGGACGATCACTCATGTCGTGGTGTCTAGTGTATTGTGTGGGACGATCACTCATGTCGTGGTGTCTAGTGTATTGTGTGGGACGATCACTCATGTCGTGATGTCTAGTGTATTGTGTGGGACGATCACTCATGTCGTGGTGTCTAGTGTATTGTGTGGGACGATCACTCATGTCGTGGTGTCTAGTGTATTGTGTGGGACGATCACTCATGTCGTGATGTCTAGTGTATTGTGTGGGACGATCACTCATGTCGTGATGTCTAGTGTATTGTGTGGGACGATCACTCATGTCGTGATGTCTAGTGTATTGTGTGGGACGATCACTCATGTCGTGATGTCTAGTGTATTGTGTGGGACGATCACTCATGTCGTGGTGTCTAGTGTATTGTGTGGGACGATCACTCATGTCGTGGTGTCTAGTGTATTGTGTGGGACGATCACTCATCTCTAGTGTATTGTGTGGGACGATCACTCATGTCGTGATGTCTAGTGTATTGTGTGGGACGATCACTCATGTCGTGGTGTCTAGTGTATTGTGTGGGACGATCACTCATGTCGTGGTGTCTAGTGTATTTGTGGACGATCACTCATGTCTAGTGTATTGTGTGGGACGATCACTCATGTCGTGATGTCTAGTGTATTGTGTGGGACGATCACTCATGTCGTGGTGTCTAGTGTATTGTGTGGGACGATCACTCATGTCGTGGTGTCTAGTGTATTGTGTGGGACGATCACTCATGTCGTGGTGTCTAGTGTATTGTGTGGGACGATCACTCATGTCGTGATGTCTAGTGTATTGTGTGGGACGATCACTCATGTCGTGGTGTCTAGTGTATTGTGTGGGACGATCACTCATGTCGTGATGTCTAGTGTATTGTGTGGGACGATCACTCATGTCGTGATGTCTAGTGTATTGTGTGGGACGATCACTCATGTCGTGATGTCTAGTGTATTGTGTGGGACGATCACTCATGTCGTGATGTCTAGTGTATTGTGTGGGACGATCACTCATGTCGTGATGTCTAGTGTATTGTGTGGGACGATCACTCATGTCGTGATGTCTAGTGTATTGTGTGGGACGATCACTCATGTCGTGGTGTCTAGTGTATTGTGTGGGACGATCACTCATGTCGTGGTGTCTAGTGTATTGTGTGGGACGATCACTCATGTCGTGATGTCTAGTGTATTGTGTGGGACGATCACTCATGTCGTGATGTCTAGTGTATTGTGTGGGACGATCACTCATGTCGTGGTGTCTAGTGTATTGTGTGGGACGATCACTCATGTCGTGATGTCTAGTGTATTGTGTGGGACGATCACTCATGTCGTGATGTCTAGTGTATTGTGTGGGACGATCACTCATGTCGTGATGTCTAGTGTATTGTGTGGGACGATCACTCATGTCGTGGTGTCTAGTGTATTGTGTGGGACGATCACTCATGTCGTGGTGTCTAGTGTATTGTGTGGGACGATCACTCATGTCGTGATGTCTAGTGTATTGTGTGGGACGATCACTCATGTCGTGATGTCTAGTGTATTGTGTGGGACGATCACTCATGTCGTGATGTCTAGTGTATTGTGTGGGACGATCACTCATGTCGTGATGTCTAGTGTATTGTGTGGGACGATCACTCATGTCGTGGTGTCTAGTGTATTGTGTGGGACGATCACTCATGTCGTGATGTCTAGTGTATTGTGTGGGACGATCACTCATGTCGTGGTGTCTAGTGTATTGTGTGGGACGATCACTCATGTCGTGATGTCTAGTGTATTGTGTGGGACGATCACTCATGTCGTGATGTCTAGTGTATTGTGTGGGACGATCACTCATGTCGTGGTGTCTAGTGTATTGTGTGGGACGATCACTCATGTCGTGGTGTCTAGTGTATTGTGTGGGACGATCACTCATGTCGTGATGTCTAGTGTATTGTGTGGGACGATCACTCATGTCGTGATGTCTAGTGTATTGTGTGGGACGATCACTCATGTCGTGGTGTCTAGTGTATTGTGTGGGACGATCACTCATGTCGTGGTGTCTAGTGTATTTGTGGACGATCACTCATGTCTAGTGTATTGTGTGGGACGATCACTCATGTCGTGATGTCTAGTGTATTGTGTGGGACGATCACTCATGTCGTGGTGTCTAGTGTATTGTGTGGGACGATCACTCATGTCGTGGTGTCTAGTGTATTGTGTGGGACGATCACTCATGTCGTGGTGTCTAGTGTATTGTGTGGGACGATCACTCATGTCGTGATGTCTAGTGTATTGTGTGGGACGATCACTCATGTCGTGGTGTCTAGTGTATTGTGTGGGACGATCACTCATGTCGTGATGTCTAGTGTATTGTGTGGGACGATCACTCATGTCGTGATGTCTAGTGTATTGTGTGGGACGATCACTCATGTCGTGATGTCTAGTGTATTGTGTGGGACGATCACTCATGTCGTGGTGTCTAGTGTATTGTGTGGGACGATCACTCATGTCGTGGTGTCTAGTGTATTGTGTGGGACGATCACTCATGTCGTGATGTCTAGTGTATTGTGTGGGACGATCACTCATGTCGTGGTGTCTAGTGTATTGTGTGGGACGATCACTCATGTCGTGATGTCTAGTGTATTGTGTGGGACGATCACTCATGTCGTGATGTCTAGTGTATTGTGTGGGACGATCACTCATGTCGTGATGTCTAGTGTATTGTGTGGGACGATCACTCATGTCGTGGTGTCTAGTGTATTGTGTGGGACGATCACTCATGTCGTGATGTCTAGTGTATTGTGTGGGACGATCACTCATGTCGTGATGTCTAGTGTATTGTGTGGGACGATCACTCATGTCGTGATGTCTAGTGTATTGTGTGGGACGATCACTCATGTCGTGATGTCTAGTGTATTGTGTGGGACGATCACTCATGTCGTGATGTCTAGTGTATTGTGTGGGACGATCACTCATGTCGTGGTGTCTAGTGTATTGTGTGGGACGATCACTCATGTCGTGATGTCTAGTGTATTGTGTGGGACGATCACTCATGTCGTGGTGTCTAGTGTATTGTGTGGGACGATCACTCATGTCGTGGTGTCTAGTGTATTGTGTGGGACGATCACTCATGTCGTGATGTCTAGTGTATTGTGTGGGACGATCACTCATGTCGTGATGTCTAGTGTATTGTGTGGGACGATCACTCATGTCGTGATGTCTAGTGTATTGTGTGGGACGATCACTCATGTCGTGGTGTCTAGTGTATTGTGTGGGACGATCACTCATGTCGTGATGTCTAGTGTATTGTGTGGGACGATCACTCATGTCGTGATGTCTAGTGTATTGTGTGGGACGATCACTCATGTCGTGGTGTCTAGTGTTTTTGGACGATCACTCATGTCTAGTGTATTGTGTGGGACGATCACTCATGTCGTGGTGTCTAGTGTATTGTGTGGGACGATCACTCATGTCGTGATGTCTAGTGTATTGTGTGGGACGATCACTCATGTCGTGGTGTCTAGTGTATTGTGTGGGACGATCACTCATGTCGTGATGTCTAGTGTATTGTGTGGGACGATCACTCATGTCGTGGTGTCTAGTGTATTGTGTGGGACGATCACTCATGTCGTGATGTCTAGTGTATTGTGTGGGACGATCACTCATGTCGTGATGTCTAGTGTATTGTGTGGGACGATCACTCATGTCGTGATGTCTAGTGTATTGTGTGGGACGATCACTCATGTCGTGATGTCTAGTGTATTGTGTGGGACGATCACTCATGTCGTGGTGTCTAGTGTATTGTGTGGGACGATCACTCATGTCGTGATGTCTAGTGTATTGTGTGGGACGATCACTCATGTCGTGGTGTCTAGTGTATTGTGTGGGACGATCACTCATGTCGTGGTGTCTAGTGTATTGTGTGGGACGATCACTCATGTCGTGGTGTCTAGTGTATTGTGTGGGACGATCACTCATGTCGTGATGTCTAGTGTATTGTGTGGGACGATCACTCATGTCGTGATGTCTAGTGTATTGTGTGGGACGATCACTCATGTCGTGGTGTCTAGTGTATTGTGTGGGACGATCACTCATGTCGTGGTGTCTAGTGTATTGTGTGGGACGATCACTCATGTCGTGGTGTCTAGTGTATTGTGTGTGACGATCACTCATGTCTAGTGTATTGTGTGGGACGATCACTCATGTCGTGATGTCTAGTGTATTGTGTGGTACGATCACTCATGTCGTGGTGTCTAGTGTATTGTGTGGTACGATCACTCATGTCGTGGTGTCTAGTGTATTGTGTGGGACGATCACTCATGTCGTGGTGTCTAGTGTATTGTGTGGGACGATCACTCATGTCGTGATGTCTAGTGTATTGTGTGGGACGATCACTCATGTCGTGGTGTCTAGTGTATTGTGTGGGACGATCACTCATGTCGTGGTGTCTAGTGTATTGTGTGGGACGATCACTCATGTCGTGGTGTCTAGTGTATTGTGTGGGACGATCACTCATGTCGTGGTGTCTAGTGTATTGTGTGGGACGATCACTCATGTCGTGATGTCTAGTGTATTGTGTGGGACGATCACTCATGTTGTGGTGTCTAGTGTATTGTGTGGGACGATCACTCATGTCGTGGTGTCTAGTATATTCATTCGATTAAATGATTGACTGACGAGACAATACAAACATACACACTGATTGACAGTTGATCATTCCAATTATTGAATAATATTTATATGACAAAACACAGTCTCATTGAGCGCTGGATTGCATATTTGGACGATTATTTTCTCTAAGCGGTTACTATGTGTGGTTGCTATGAAATACACAACGTCATATTATACATATTTGTTTTAGCTCCATTGCGAAATAAGTTCTTACAAGTTAGTTCAATCGCTCTCGATATCTCCATGATTGCGTATCATCCAACCTTATGTGCAGCTATCGATTTTATTTGGGATAGCGCGAAAGGTGTGTAGTTTAAGCCTTATATACACTGACTAGCCCGAAACGATCACATATATATTTACTGCAAGGTTATCCATAGCTTGGGTTCCAGTATGTCGATGTTTCAATTTTTAACTTCTATCAAAATGACAATATCAGAAACACAATACGGCCCAATAAGAGGACACATGTGGAGGATGTAACCCGTGAAGGGACCGCCTTCGAAAGAACGGATACAGGACTTGTCACCATGGGAATATCAGAAACACAATACGGCCCAATAGGAGGACACATGTGGAGGATGTAGCCCTTGAAGGGACCGCCTTCGAAAGAACGGATACAGGACGTGTCACCATGGGAATATCAGAAACACAATACGGCCCAATAGGAGGACACATGTGGAGGATGTAGCCCATGAAGGGACCGCCTTCGAAAGAACGGATACAGGACGTGTCAACATGGGAATATCAGAAACACAATACGACCCAATAGGAGGACACATGTGGAGGATGTAGCCATTGAAGGGACCGCCTTCGAAAGAACGGATACAGGACGTGTCAACATGGGAATATCAAAAACACAATACGACCCAATAGGAGGACACATGTGGAGGATGTAGCCCTTGAAGGGACCGCCTTCGAAAGAACGGATACAGGACGTGTCACCATGGGAAGAAAAAGGATGCCTCTTCGGATGTCTGCATAAGCATCACAGCAGTCGACATAAACTACTTGGAGAAACCAGTCGCCCACGTGCCTCTTCGGATGTCTGCATAAGCATCACAGCAGTCGACATAAACTACTTGGAGAAACCAGTGGCCCACGTGCCTCTTCGGATGTCTGCATAAGCATCACAGCAGTCGACATAAACTACTTGGAGAAACCAGTGGCCCACATGCCTCGGCGGAGGTGACTATAAATACAACTACAATATTATATTAGATTAGAGTTTCAGTCAGTTCTCGCTAGGTTTTGATATGTGACATTCATTAGTCGAATGACCAGTGCTGAGAGTTGTACGCAGATTAAAACAGACATTTAAATGTTTCAGCTGTAACACCTATTAGCCGATTGACCAATGTTCGACGTCCATTACGCAGATTCATCGAGCGTGTAATGGTACGTGAACTATGTAAAAGCTGCTAATCCATCCCTGATCTGTTCAGTGGTGGTTCTGGTTTCTTAAAACATATTAATAATAATGATAATAATAATAAAGACTTTATTTAACGAGAGTACTCATTTAACAAAAGTTAATCTACCATGACCCTCAACATATATACAATCAAATGCAATCAAAAGATAGCACTATAAGTGAGAACTGCACATTGGAATAATATAGTAATGTAAAAGCTGAAAAATAGAGAAACTATATTTAATATGTAATGGAATATGATGATATATGGAATTGGCTAGCAGAGTAGAAAATGGGAATGAGACAATTAATGATACTAGATCTATCTAACAATGTGCAGATTTGACTTGTAGTGGTATCTTCAAAATATGTATGAAATCAACTTAAAGACAGCAATTTTCCGATTCTAATAAATATAGCAATGGCAATACACGTTTATAATAACAGTAGAAGTACGCGATTAGTTTGAATTGTTATAGTTCCACCTTAAGTAGAGAATTTTGAACTGATATTCTACTTTGCGTGATAGTGCAGTTTTTCCACGCCAGAATAATACAAATCAATATTTTAAATATGTGTTAGTGTGATGATTAGTGACGTTTACTTAGTTTTTAGAAAGAAAGACATGTTTCACCTAGTATAAAATGATAGTGTCTCTTATAATTCTCATTTGTAGAATGGCTATGTGCAATGTATGTGTTCGAAATAATTGAAATGTATACATGTACTGTCAATGAGACAGAAATACAGATATAATTTGCACAATAATTGCCCGGTAATATATGTTGAAGCAAATGGGTTAGGCCACACGTTGTACCAGCATTAGTTACAGTCCTCCCAAGATATACATAACCTGTTACAGCATACGTTCGAAGATCGATTATCAAATCATGAACCCTTACGTCACTTCCTTAATCCTTTTCGCCCCTATAGGCTTTAACTACAGCTCTCCATCTGACCTGACCCGGTCGGTTGCCGCAAGCTTGGCTTGTCCCCCAGGAACCCTTAGTCAATACAAATTTATTTTAGCTCGATTGTGAAGCAAGTTCTTACAACTTATATTAATCACCCTCGAGACATCACTCATGCATGTACAAGATTCATTGTAATATTCTGAATACTCGATTGAGTCTTTTGTGTGAAACAACCAATACAATTTGTGATGAACAAAATGGTTTCAGGAAGAAGCGTAGTATCACAGATCACATCTCCTCTTTGAAAACTTAATTGATACAAGCAAATAAGCCAAGAAATCTACTGTATGTGCATTTATTGATTTTAGGAAAGCATACGATGTTATAAATATGGATAAATGTTGGCAAATACTGTGCGAACATGGTGTATGTGGTAAAATGTTTCTTGCTATCAAATCATTCTGTTCAACAGTATCATCATGTGTAAGGGTTAACTCATTTATCACGGAGTTTGATGTACACTGTGGGTTGAGACAGGGCTGTGTCCTGTCGCCTATGTTGTTTAATATATACATAAGTAATTTAGCTAAAGTCATTTAATGTTGATGGCGATTTTATTATATGCTGATGATATTGTGTTGATAACCGAAACTGCTGACGATTTTCAAACTCTTAAATGTTATTGCCGAATGGTGTAGTGTAAATGACTATGTCTATTAATATCAACACAATCAATACATGTATTATGCATTTACGTCCTGTGTCATTCCAAATAACTGATTTTCGGTTTGAATGTGGTAACATAATTATCAGCATTGTTGATACCTTGGTATTGTTCTTCATGAACACTTGGACTTTAATGTAATTGCCAAGGCAGTTGCCCAAATTGCAAGCCGTGCTCTTGGGATGTTGATAGCAAAATGCAAAGTAATCGGTGGTGTTCCATATGACGTGTTCACACAATTGTACGACTCTAATGTTTGGCCCGGCCAGTAATGAGTTATTGTTCGTCTATTTGGGATGTAATCCACGAGGGAGAGAGAAGAGGCAATGTGGAATTCAAATGCCTTGCCGAAGAGCACACTATTAACGACTACAGCTGTGCGAGCACTCCGGGCCTTTCGCACGTGAAAAAGTCTCAGACTAACTATATTAAATCTTATAAAATGCATTATGTACATGTTTTCAGCTCTCTCACTACGCCACTTGCATTCTGTCGAGTTCAATTCCGTCTATGGCGAGGGACAATCACTAATGTTGCTAGAACGTGTGGCCCAACCATTGGCTAAGTTTCTACTTGTATAAATATTGTTAAATACATTTATACAGTTCAAAATTCTCTGGAACAATAACAATACAAACGAAGCACATATGTCTACTATTATTACTTCAGATGATATTTTACACAGTATTTATCCCATGTGTGCATTACCATTGCTATTAGTTACCATTGCTATTATGTCTTTAAGCTTATTTCATACCTATTTTCAAGATACCCCTATAAGTCATATCTGCACATTGTTATATAGATTTATTGCCACTAATTGGCTCATTCCCCTTCCTCTACTAGACAAGTCCGTAGTGTGGCGTCCGTGGTCCAGTGGTAGAGCGTCGGATTTGGAATCGAACGGTCCCGGGTTCGATACTCGGTCAGGCCACGTATGTAGTGTCATTGAGCAAGGCACCTCACATACATTGCTTAGTACTGGTTAATCGCTTAGGTCGGCTAAGCCTGCCCAGGAATACATGTCTATGTCTCCGCGATGGGTTTGATATTAAAGGAACATCCATCCATCCAAGTCCATATATCATCATATTCCATAGTATACTATAAAAATAAATATATATAGTTTCTCTACTTTTCACCTTTAACATTACTATATAATTCCAATGTGCAGTTTTCACTTATAGTCCTATCTTTTGATTGCATTTGATTTGTATATACATGTATGTTGAGGGCCTCGTGGTATATTGACGTTTGTTAGGTGAGTTCTCTCGTAAAGTAAAGTGTTTGTTTATTATAGTGTCACCCCTATTTAAAGGGCCAGCCATTTCTGACTTATGAGACACCTCTTTTTATGAACATCAGTACTTCCCGAATCATATGCTTGTATGCCAGGCTGGTAGGCAATCGGTAACCATTATTTAACTCGTTGGCGGTTCACCAACCGGCCATATCAGAACTAACCCCAGGCGAGATTCGAGCCTTCGATCTCCCGCTCCGTAGGCGGACGCCTTAACCACTGGGCCACGGAGACGGTATGTCTGTATGTATGTACGTGGCTCTGCTAATGACGGAATTATTCCAAACGACACTCATTCACAACACTGCTTGCTGTCATTAAACTTCACACCTTGCAATATAATAAACCATCAGGGAATATATATTTTTATTTCTAGCAGATCATTGCTAGATGAATAATTAATACAAATCATCAAGTCACACAGGATTTCTAGTAACCTAAAGTACATTCCCTATAATCTGTCACAGCATTTCTGAGGTACATGCATAGCCTGGGTTCCAGGAATGTTTCACTTTTTTGCTTCTGTAAAACGGCTCAATTAACGGTTAGGATGTTTTATTTATATGAAGTACGCGGCAAAATATACCAGCGCCTTTACCAATGCCAATACATGCACACAATACTTGATGTAATAGATACTGAGCTGAATGTCATTCACTTTTCGTCAATACTCGCAGATTCCATCTCACGGTATAGAGCCATTAACAGACGAGGAGAAATCTTTATTTTGGAAGTGCAAACTTACATCAAAAGTTCTCATCGTTTTTCGGCACTCTTGAATTAAATATACGTTATTTGCTTGTGAGACGGGTCTTGGTGTTGTGTCTGGCAACAACAGGTGGAATCATGCGTCACATGTATCAATCTAAGCAACATTTGGTCTTACTTGTTTTGTTTTTTATCTCTATACTCTTTTGAGTCATTTTTATTTTCATTATGTCTATGCGTGTTATTTTCTAAGTTTAATCAAACGTTAGTTTGACTGCTGGTGCGGGCCGTTGTTCTGGTGCGGGCCGTTGTCCTGGTGCGGGCCGTTGTCCTGGTGCGGGCCGTTGTCCTGGTGCGGGCCGTTGTTCTGGTGCGAGCCGTTGTCCTGGTGCGGTCCGTTGTCCTGGTGCGGGCCGTTGTCCTGGTGCGGGCCGTTGTTCTGGTGCGGTCCGTTGTCCTGGTGCGGTCCGTTGTCCTGGTGCGGGCCGTTGTCCTGGTGCGAGCCGTTGTCCTGGTGCGGTCCGTTGTCCTGGTGCGGGCCGTTGTTCTGGTGCGAGCCGTTGTCCTGGTGCGGTCCGTTGTCCTGGTGCGGGCCGTTGTCCTGGTGCGGGCCGTTGTCCTGGTGCGGGCCGTTGTCCTGGTGCGAGCCGTTGTCCTGGTGCGAGCCGTTGTTCTGGTGCGAGCCGTTGTCCTGGTGCGGTCCGTTGTCCTGGTGCGGTCCGTTGTCCTGGTGCGGTCCGTTGTCCTGGTGCGGGCCGTTGTTCTGGTGCGAGCCGTTGCCCTGGTGCGGTCCGTTGTCCTGGTGCGGGCCGTTGTCCTGGTGCGGGCCGTTGTCCTGGTGCGGGCCGTTGTTCTGGTGCGAGCCGTTGTCCTGGTGCGGTCCGTTGTCCTGGTGCGAGCTGTTGGTTGTCCTGGTGCGGTCCGTTGTCCTGGTGTGGTCCGTTGTCCTGGTGCGAGCCGTTGTCCTGGTGCGGGCCGTTGTCCTGGTGCGGGCCGTTGTCCTGGTGCGGGCCGTCTAATGTTCCTAAAACTTGTTGCCCAAACCATTTGTATTTTCATGCTATGTATTGTATCTGTTTGTGTATGACATATTTAATATTGATTTGAAATAAAATATGATTAAACTAATTCCTTGACAGCAAGACACTTTAAGGTTATATCGCTTTGACAGGCATTAGCTAGAAGTTTTGATCTACATAATATCGAAATGACAAGACTCGTACTTTGTAATGTATATGATAGGTCACTTACATTTAGATGTCGTAAGTTAGTTATGTTTTACGATTATTTAACGTCGCTACAGGTTGTGCGACGGGCAGTTTACCTAACAATACCTTTCCTTGGCAGGCTCCAGCGGTTAATCAGTACTTGGTGCACCAATCTCCGCAAGAAACTGCCAACTTTATCAGTACGTTTAATTCCTCATATGAAATCATTCGAACCCCCACCCCCAGTGAACCCCCACCCCCAGTGATCCCCCACCCCCAGTGATCCCCCACCACCAGTGATCCCCCACCCCCAGTGATCCCCCCAGTGAACCCCCACCCCCAGTGAACCCCCAGTGATCCCCCACCCCCAGTGATCCCCAACCCCCAGTGATCCCCCACCCCCAGTGAACCCCCACCCCCAGTGCCCCCCACCCCCAGTGCCCCACCCCCAGTGCCCCCGCCCAGTGATCCCCCCAGTGATCCCCCCCCCCAGTGCCCCCCACCCCCAGTGTCCCCCTAGTGACCCCCCAGTGCCCCCCAACCCCCAGTGCCCCCCAGTGATCCCCCCAGTGATCCCCCACCCCAGTGATCCCCCACCCCCAGTGATCCCCACCCCCAGTGACCCCCCGCCCCCAGTAATGCATCTCGTATGTCACTGTAATGCATCTCGTCACTGTAATACATCTCGTATGCCACTGTAATGCATCTCAAATGTCACTGTAATGCATATCGTATGTCACTGTAATTCATCTCATATGACACTGTAATGCATCTCGTATGTCACTGTAATGCATCTCGTATGTCACTGTAATGCATCTCGTCACTGTAATACATCTCGTATGCCACTGTAATGCATCTCACATGTCACTGTAATGCATCTCGTCACTGTAATGCATCTCGTATGTCACTGTAATGCATCTCGAATATCACTGTAATGCATCTCGTATATCACTGTAATGCATCTCGTATGTCACTGTAATGCATCTCGTATATCATTGTAATGCATCTCGTATGTCACTGTAATGCATCTCGTATGTCACTGTAATGCATCTCGTATGTCACTGTAATGCATCTCGTATGCCACTGTAATGCATCTCGTATGTCACTGTAATGCATCTCGTATGTCACTGTAATGCATCTCGTATGTCACTGTAATGCATCTCGTATGTCACTGTAATGCATCTCGTATGTCACTGTAATACATCTCGTATGTCACTGTAATGCATCTCGTATGTCACTGTAATGCATCTCGTATGTCACTGTAATACATCTCGTATGTCACTGTAATACATCTCGTATTCACTGTAATACATCTCGTATGTCACTGTAATGCATCTCGTCACTGTAATGCATCTCGTCACTGTAATGCATCTCGTCACTGTAATACATCTCGTATGTCACTGTAATGCATCTCGTATGTCACTGTAATACATCTCGTATGTCACTGTAATGCATCTCGTATGTCACTGTAATGCATCTCGTATATCACTGTACTGCATCTCGTATGCCACTGTAATGCATCTCGTATATCACTGTAATGCATCTCGTATGTCACTGTAATGCATCTCGTATATCACTGTAATGTATCTCGTATGTCACTGTAATGCATCTCGTATGTCACTGTAATGCATCTCGTATGTCACTGTAATACATCTCGTATGACACTGTAATGCATCTCGTATGTCACTGTAATGTATCTCGTCACTGTAGTACATCTCGTATGTCACTGTAATACATCTCGTATGTCACTGTAATGCACCTCGTATGTCACTGTAATGCATCTCGTATGTCACTGTAATGCATCTCATATGTCACTGTAATGCATCTCGTATGTCACTGTAATACATCTCGTATGTCACTGTAATACATCTCGTATGCCACTGTAATGCATCTCGTATGTCACTGTAATGCATCTCGTTTGTCACTGTAATGCATCTCATATGTCATTGTAATGCATCTCGTATGTCACTGTAATGCATCTCGTATGTCACTGTAATGCATCTCGTATGACACTGTAATGCATCTCGTATGTCACTGTAATGTATCTCGTCACTGTAATACATCTCGTATGTCACTGTAATGCATCTCGTATGTCACTGTAATACATCTCGTATGTCACTGTAATACATCTCGTATGCCACTGTAATGCACCTCGTATGTCACTGTAATGCATCTCGTATGTCACTGTAATGCATCTCATATGTCACTGTAATGCATCTCATATGTCACTGTAATGCATCTCATATGTCACTGTAATGCATCTCGTATGTCACTGTAATGCATCACGTATGTCACTGTAATACATCTCGTATGTCATTGTAATGCATCTCGTATATCACTGTAATTCATCTCGTATATCCCTATAATGCATCTCGTATATCACTATAATGCATCTCGTATGTCACTGTAATGCATCTCGTATGTCACTGTAATGCATCTCGTATGTCACTGTAATGCATATCGTATGTCACTCTAATGCATCTCATATGTCACTGTAATGCATCTCGTATATCACTGTAATGCATCTCGTATATCACTGTAATGCATCTCGTATGTCACTGTAATGCATCTCGTATGACACTGTAATGCATATCGTATGCCACTGTAATACATCTCGTATGTCACTGTAATGCATCTCGTATGACACTGTAATGCATATCGTATATCACTGTAATGCATCTCGTATGTCACTGTAATGCATCTCGTATGACACTGTAATGCATATCGTATGTCACTGTAATGCATCTCGTATATCACTGTAATACATCTCGTATATCACTGTAATACATATCGTATGTCACTGTTATACATCTCGTATATCACTGTAATGCATCTCGTATATCACTGTAATGCATCTCGTATATCACTGTAATACATCTCGTATGTCACTGTAATGCATCTCGTATATCACTGTAATGCATCTCGTATATCACTGTAATACATCTCGTATATCACTGTAATACATCTCGTATGTCACTGTAATGCATCTCGTATGTCACTGTAATGCATCTCGTATGTCAATGTAATGCATCTCGTATGTCACTGTAATGCATATCGTATGTCACTGTAATACATTTCGTATGTCACTGTAATGCATCTCGTATGTCACTGTAATGCATCTCGTATGTCACTGTAATGCATCTCGTATGTCACTGTAATGCATCTCGTATGTCACTGTAATACATCTCGTATGTCACTGTAGTGCATCTCGTCACTGTAATGCATCTCGTATGTCACTGTAATGCATCTCGTATGTCACTGTAATACATCTCGTATGTCACTGTAATGCATCTCGTTACTGCAATGCATCTCGTATGTCACTGTAATGCATCTCGTATGTCACTGTAATACATCTCGTATGTCACTGTAATGCATCTCGTTACTGCAATGCATCTCGTATGTCACTGTAATGCATCTCGTATGCCACTATAATGCATCTCGTATATCATGTAATGCATCTCGTCACTGTAATACATCTCGTATGTCACTGTAATGCATCTCGTATATCACTGTAATGCATCTCGTCACTGTAATACATCTCGTATGTCACTGTAATGCATCTCGTATGTCACTGTAATGCATCTCGTCACTGTAATGCATCTCGTATGTCACTGTAATGCATCTCGTATGCACTGTAATGCATCTCGTATGTCACTGTAATGCATCTCGTATATCACTGTAATGCATCTCGTCACTGTAATGCATCTCGTATGTCACTGTACTGCATCTCGTCACTGTAATACATCTCGTATGTCACTGTAATGCATCTCGTCACTGTAATACATCTCGTATGTCACTGTAATGCATCTCGTCACTGTAATACATCTCGTATGTCACTGTAATGCATCTCGTCACTGTAATACATCTCGTATGTCACTGTAATGCATCTCGTATGTCACTGTAATGCATCTCGTCACTGTATACATCTCGTATGTCACTGTAATGCATCTCGTATGTCACTGTAATGCATCTCGTCACTGTCATGCATCTCGTATGTCACTGTAATGCATCTCGTCACTGTAATACATCTCGTATGTCACTGTAATACATCTCGTCACTGTAATGCATCTCGTATGTCACTGTAATGCATCTCGTCACTGTAATACATCTCGTATGTCACTGTAATGCATCTCGTCACTGTAATACATCTCGTATGTCACTGTAATGCATCTCGTATGTCACTTTAATGCATCTCGACACTGTAATACATCTCGTATGTCACTGTAATGCATCTCGTATGTCACTGTAATGCATCTCGTCACTGTAATGCATCTCATATGTCACTGTAATGCATCTCGAATATCACTGTAATGCATCTCGTATATCAATTTAATGCATCTCGTATGTCACTGTAATGCATCTCGTATATCATTATAATGCATCTCGTGTGTCACTGTAATGCATCTCGTATGTCACTGTAATGCATCTCGTATGTCACTGTAATGCATTTCGTATGTCACTGTAATGCATCTCGTATATCATTATAATGCATCTCGTATGTCACTGTAATGCATCTCGTATATCATTATAATGCATCTCGTATGTCACTGTAATGCATCTCGTATGTCACTGTAATGCATCTCGTATATCACTGTAATGCATCTCGTATGCCACTGTAATGCATCTCGTATGCCACTGTAATGCATCTCATGTGTCACTGTAATGCATCTCGTATGTCACTGTAATACATCTCGTATGTCACTGTAATGCATCTCGTATGTCACTGTAATACATCTCGTATGTCACTGTAATGCATCTCGTATGTCACTGTAATGCATCTCGTATATCACTATAATGCATCTCGTATATCACTGTAATGCATCTCGTATGTCACTGTAATGCATCTCGTATGTCACTGTAATGCATCTCGTATGCCACTGTAATGCATCTCGTATGTCACTGTAATACATGTCGTATGTCACTGTAATGCATCTCGTATGTCATTGTAATGCATCTCGTATATCACTGTAATGCATCTCATATGTCACTGTAATGCATCTCGTATATCACTGTAATGCATCTCGTATGTCACTGTAATGCATCTCGTATGTCACTGTAATGCATCTCGTATATCACTGTAATGCATCTCGTATATCACTGTAATACATCTCGTATGTCACTGTAATGCATCTCGTATGCACTGTAATGCATTCGTATTCACTGTAATGCATCTCTATGCCACTGTAATGCATCTCGTATCCACTGTAATACATCTCGTATGCCACTGTAATACATCTCGTCACTGTAATACATCTCGTATGTCACTGTAATGCATCTCGTCACTGTAATGCATCTCGTATGTCATGTAATGCATCTCGTATGTCACTGTAATGCATTCGTATGTCACTGTAATGCATCTCATATGTCACTGTAATGCATCTCGTATATCACTGTAATGCATCTCGTATGTCACTATAATGCATCTCGTATGTCACTGTAATGCATCTCGTATGTCACTGTAATGCATATCGTATGTCACTGTAATGCATCTCATATGTCACTGTAATGCATCTCGTCACTGTAATGCATCTCGTATGTCACTGTAATGCATCTCGTATATCACTGTAATGCATCTCATATGTCACTGTAATGCATCTCGTATATCACAGTAATGCATCTCGTCACTGTAATGCATCTCGTATGTCACTTAATCATTCGTTCACTGTAATGCATCTCGTATATCACTGTAATGCATCTCGTATATCATATAATGCATCTCTATGTCACTGTAATGCATCTCGTATGCCACTGTAATGCATCTCGTATGCACTGTAATGCATCTCGTATGCCACTGTAATGCATTCGTATGCACTGTAATACATCTCGTATGCCACTGTAATACATCTCGTATGTCACTGTAATGCATCTCGTCACTGTAATACATCTCATATGTCACTGTAATGCATCTCGTATCACTGTAATGCATCTCGTATGTCACTGTAATGCATCTCGTATTCACTGTAATGCATCTCGTATATCACTGTAATGCATCTCTATGTCACTGTAATGCATCTCGTGTGTCACTGTAATGCATCTCGTCACTGTAATACATCTCGTATGTCACTGTAATGCATCTCTCACTGTAATGCATCTCGTCACTGTAATGCATCTCGTATGTCACTGTAATGCATCTCGTATGTCACTGTAATTCATCTCGTATGTCACTGTAATGCATCTCGTATATCACTATAATGCATCTCGTATATCACTGTAATACATCTCGTATGTCACTGTAATGCATCTCGTATGCCACTGTAATGCATATCGTATGTCACTGTAATGCATCTCGTATGCCGCTGTAATACATCTCGTATGCCACTGTAATACATCTCGTATGCCACTGTAATGCATCTCGTATGTCACTGTAATACATCTCGTATGTCACTGTAATGCATCTCGTATGTCACTGTAATACATCTCGTATGTCACTGTAATACATCTCATATGTCACTGTAATGCATCTCGTATGTCACTGTAATGCTTCTCGTATGTCACTGTAATGCATCTCGTCACTGTAATACATCTCGTATGCCACTGTAATGCATCTCACATGTCACTGTAATGCATCTCGTATGTCACTGTAATTCATCTCATATGACACTGTAATGCATCTCGTATGTCACTGTAATGCATCTCGTATGTCACTGTAATGCATCTCGTCACTGTAATACATCTCGTATGCCACTGTAATGCATCTCACATATCACTGTAATGCATCTCGTATGTCACTGTAATGCATCTCGTATATCACTGTAATGCATCTCGTATGCCACTGTAATGCATCTCGTATGTCACTGTAATGCATCTCGTATGTCACTGTAATGCATCTCGTATGTCACTGTAATACATCTCGTATGTCACTTTAATGTATCTCGTCACTGTAATACATCTCGTATGTCACTGTAATGCATCTCGTATGTCACTGTAATGCATCTCGTCACTGTAATGCATCTCGTATGTCACTGTAATGCATCTCGTATGCCACTGTAATGCATCTCGAATATCACTGTAATGCATCTCGTATATCAATTTAATGCATCTCGTATGTCACTGTAATGCATCTCGTATATCATTATAATGCATCTCGTATGTCACTGTAATGCATCTCGTCACTGTAATGCATCTCGTCACTGTAATACATCTCGTATGTCACTGTAATGCATCTCGTATGTCACTGTAATACATCTCGTTTGTCACTGTAATGCATCTCGTATGTCACTGTAATGCATCTCGTATATCACTGTAATGCATCTCGTATGCCACTGTAATGCATCTCGTTTGTCACTGTAATGCATCTCGTATGTCACTGTAATGCATCTCGTATGTCACTGTAATACATCTCGTATGACACTGTAATGCATCTCGTATGTCACTGTAATGTATCTCGTCACTGTAATACATCTCGTATGTCACTGTAATGCATCTCGTCATTGTAATGCATCTTATGTGTCACTGTAATGCATCTCGTCACTGTAATACATCTCGTATGTCACTGTAATGCATCTCGTCACTGTAATGCATCTCATGTGTCACTGTAATGCATCTCGTCACTGTAATACATCTCGTATGTCACTGTAATGCATCTCGTATGTCACTGTAATGCATCTCGTATGTCACTGTAATGCATCTCGTATGCCACTGTAATGCATCTCGTATATCACTATAATGCATCTCGTATATCACTGTAATACATCTCGTATGTCACTGTAATGCATCTCGTATGCCACTGTAATGCATATCGTATGTCACTGTAATGCATCTCGTATGCCTGTAATACATCTCGTATGCCACTGTAATACATCTCGTATATCACTGCAATGCATCTCGTATGTCACTGTAATGCATCTCGTATGTCACTGTAATGCATCTCATATGTCACTGTAATACATCTCGTATGTCACTGTAATGCATCTCGTCACTGTAATGCATCTCGTATGTCACTGTAATGCATCTCGTATGTCACTGTAATACATCTCGTATGTCACTGTAGTGCATCTCGTCACTGTAATGCATCTCGTATGTCACTGTAATGCATCTCGTATGTCACTGTAATACATCTCGTATGTCACTCTAATGCATCTCGTTACTGCAATGCATCTCTTATGTCACTGTAATGCATCTCGTATGCCACTATAATGCATCTCGTATATCATTATAATGCATCTCGTATGTCACTGTAATGCATCTCGTATGTCACTGTAATGCATCTCGTATGTCACTATAATGCATCTCGTATTTCACTGTAATGCATCTCGTATATCACTATAATTCATCTCGTATATCACTGTAATACATCTCGTATGTCACTGTAATGCATCTCGTATGCCACTGTAATACATCTCGTATGACACTGTAATGCATCTCGTATGTCACTGTAATACATCTCGTATATCACTGTAATGCATCTCGTCACTGTAATGCATCTCATGTGTCACTGTAATGCATCTCGTATGTCACTGTAATTCATCTCATATGACACTGTAATGCATCTCGTATGTCACTGTAATGCATCTCGTATGTCACTGTAATGCATCTCGTCACTGTAATACATCTCGTATGCCACTGTAATGCATCTCACATATCACTGTAATGCATCTCGTATGTCACTGTAATGCATCTCGTATGCCACTGTAATACATCTCGTATGACACTGTAATGCATCTCGTATGTCACTGTAATACATCTCGTATATCACTGTAATGCATCTCGTATGTCACTGTAATGCATCTCGTATATCACTGTAATGCATCTCGTATGTCACTGTAATGCATCTCGTATATCACTGTAATGCATCTCGTATGTCACTGTAATGCATCTCGTATATCACTGTAATCATCTCTATTCACTGTAATGCATCTCGTATATCACTGTAATACATCTCGTATGTCACTGTAATGCAACTCGTATATCCTAGTAATGCATCTCGTATGTCACTGTAATGCATCTCGTATGTCACTGTAATGCATCTCGTATGTCACTGTAATGCATCTCGTATGTCACTGTAATGCATCTCGTATGTCACTGTAATACATCTCGTATGTCACTGTAATGCATCTCGTATGTCACTGTAATGCATCTCGTATGTCACTGTAATGCATCTCGTATGTCACTGTAATGCATCTCGTATATCACTGTAATGCATCTCGTATATCACTGTAATACACTCGTCACTGTAATGCATCTCGTATATCACTGTAATGCATCTCGTCAATGTAATGCATCTCATATGTCACTGTAATGCATCCACAAACATCTCGTATGTCACTGTAATGCATCTCGTATGTCACTGTAATGCATCTCGTATGTCACTGTAATGCATCTCGTATGTCACTGTAATGCATCTCGTATATCACTATAATGCATCTCGATCACTGTAATACATCTCGTATGTCACTGTAATGCATCTCGTATGTCACTGTAATGCATCTCGTATGTCACTGTAATGCATCTCGTATGTCACTGTAATGCATCTCGTATCACTGTAATACATCTCTATCCACTGTAATGCATCTCGTATATCACTGTAATACATCTCGTATGTCACTGTAATGCATCTCGTCACTGTAATGCATCTCGTATGTCAATGTAATGCATCTCGTATCACTGTAATGCATCTCGTATGTCACTGTAATGCATCTCGTATGTCACTGTAATGCATCTCGTATTCACTGTAATGCATCTCGTATTCACTATAATGCATCTCGTATGTCACTGTAATGCATCTCGTATGTCACTGTAATGCATCTCGTATGTCACTGTAATGCATCTCGTATGTCACTGTAATGCATCTCGTCACTGTAATGCATCTCGTATGTCACTGTAATGCATCTCGTATGTCACTGTAATGCATCTCGTATGTCACTGTAATGCATCTCGTATACACGTTGTCGTATGTTCATCTCGTATTCACTGTAATGCATCTCGAATATCACTGTAATGCATCTCGTATATCACTGTAATGCATCTCGTATATCACTATAATGCATCTCGTATGTCACTGTAATGCATCTCGTATGCACTGTAATGCATCTCGTCACTGTAATGCATCTCTATCACTGTAATGCATCTCTATGCACTTAATCATCTCGTATGTCACTGTAATACATCTCGTATGTCACTGTAATGCATCTCGTCACTGTAATACATCTCATATGTCACTGTAATGCATCTCGTATCACTGTAATGCATCTCGTATGTCACTGTAATGCATCTCGTATATCACTGTAATGCATCTCGTATATCACTGTAATACATCTCGTATATCACTGTAATGCATCTCGTATGTCACTGTAATGCATCTCGTCACTGTAATGCATCTCGTATGTCACTGTAATGCATCTCGTATGTCACTGTAATGCATCTCGTCACTGTAATGCATCTCGTATATCACTGTAATGCATCTCGCACTTAATACATCTCGTATATCACTGTAATGCATCTCGTATGTCACTGTAATGCATCTCGTATGTCACTGTAATACATCTCGTATGTCACTGTAATGCATCTCGTATATCACTATAATGCATCTCGTATATCACTGTAATACATCTCGTATGTCACTGTAATGCATCTCGTATGCCACTGTAATGCATATCGTATGTCACTGTAATGCATCTCGTATGCCGCTGTAATACATCTCGTATGCCACTGTAATACATCTCGTATATCACTGCAATGCATCTCGTATGTCACTGTAATACATCTCGTATGTCACTGTAATGCATCTCATATGTCACTGTAATACATCTCGTATGTCACTGTAATACATCTCATATGTCACTGTAATGCATCTCGTATGTCACTGTAATGCTTCTCGTATGTCACTGTAATGCATCTCGTCACTGTAATACATCTCGTATGCCACTGTAATGCATCTCACATGTCACTGTAATGCATCTCGTATGTCACTGTAATTCATCTCATATGACACTGTAATGCATCTCGTATGTCACTGTAATGCATCTCGTATGTCACTGTAATGCATCTCGTCACTGTAATACATCTCGTATGCCACTGTAATGCATCTCACATATCACTGTAATGCATCTCGTATGTCACTGTAATGCATCTCGTATATCACTGTAATGCATCTCGTATGCCACTGTAATGCATCTCGTATGTCATTGTAATGCATCTCGTATGTCACTGTAATGCATCTCGTATGTCACTGTAATACATCTCGTATGTCACTTTAATGTATCTCGTCACTGTAATACATCTCGTATGTCACTGTAATGCATCTCGTATGTCACTGTAATGCATCTCGTCACTGTAATGCATCTCGTATGTCACTGTAATGCATCTCGTATGCCACTGTAATGCATCTCGAATATCACTGTAATGCATCTCGTATATCAATTTAATGCATCTCGTATGTCACTGTAATGCATCTCGTATATCATTATAATGCATCTCGTATGTCACTGTAATGCATCTCGTCACTGTAATGCATCTCGTCACTGTAATACATCTCGTATGTCACTGTAATGCATCTCGTATGTCACTGTAATACATCTCGTTTGTCACTGTAATGCATCTCGTATGTCACTGTAATGCATCTCGTATATCACTGTAATGCATCTCGTATGCCACTGTAATGCATCTCGTTTGTCACTGTAATGCATCTCGTATGTCACTGTAATGCATCTCGTATGTCACTGTAATACATCTCGTATGACACTGTAATGCATCTCGTATGTCACTGTAATGTATCTCGTCACTGTAATACATCTCGTATGTCACTGTAATGCATCTCGTCATTGTAATGCATCTTATGTGTCACTGTAATGCATCTCGTCACTGTAATACATCTCGTATGTCACTGTAATGCATCTCGTCACTGTAATGCATCTCATGTGTCACTGTAATGCATCTCGTCACTGTAATACATCTCGTATGTCACTGTAATGCATCTCGTATGTCACTGTAATGCATCTCGTATGTCACTGTAATGCATCTCGTATGCCACTGTAATGCATCTCGTATATCACTATAATGCATCTCGTATATCACTGTAATACATCTCGTATGTCACTGTAATGCATCTCGTATGCCACTGTAATGCATATCGTATGTCACTGTAATGCATCTCGTATGCCGTGGTAATACATCTCGTATGCCACTGTAATACATCTCGTATATCACTGCAATGCATCTCGTATGTCACTGTAATACATCTCGTATGTCACTGTAATGCATCTCATATGTCACTGTAATACATCTCGTATGTCACTGTAATGCATCTCGTCACTGTAATGCATCTCGTATGTCACTGTAATGCATCTCGTATGTCACTGTAATACATCTCGTATGTCACTGTAGTGCATCTCGTCACTGTAATGCATCTCGTATGTCACTGTAATGCATCTCGTATGTCACTGTAATACATCTCGTATGTCACTCTAATGCATCTCGTTACTGCAATGCATCTCTTATGTCACTGTAATGCATCTCGTATGCCACTATAATGCATCTCGTATATCATTATAATGCATCTCGTATGTCACTGTAATGCATCTCGTATGTCACTGTAATGCATCTCGTATGTCACTATAATGCATCTCGTATTTCACTGTAATGCATCTCGTATATCACTATAATTCATCTCGTATATCACTGTAATACATCTCGTATGTCACTGTAATGCATCTCGTATGCCACTGTAATACATCTCGTATGACACTGTAATGCATCTCGTATGTCACTGTAATACATCTCGTATATCACTGTAATGCATCTCGTCACTGTAATGCATCTCATGTGTCACTGTAATGCATCTCGTATGTCACTGTAATTCATCTCATATGACACTGTAATGCATCTCGTATGTCACTGTAATGCATCTCGTATGTCACTGTAATGCATCTCGTCACTGTAATACATCTCGTATGCCACTGTAATGCATCTCACATATCACTGTAATGCATCTCGTATGTCACTGTAATGCATCTCGTATGCCACTGTAATACATCTCGTATGACACTGTAATGCATCTCGTATGTCACTGTAATACATCTCGTATATCACTGTAATGCATCTCGTATGTCATTGTAATGCATCTCGTATATCACTGTAATGCATCTCATATGTCACTGTAATGCATCTCGTATATCACTGTAATGCATCTCGTATGTCACTGTAATGCATCTCGTATATCACTGTAATGCATCTCATATGTCACTGTAATGCATCTCGTATATCACTGTAATACATCTCGTATGTCACTGTAATGCATCTCGTCACTGTAATGCATCTCGTATATCACTGTAATGCATCTCGTATGTCACTATAATGCATCTCGTATGTCACTGTAATGCATCTCGTATGTCACTGTAATGCATCTCGTATATCACTGTAATGCATCTCATATGTCACTGTAATGCATCTCGTATATCACTGTAATGCATCTCGTATGTCACTGTAATGCATCTCGTATATCACTGTAATGCATCTCATATGTCACTGTAATGCATCTCGTATATCACTGTAATACATCTCGTATGTCACTGTAATGCATCTCGTCACTGTAATGCATCTCGTATATCACTGTAATGCATCTCGTCACTGTAATGCATCTCATGTGTCACTGTAATGCATCTCGCCACTTTAATACATCTCGTATGTCACTGTAATGCATCTCGTATGTCACTGTAATGCATCTCGTATGTCACTGTAATTCATCTCGTATGTCACTGTAATGCATCTCGTATATCACTATAATGCATCTCGTATATCACTGTAATACATCTCGTATGTCACTGTAATGCATCTCGTATGCCACTGTAATGCATATCGTATGTCACTGTAATGCATCTCGTATGCCGCTGTAATACATCTCGTATGTCACTGTAATACATCTCGTATGCCACTGTAATGCATCTCGTATATCACTGTAATGCATCTCGTCACTGTAATGCATCTCGTATGTCACTGTAATGCATCTCGTATGCCACTGTAATGCATCTCGTATGTCACTGTAATACATGTCGTATGTCACTGTAATGCATCTCGTATGTCATTGTAATGCATCTCGTATATCACTGTAATGCATCTCATATGTCACTGTAATGCATCTCGTATATCACTGTAATGCATCTCGTATGTCACTGTAATGCATCTCGTATATCACTGTAATGCATCTCATATGTCACTGTAATGCATCTCGTATATCACTGTAATACATCTCGTATGTCACTGTAATGCATCTCGTCACTGTAATGCATCTCGTATATCACTGTAATGCATCTCGTATGTCACTATAATGCATCTCGTATGTCACTGTAATGCATCTCGTATGTCACTGTAATGCATCTCGTATATCACTGTAATGCATCTCATATGTCACTGTAATGCATCTCGTATATCACTGTAATGCATCTCGTATGTCACTGTAATGCATCTCGTATATCACTGTAATGCATCTCATATGTCACTGTAATGCATCTCGTATATCACTGTAATACATCTCGTATGTCACTGTAATGCATCTCGTCACTGTAATGCATCTCGTATATCACTGTAATGCATCTCGTCACTGTAATGCATCTCATGTGTCACTGTAATGCATCTCGCCACTTTAATACATCTCGTATGTCACTGTAATGCATCTCGTATGTCACTGTAATGCATCTCGTATGTCACTGTAATTCATCTCGTATGTCACTGTAATGCATCTCGTATATCACTATAATGCATCTCGTATATCACTGTAATACATCTCGTATGTCACTGTAATGCATCTCGTATGCCACTGTAATGCATATCGTATGTCACTGTAATGCATCTCGTATGCCGCTGTAATACATCTCGTATGCCACTGTAATACATCTCGTATATCACTGCAATGCATCTCGTATGTCACTGTAATACATCTCGTATGTCACTGTAATACATCTCGTATGTCACTGTAATACATCTCATATGTCACTGTAATGCATCTCGTATGTCACTGTAATGCTTCTCGTATGTCACTGTAATGCATCTCGTCACTGTAATACATCTCGTATGCCACTGTAATGCATCTCACATGTCACTGTAATGCATCTCGTATGTCACTGTAATTCATCTCATATGACACTGTAATGCATCTCGTATGTCACTGTAATGCATCTCGTATGTCACTGTAATGCATCTCGTCACTGTAATACATCTCGTATGCCACTGTAATGCATCTCACATATCACTGTAATGCATCTCGTATGTCACTGTAATGCATCTCGTATATCACTGTAATGCATCTCGTATGCCACTGTAATGCATCTCGTATGTCATTGTAATGCATCTCGTATGTCACTGTAATGCATCTCGTATGTCACTGTAATACATCTCGTATGTCACTTTAATGTATCTCGTCACTGTAATACATCTCGTATGTCACTGTAATGCATCTCGTATGTCACTGTAATGCATCTCGTCACTGTAATGCATCTCGTATGTCACTGTAATGCATCTCGTATGCCACTGTAATGCATCTCGAATATCACTGTAATGCATCTCGTATATCAATTTAATGCATCTCGTATGTCACTGTAATGCATCTCGTATATCATTATAATGCATCTCGTATGTCACTGTAATGCATCTCGTCACTGTAATGCATCTCGTCACTGTAATACATCTCGTATGTCACTGTAATGCATCTCGTATGTCACTGTAATACATCTCGTTTGTCACTGTAATGCATCTCGTATGTCACTGTAATGCATCTCGTATATCACTGTAATGCATCTCGTATGCCACTGTAATGCATCTCGTTTGTCACTGTAATGCATCTCGTATGTCACTGTAATGCATCTCGTATGTCACTGTAATACATCTCGTATGACACTGTAATGCATCTCGTATGTCACTGTAATGTATCTCGTCACTGTAATACATCTCGTATGTCACTGTAATGCATCTCGTCATTGTAATGCATCTTATGTGTCACTGTAATGCATCTCGTCACTGTAATACATCTCGTATGTCACTGTAATGCATCTCGTCACTGTAATGCATCTCATGTGTCACTGTAATGCATCTCGTCACTGTAATACATCTCGTATGTCACTGTAATGCATCTCGTATGTCACTGTAATGCATCTCGTATGTCACTGTAATGCATCTCGTATGCCACTGTAATGCATCTCGTATATCACTATAATGCATCTCGTATATCACTGTAATACATCTCGTATGTCACTGTAATGCATCTCGTATGCCACTGTAATGCATATCGTATGTCACTGTAATGCATCTCGTATGCCGTGGTAATACATCTCGTATGCCACTGTAATACATCTCGTATATCACTGCAATGCATCTCGTATGTCACTGTAATACATCTCGTATGTCACTGTAATGCATCTCATATGTCACTGTAATACATCTCGTATGTCACTGTAATGCATCTCGTCACTGTAATGCATCTCGTATGTCACTGTAATGCATCTCGTATGTCACTGTAATACATCTCGTATGTCACTGTAGTGCATCTCGTCACTGTAATGCATCTCGTATGTCACTGTAATGCATCTCGTATGTCACTGTAATACATCTCGTATGTCACTCTAATGCATCTCGTTACTGCAATGCATCTCTTATGTCACTGTAATGCATCTCGTATGCCACTATAATGCATCTCGTATATCATTATAATGCATCTCGTATGTCACTGTAATGCATCTCGTATGTCACTGTAATGCATCTCGTATGTCACTATAATGCATCTCGTATTTCACTGTAATGCATCTCGTATATCACTATAATTCATCTCGTATATCACTGTAATACATCTCGTATGTCACTGTAATGCATCTCGTATGCCACTGTAATACATCTCGTATGACACTGTAATGCATCTCGTATGTCACTGTAATACATCTCATATGACACTGTAATGCATCTCGTATGTCACTGTCATGCATCTCGTATGTCACTGTAATGCATCTCGTCACTGTAATACATCTCGTATGCCACTGTAATGCATCTCACATATCACTGTAATGCATCTCGTATGTCACTGTAATGCATCTCGTATGCCACTGTAATACATCTCGTATGACACTGTAATGCATCTCGTATGTCACTGTAATACATCTCGTATATCACTGTAATGCAACTCGTATGTCACTGTAATACATCTCGTTTGTCACTGTAATGCATATCGTATGTCACTGTAATGCATCTCATATGTCACTGTAATACATCTCGTATGTCACTGTAATGCATCTCGTCACTGTAATACATTTCGTATGTCACTGTAATGCATCTCGTATGTCACTGTAATACATCTCGTATGTCACTGTTATGCAACTCGTCACTGTAATGCATCTCGTATGTCACTGAAATGCATCTCGTATGTCACTGTAATACATCTCGTATGTCACTGTAATGCATCTCGTATGTCACTGTAGTGCATCTCGTATGCCACTGTAATACATCTCGTATGCCACTGTAATACATCTCGTATGCCACTGTAATGCATCTCGTATGTCACTGTAATGCATCTCATATGTCACTGTAATGCATCTCGTATGCCACTGTAATGCATTTCGTATGTCACTGTAATGCATCTCGTATGACACTGTAATGCATCTCGTATGTCACTGTAATACATCTCGTATGACACTGTAATACATCTCGTATGTCACTGTAATACATCTCAAGTCACTGTAATGCATCTCAGTCACTGTA
>CM026403.1:7356158-7373042 GCA_014843695.1 Archivesica marissinica
AGACTCGATGACACTAACTGTCTAGCATGAACTATCTAAGAACTGAAATATATGCGTTTACGGTTATCGACTGAAACTATTTTTCTGAAATACATTATTATATAAATAAAAAATATGTTAGTAAATTTTATTTCAGGGACGCATGGAGATTCTATACATATATTTGTTATTGCCTAATTACATGTTTCATATGCTGGTAGTAGGCATTTACTGGGGCATGATGATAGACACAAAATAAAACCAGTATCAATTGCATTATAATCTTATTCTTCATTATGTATGTATGTATATAATTTATATATACACTACATGGATATTGCTAAACGAATTCATGGTGCTACATTGTACATATCACATGCTTGAAGATTGTGCACATTTCCAAATAATATTCCACGAGCAACAGTTTCTACCCGGAAGTCGCGATAGCGCATTTGCTTCGAGTGTGATAGGCCTGATTAGCTGTTAAGCTTGTGTACTTAAATTTCACATTTCCTCTTCTCTCTCACGCATGGCGATGGATTCCATGAGGAATGATACATGTATACAATAATGTAAGAACATGTTTCGTAATTGAGCTAAACTAAATATCTATAAACTAATGCTCGTGGAATATTATTTTGAAGTTTAAAAATATGTTAGCTTGCTTCTTGTAATGAAGTTGAGACTCAACTTGTCGCATATGGATCTAGGAGCTTGTGACGAGTTAATCAATTGAATGGCACAACGGATGGGCACAGGTTAACAAGAGCACAACAGACTGTGACTATCTTATCCAATGTGGTGGATGCTCCGCCATTTGAGGACAAAACATAGTCAATAGGCAAAGTTGCCTCGAGAATGGTGTATTTCTGCCGAAGACAACCAATCACCCTTTCCACATGAATCCTCACATTGGCGATGCGTCTCGTTTGTTCAACGTCCTTGCCAGTTAGTTGCGGTTTTCCTTTTGTAAATGCTGGGATAGCTAGTTTGGCCCCAACCATACCCACACTATCGCTTATGTCAAAACCTCTGTCCGCAAGCACCAAATCACCAGGAAGCAACCTGTCAAGAAATTTGGAATTTTCTGTGACATATTTGTCACTTGTCCGTCCACCCCAGCCGTCGGATATGAATGATATGGTACCTTGTGGGGTAACTCCAATTAGGAATTTAACAGTATTATTATGTTTATACGACGACCAGGTCAGTGCACGTGCTTGTAGATTGGATGGCCTCTCCAAAAACACCTCAAAGCAGTCGATGATAACTACCACCTCTGTTCCAAAATGAACTCGAAAACACATTGGCATGGTTTCCCTCAGCTGTTCGCGATCAGGCCAAAGAATCATTGGCCTAAGTCTTGTATACATTACATCCAGCATATTTAAAAATAATCTAGAGACTGAAGATTTTGTAATTCTAAATCTCACTCCTAGATCCATATGCGACAAGTTGAGTCTCAACTTCATTACTGTCATTACAAGAAGCTGGTATTTTGACAATGTAGTCGACAGTGGAATATGTGGTTCCAGATATTCATACAATGTTTCCAGGGTGTCAAATTTGGGAAGACCCGTGTAATAACGCACTTTCTCATTATCATCCTTGAAAAAGTCCCGATCAAGTGTACCATTTATTAACTTTTCTTTAATACATGCATTTTCCACCAACAAACGTTGAAGTTCATTCTCCATACCGCGGATTGCACCAGAATGTAATTCAGTTTGTGACGACACTTCACGATCTGTCTCAGTGGATTCATCCATTTGCAGTTGGGGTATAGTCTGGGCAGCATCGTGCTGCCGTTTCCTCTTCTCAACTCTGTCGACTGTCCGGTGATATCGGTCCACATCCTGAGCTGTTGATTGTCCATCAACTTTCTCATGGCCCAATTTTAATGTTGGTGCCCAATCTGGATTTGTAGCATCATACAATGTTGATGGTTTCCCTGAAATAAAAATAAGAATTCCTTCATATAAATTAATATCACCAGTGTCAAAGTGACTGCACTCTCAATTCTAAGGAACTGAATTTGTATTATTTTAGTGCAGAAAATATATGGGCCAAATAATGAGTTTGCTACAAGTGTAACCATACTATCGTCCATGGCCCAGTGGTAGAGTGTCCGATTTGGAATCAAACGGTCCGTGGTTTGATGCTCAGTCAGGCCACGTATGTAGTGTCATTGAGCGAGGCACCTCACACACATTGCTTAGTACTGGTTAACTGCTTAGGTCGGCTAAGCCTGCCTAGGAAAATATGGATTATAAATGAAAATGTATCTAGGTCCCCGCAATGAGTTTGACATTAATGTAACATACACATGCAGAGTTACTATCCTATAATATATATCACCTAAAACCTGCCTCATTGTATTTAATTTGAGATCGAGATGTCTTGAGTTGAGGCGAAGTGTCCGACTCCAACAGATCAGAAATATACATGTACTGATCAAAAACTATGGCACCCAGACTTAGGCATACAATTATTCAGCTTGTAAAATAATACAGTGCTGGCTATTTAATCAAACTGGACGCAATTTTGCAACATAGCTTTGAATGTTTATGGAGAAAATGTGTGGAAATCTGCAGTTTTTCTTCCTCTAATGTCGAACCCCTGGTGGGGATGTAAGTGGTAGAACTTGTAAAACATCATTCACTGATACTCGGCAATATGATGAACGTTACATATTTATAAAGCTGTCGAATTATAAAAATGATAATTTACCTGTAACAAAATGTTCAGAACACACCCTCGTGTACTGCAAGTTACTCGGCTTGATGCTTCTATTAATGTGCGCCAGCCATGTTTCTCTTCTTTTTTGGGAAAGTTCATTTGTTTTCTCGCCTTGTGAAGTAATTACAGCAGGCAGTCTATAAAATGACACCTTGTCTCTTTTCCCCCGATTCGCACAACCGAATACACCACAAAAGTTAACCATTATCCATCTGATGCAATCTTAGCATAAAAATATGGCAAAATGGAGGCCCGTATCTCAACTTTGTGACAGCATGGTTGTGCCTCGACTTCGAGAAGATCAATTTTGGGTTTCAGGCTCTGTATGTTGAGATGCATGACACTTAGACCAGTAGACCACTATTGGTAAGACCAAGATAAGATGAAGACAGTGTGTCCGAACTATCAGAGTTGGATGATGGTCCAGGATTTGGATGTACATCACCTGACCTGCGTATTAAAGTTGTGAAGAGATAGCCAGAGACTGAAAATGAAAATAGATAGGAACAAGAAAGTTTGAGCATATATGGGTACGATGTGTTGTCCAGCTTACAGATAAATTGACGGCGGGCACTGTTGTATTCATAAGTCGTATGCATTATGGTGGGTGCTGGCGTTCGAATTCAGCATCAGGTACAGCCGTCTCTACCACGAATAACAAAAGAAACGGTGAAAGGACCAGTAAAGCCGTCCCCCCATGGATGAGTGACTCCAATAAAAAAATATAATGATGGATATCAGGGTGATATCCGAAAGACATAAAGTGTTTTGTCTAGGACAGTAAGTGTGTTGTCTAGGACAGTAAGTGTGTTGTCTAGGACAGTAAGTGTGTTGTCTAGGACAGTAAGTGTGTTGTCTAGGACAGTAAGTGTGTTGTCTCGGACAGTAAGTGTGTTGTCTAGGACAGTAAGTGTGTTGTCTCGGACAGTAAGTGTGTTGTCTAGGACAGTAAGTGTGTTGTCTAGGACAGTAAGTGTGTTGTCTAGGACAGTAAGTGTGTTGTCTCGGACAGTAAGTGTGTTGTCTAGGACAGTAAGTGTGTTGTCTCGGACAGTAAGTGTGTTGTCTAGGACAGTAAGTGTGTTGTCTAGGACAGTAAGTGTGTTGTCTAGGACAGTAAGTGTGTTGTCTAGGACAGTAAGTGTGTTGTCTAGGACAGTAAGTGTGTTGTCTAGGACAGTAAGTGTGTTGTCTAGGACAGTAAGTGTGTTGTCTCGGACAGTAAGTGTGTTGTCTGGGACAGTAAGTGTGTTGTTTAGGACAGTAAGTGTGTTGTCTCGGACAGTAAGTGTGTTGTCTCGGACAGTAAGTGTGTTGTCTCGGACAGTAAGTGTGTTGTCTCGGACAGTAAGTGTGTTGTCTCGGACAGTAAGTGTGTTGTCTCGGACAGTAAGTGTGTTGTCTCGGACAGTAAGTGTGTTGTCTCGGACAGTAAGTGTGTTGTCTCGGACAGTAAGTGTGTTGTCTCGGACAGTAAGTGTGTTGTCTCGGACAGTAAGTGTGTTGTCTCGGACAGTAAGTGTGTTGTCTCGGACAGTAAGTGTGTTGTCTCGGACAGTAAGTGTGTTGTCTAGGACAGTAAGTGTGTTGTCTCGGACAGTAAGTGTGTTGTCTAGGACAGTAAGTGTGTTGTCTCGGACAGTAAGTGTCTCGGACAGTAAGTGTGTTGTCTAGGACAGTAAGTGTGTTGTCTCGGACAGTAAGTGTCTCGGACAGTAAGTGTGTTGTCTCGGACAGTAAGTGTGTTGTCTAGGACAGTAAGTGTGTTGTCTCGGACAGTAAGTGTGTTTTCTAGGACAGTAAGTGTGTTGTCTCGGACAGTAAGTGTGTTGTCTAGGACAGTAAGTGTGTTGTCTAGGACAGTAAGTGTGTTGTCTAGGACAGTAAGTGTGTTGTCTCGGACAGTAAGTGTGTTGTCTCGACAGTAAGTGTGTTGTCTAGGACAGTAAGTGTGTTGTCTCGGACAGTAATGTGTGTCTCGGACAGTATGTTTGTCTCGGACAGTAAGTGTGTTGTCTCGGACAGTAAGTGTGTTGTCTCGGACAGTAAGTGTGTTGTCTCGGACAGTAAGTGTGTTGTCTAGGACAGTAAGTGTGTTGTCTCGGACAGTAAGTGTGTTGTCTAGGACAGTAAGTGTGTTGTCTCGGACAGTAAGTGTGTTGTCTCGGACAGTAAGTGTGTTGTCTAGGACAGTAAGTGTGTTGTCTCGGACAATAAGTGTGTTGTCTCGGACAGTAAGTGTGTTGTCTCGGACAGTAAGTGTGTTGTCTAGGACAGTAAGTGTGTTGTCTCGGACAGTAAGTGTGTTGTCTCGGACAGTAAGTGTGTTGTCTCGGACAGTAAGTGTGTTGTCTAGGACAGTAAGTGTGTTGTCTCGGACAGTAAGTGTGTTGTCTCGGACAGTAAGTGTGTTGTCTCGGACAGTAAGTGTGTTGTCTCGGACAGTAAGTGTGTTGTCTAGGACAGTAAGTGTGTTGTCTCGGACAGTAAGTGTGTTGTCTCGGACAGTAAGTGTGTTGTCTCGGACAGTAAGTGTGTTGTCTCGGACAGTAAGTGTGTTGTCTCGGACAGTAAGTGTGTTGTCTCGGACAGTAAGTGTGTTGTCTAGGACAGTAAGTGTGTTGTCTCGGACAGTAAGTGTGTTGTCTAGGACAGTAAGTGTGTTGTCTCGGACAGTAAGTGTGTTGTCTAGGACAGTAAGTGTGTTGTCTCGGACAGTAAGTGTGTTGTCTCGGACAGTAAGTGTGTTGTCTCGGACAGTAAGTGTGTTGTCTCGGACAGTAAGTGTGTTGTCTCGGACAGTAAGTGTGTTGTCTCGGACAGTAAGTGTGTTGTCTAGGACAGTAAGTGTGTTGTCTCGGACAGTAAGTGTGTTGTCTCGGACAGTAAGTGTGTTGTCTAGGACAGTAAGTGTGTTGTCTCGGACAGTAAGTGTGTTGTCTCGGACAGTAAGTGTGTTGTCTCGGACAGTAAGTGTGTTGTCTCGGACAGTAAGTGTGTTGTCTCGGACAGTAAGTGTGTTGTCTCGGACAGTAAGTGTGTTGTCTCGGACAGTAAGTGTGTTGTCTAGGACAGTAAGTGTGTTGTCTCGGACAGTAAGTGTGTTGTCTCGGACAGTAAGTGTGTTGTCTCGGACAGTAAGTGTGTTGTCTCGGACAGTAAGTGTGTTGTCTAGGACAGTAAGTGTGTTGTCTCGGACAGTAAGTGTGTTGTCTAGGACAGTAAGTGTGTTGTCTCGGACAGTAAGTGTGTTGTCTCGGACAGTAAGTGTGTTGTCTCGGACAGTAAGTGTGTTGTCTAGGACAGTAAGTGTGTTGTCTCGGACAGTAAGGGTGTGTGTTGTCTCGGACAGTAAGTGTGTTGTCTCGGACAGTAAGTGTGTTGTCTCGGACAGTAAGTGTGTTGTCTCGGACAGTAAGTGTGTTGTCTCGGACAGTAAGTGTGTTGTCTCGGACAGTAAGTGTGTTGTCTCGGACAGTAAGTGTGTTGTCTCGGACAGTAAGTGTGTTGTCTCGGACAGTAAGTGTGTTGTCTCGGACAGTAAGTGTGTTGTCTAGGACAGTAAGTGTGTTGTCTCGGACAGTAAGTGTGTTGTCTCGGACAGTAAGTGTGTTGTCTCGGACAGTAAGTGTGTTGTCTAGGACAGTAAGTGTGTTGTCTCGGACAGTAAGTGTGTTGTCTCGGACAGTAAGTGTGTTGTCTCGGACAGTAAGTGTGTTGTCTAGGACAGTAAGTGTGTTGTCTCGGACAGTAAGTGTGTTGTCTCGGACAGTAAGTGTGTTGTCTCGGACAGTAAGTGTGTTGTCTCGGACAGTAAGTGTGTTGTCTAGGACAGTAAGTGTGTTGTCTCGGACAGTAAGTGTGTTGTCTCGGACAGTAAGTGTGTTGTCTCGGACAGTAAGTGTGTTGTCTCGGACAGTAAGTGTGTTGTCTCGGACAGTAAGTGTGTTGTCTGGACAGTAAGTGTGTTGTCGGACAGTAAGTGTGTTGTCTCGGACAGTAAGTGTGTTGTCTAGGACAGTAAGTGTGTTGTCTCGGACAGTAAGTGTGTTGTCTCGGACAGTAAGGTGTTGTCTGGAGTAAGTGTGTTGTCTGGACAGTAAGTGTGTTGTCTATGGACAGTAAGTGTGTTGTCTCGGACAGTAAGTGTGTTGTCTCGGACAGTAAGTGTGTTGTCTCGGACAGTAAGTGTGTTGTCTAGGACAGTAAGTGTGTTGTCTCGGACAGTAAGTGTGTTGTCTCGGACAGTAAGTGTGTTGTCTCGGACAGTAAGTGTGTTGTCTGGACAGTAAGTGTGTTGTCTCGGACAGTAAGTGTGTTGTCTCGGACAGTAAGTGTGTTGTCTCGGACAGTAAGTGTGTTGTCTCGGACAGTAAGTGTGTTGTCTCGGACAGTAAGTGTGTTGTCTAGGACAGTAAGTGTGTTGTCTCGGACAGTAAGTGTGTTGTCTCGGACAGTAAGTGTGTTGTCTAGGACAGTAAGTGTGTGTCTCGGACAGTAAGTGTGTTGTCTCGGACAGTAAGTGTGTTGTCTCGGACAGTAAGTGTGTTGTCTAGGACAGTAAGTGTGTTGTCTCGGACAGTAAGTGTGTTGTCTCGGACAGTAAGTGTGTTGTCTCGGACAGTAAGTGTGTTGTCTCGGACAGTAAGTGTGTTGTCTAGGACAGTAAGTGTGTTGTCTCGGACAGTAAGTGTGTTGTCTAGGACAGTAAGTGTGTTGTCTAGGACAGTAAGTGTGTTGTTAGGACAGTAAGTGTGTTGTCTAGGACAGTAAGTGTGTTGTCTAGGACAGTAAGTGTGTTGTCTGGACAGTAGGGTAGTGTGTTGTCTCGGACAGTAAGTGTGTTGTCTCGGACAGTAAGTGTGTTGTCTCGGACAGTAAGTGTGTTGTCTAGGACAGTAAGTGTGTTGTCTCGGACAGTAAGTGTGTTGTCTAGGACAGTAAGTGTGTTGTCTAGGACAGTAAGTGTGTTGTCTAGGACAGTAAGTGTGTTGTCTAGGACAGTAAGTGTGTTGTCTAGGACAGTAAGTGTGTTGTCTGGGACAGTAAGTGTGTTGTCTGGGACAGTAAGTGTGTTGTCTCGGACAGTAAGTGTGTTGTCTGGGACAGTAAGTGTGTTGTCTCGGACAGTAAGTGTGTTGTCTAGGACAGTAAGTGTGTTGTCTGGGACAGTAAGTGTGTTGTCTGGGACAGTAAGTGTGTTGTCTCGGACAGTAAGTGTGTTGTCTGGGACAGTAAGTGTGTTGTCTCGGACAGTAAGTGTGTTGTCTGGGACAGTAAGTGTGTTGTCTCGGACAGTAAGTGTGTTGTCTAGGACAGTAAGTGTGTTGTCTAGGACAGTAAGTGTGTTGTCTGGGACAGTAAGTGTGTTGTCTGGGACAGTAAGTGTGTTGTCTCGGACAGTAAGTGTTTTGTCTAGGAAAGAGCTTGTTAGTAGGTTACTAAGTATTTTTGAACAGGTTATGTTACCTACTAGTAATATAACTATGTTGAATGCAGCTTTTTTTATTATTATACTTTATTTATTTTACAACGATTGCGAAGCAAGTTTGAACAACTTATATTAATCACTCTCGTTGGCTCAGATGTAAGCGTATATGTGGTCATTCATGTGGGAGGAAACCGGAGTTATAGATGTGTTTCACATGTAATATAAGAGTATGATGCAGTTTTGAATGGATAACAATCCCTTTTTTAAAATCGTATTATATTTTAAAATTGTATTCGATACAATGTATGATGCACATTTAGTTTGTTTCTTGAGGACTAGATTGTAAAGGATGTAGCTGCATATATTTATGAAATAACATTTCAAAGATGCATGCCAGTTTGGTTTTTGACAATAAGTGAATGATAACTTCGAACTATTACTGTAGTAGGTATTCTAGAGATGTTAATGTATTAACGTCAATATAGTTTATGTAGTAGGTATTTAGTACGTGTTCATCTCTATGCACCACCAAGACGAATAGCTTTGCCGTCGATTGGTACCATACTTCAGTCAGTGTAACAGAATGAACACCAACCCATACCAAAGCTCCAGTCTGAATATGACGCGACACCATGGTTACCGAAAAACAATCAGAAAAACATCATAAAAAATTCTTATTAATTTATTGATCTAAAAAATATCATGCACCAGTCCATGTCAGTTACTTGGGATTGAATGGGTTAAATAAATTTAAGTCAGTCAGTCAGCGCCTCACAACCACCATGTGCATTATACACCACTTGTACTAATAAGACAACAATGTCAGTCTATGGTGGTGGAGAGAGGACACCAACATTCTTTTTAAAACTTTATTTATTTTATTAAGTTTTAACAATTTATATTAATCACTCTCGTTGGCGCGGATGAAAGCGTAAATGTGGTAATTCGTGTGGGAGGAAACCGGAGTACCCGGAGAAAACCCACCTGTCCGATCTGGCGACAACCGTACCATCTCACATACTTCCCGGTCCGAGGATCTAACCCGGGTTGCATTGGTGAGAAGCGAGACACCAACATTTCCGGGGTAATAACCCACTATTCAATGCTCCAACATCCTCAAGCGACTGATAACGTTCACACATACTTATCATCATTATCAATTGTCCGTAATGGAGCAAAGTTCTAACGTCACCCAACTAGACCATTCGGTCATAGAGGCTCATAACGCTCTTGATTATGTTTCAGGTTTGATAACTATATATGGCCAGATGTATACGAATATTTGTCCTGGACAGGCGAGTTGAACATGAACGGTAAGTAATTGAGATACATTTCTGCTTGTTATATTTTTATGGCCATGGAGTAATTTTTACTCAAAACTAATGGTTGGTATCGATTCAGCACCCCCCAAAACCCCTAGTTAGACATCCCACAATGTAATATTTGCAATGTTTATGTTTCGCCTAGGCGTTATTTTTCGACATTTGACACTTTCCTTGCTTTTAATAAATCTTCTGAAATGGAGGAGTAAAATATACTATATATGTTTATCAGTTTAATCATATTTTATTTGCTATTTGACATTTATATTACATATATAATCATGACAAAGCAAAGAAAAGCAAATTGGGTTGGGCAACAAGTTCTAACAACATTAGTAAACCGTCCTCCCCAAGAGGCATGTTTATGTGGCCATGGATAAATTAGCCACGGCTACATAGATTACAAGGCAAGTAACATAAAATTACAACACTACCTGTTGGTTTAAACATATTTTATTTATCAAGATAAACATGACATATAACATCTGTACATATAACATCCATACACTACAACTATTAAGACAAGTGGATTGAATTGAAAGCTACATGAGCTTATGGCAATTCTCTCCATTACCTGTTGCCCATATGAGTTATTCCCTAATTCGCTCCGCTCAAACGTAAATAAATCATTTATCCCATAATCAATTAATTCTAGGGGGAAAAGAATCACAAACAAGATTTAGGATGGGCCATTTGCATTACTATGTTAATCATTTATTATATACATGTATAAACATTCTCATCAAGTTTAAACCTGCGACCATAAAATTAACTCTGTGTGCGAATATTAATGATTACAAACCTCACAACATAAATAAAACAGTGTGTGATGTAAAGTACACCATACTCTGTGTTAAAAGTATACATCTTGATATAAGACAGCCACGTAAATACGAAACTGTAGTGCCGGCTGCCCCAACCCACTCCCCTAATTATATTATATATAATATAATCTCCTCATCTTTTTCTATTATTTCTTTTTTGTGGAGGAGGAGGAGGAGGAGGAGGAGGAGGAGGAGGGGGGTAGAAAGAAACCATGCAACTATCCAGTGTGAAAAGGCCTTCTTTGCTGCCCCGTGACTTTCCCAACGAGCAGTATAACAATAAATGGTATCATAAATTAAGAGGCTAAAAACTGTTAACATCTATTATATCATTTGTTTGGCTCAAATCGGTACCGCAACGTAGATTAAACCTAATATAACATGTCTGAACTAACAGTCTTAGAACTTAAATCACATACATTGTAATTGAGAGTAGCTAGGTGACAAAGTAAAAACATAAAGCTAAAGTCCGAAATTAATTTTCTAAGCCGCCATTTATGTAGATGCCATTCCTCTGACGATTCGTCTCTTTGTAATCAATCACTGGATATAAACGCTTGGATAATCCTGGTAAAGGGCGTCGAACCTGTCGATAAATAAATTCAGATTTTAATAGAATTACCAGGTACCCCAAGATCTGCAACGATCAATACCCTCCACTTGCTGCCATTGCAAAACAGAATATTTTCATCAAAAACAGAACCTTAATCTTTCGAGACTGACGTATTCAATTCAGGGTGGGTGGGGGGGGCCAATAAACTGACGTGTATAGTGTAATGCAAACGACTTCGAATGGAGATAACTATCTACATTCCACTATTTATACTAACCGAAAATGCACGAAATAATCGTGCATATAAACACAACACTTGATTACACACCATTACCCGAATTACTGTAAACCTAGGATAAATATATTTATTCCCTAATTCGCTCCGCTCAAACGTAAATAAATCATTTATCCCATAATCAAGTAATTCTAGGGGGAAAAGAATCACAAACAAGATTTAGGATGGGTCATTTGCATTACCATGTTAATCATTTCGAACAATCACAAAGAACGGGTATTCTGGTTTTAAATTAATATGTAATTGACATGATTCTATAACATTTTACGAACATTCATGACAATAATATCAACGTAAAGGTCATCATTAGATACCAATACATTTGGTAACAAGTAAATCATCTTTCACATAGCCATCCTTGGCTCTCTCGCTGCGCCAACGGCCGTGTCGTCTAAATAATATATCTGATATGCCAGAATTAGCTGCCGCTGTCGCACCACCAGACCGTAAACTATTAAACCCCAAAAGTGATTTTGTAAACCGATAGATTAAAACATGCTGAGAATAATCATTCTAGACCTAGAATAAGATAGAGGAGGATCCTCTCAGTTTGGCACAATTCGTAGTCTTGAAATACGAAACTTGACGAAAAATAAATTCGTTGGACCCGTCAACAATAATAGCACATGTTAGATATTTCTGAAACATTGCAACAGGGCAGGCAACACCGTTAGTTTTTGTTATCAAACACCAATTGTCGTCCCTATATATGTCGGTTTTACATTTTGCTATGAAAATAGCGATATTATTCATAATTTTAACAGTCGATACCTAAATATATAAAAATAAGCATATCCAACTATAATATTAAATGATACTCGCGTCAATCAAGTCGTACATATGAAAACGCCTAATAGAATTACCATAATTCTGCATACATTACGAATTTTTAACAATCCAATAATCAAGTCGGATATCCTTCCTAAAAACGTAAACATTGTAAACCAATCCATGTAAGATCCACATGTTTTGTCAATAGATTATCTGCCTTCACAGCATCCAATATACTACCTGCCTTCACAGCATCCAATATACTACCTGCCTTCACAGCATCCAATATACTACCTGCCTTCACAGCATCCAATATACTACCTGCCTTCACAGCATCCAATATACTATCTGCCTTCACAGCATCCAATATACTACCTGCCTTCACAGCATCCAATAGACTATCTGCCTTCACAGCATCCAATATACTATCTGCCTTCACAGCATCCAATATACTATCTGCCTTCACAGCATCCAATATACTATCTGCCTTCACAGCATCCAATATACTATCTGCCTTCACAGCATCCAATATACTATCTGCCTTCACAGCATCCAATATACTATCTGCCTTCACAGCATCCAATATACTATCTGCCTTCACAGCATCCAATATACTACCTGCCTTCACAGCATCCACTATACTACCTGCCTTCACAGCATCCAATATACTATCTGCCTTCACAGCATCCAATATACTATCTGCCTTCACAGCATCCAATATACTATCTGCCTTCACAGCATCCAATATACTATCTGCCTTCACAGCATCCAATATACTATCTGCCTTCACAGCATCCAATATACTATCTGCCTTCACAGCATCCAATATACTACCTGCCTTCACAGCATCCACTATACTATCTGCCTTCACAGCATCCAATATACTACCTGCCTTCACAGCATCCAATATACTATCTGCCTTCACAGCATCCAATATACTATCTGCCTTCACAGCATCCAATATACTACCTGCCTTCACAGCATCCAATATACTACCTGCCTTCACAGCATCCACTATACTATCTGCCTTCACAGCATCCAATATACTATCTGCCTTCACAGCATCCAATATACTATCTGCCTTCACAGCATCCAATATACTATCTGCCTTCACAGCATCCAATATACTATCTGCCTTCACAGCATCCAATATACTACCTGCCTTCACAGCATCCAATATACTACCTGCCTTCACAGCATCCACTATACTATCTGCCTTCACAGCATCCAATATACTACCTGCCTTCACAGCATCCAATATACTATCTGCCTTCACAGCATCCAATATACTATCTGCCTTCACAGCATCCAATATACTATCTGCCTTCACAGCATCCAATATACTACCTGCCTTCACAGCATCCAATATACTATCTGCCTTCACAGCATCCAATATACTATCTGCCTTCACAGCATCCAATATACTACCTGCCTTCACAGCATCCAATATACTACCTGCCTTCACAGCATCCAATATACTATCTGCCTTCACAGCATCCAATATACTACTGCCTTCACAGCATCCAATATACTATCTGCCTTCACAGCATCCAATATACTACCTGCCTTCACAGCATCCAATAGTCTATCTGCCTTCACAGCATCCAATATACTATCTGCCTTCACAGCATCCAATATACTATCTGCCTTCACAGCATCCAATATACTATCTGCCTTCACAGTATCCAATATACTATCTGCCTTCACAGCATCCAATATACTATCTGCCTTCACAGCATCCAATATACTACCTGCCTTCACAGCATCCAATATACTACCTGCCTTCACAGCATCCAATATACTATCTGCCTTCACAGCATCCAATATACTATCTGCCTTCACAGCATCCAATATACTATCTGCCTTCACAGCATCCAATATACTATCTGCCTTCACAGCATCCAATATATTATCTGCCTTCACAGCATCCAATATACTACCTGCCTTCACAGCATCCAATATACTATCTGCCTTCACAGCATCCAATATATTATCTGCCTTCACAGCATCCAATATACTACCTGCCTTCACAGCATCCAATATATTTTCTGCCTTCACAGCATCCAATATACTACCTGCCTTCACAGCATCCAATATACTACCTGCCTTCACAGCATCCAATAGTCTATCTGCCTTCACAGCATCCAATATACTACCTGCCTTCACAGCATCCAATATACTACCTGCCTTCACAGCATTCAATAGTCTATCTGCCTTCACAGCATCCAATATACTATCTGCCTGCACCGTATCCAATATACTATCTGCCTTCACAGCATCCAATATACTATCTGCCTGCACCGTATCCAATATATTATCTGCCATCACAGCATCCAATATACTATCTGCCTTCACAGCATCCAATATACTACCTGCCTTCACAGCATCCAATATACTACCTGCCTTCACAGCATCCAATATACTATCTGCCTTCACAGCATCCAATATACTATCTGCCTTCACAGCATCCAATATACTATCTGCCTTCACAGCATCCAATATACTATCTGCCTTCACAGCATCCAATATACTATCTGCCTTCACAGCATCCAATATATTATCTGCCTTCACAGCATCCAATATACTACCTGCCTTCACAGCATCCAATATACTATCTGCCTTCACAGCATCCAATATATTATCTGCCTTCACAGTATCCAATATACTACCTGCCTTCACAGCATCCAATATATTATCTGCCTTCACAGCATCCAATATACTACCTGCCTTCACAGCATCCAATATACTACCTGCCTTCAAAGCATCCAATATACTACCTGCCTTCACAGCATCCAATATACTACCTGCCTTCACAGCATCCAATATATTATCTGCCTTCACAGCATTCAATATACTACCTGCCTTCACAGCATCCAATATATTATCTGCCTTCACAGCATCCAATATACTACCTGCCTTCACAGCATCCAATATACTACCTGCCTTCACAGCATCCAATATACTACCTGCCTTCACAGCATCCAATATACTACCTGCCTTCACAGCATCCAATATACTACCTGCCTTCACAGCATCCAATATACTACCTGCCTTCACAGCATCCAATATACTATCTGCCTTCACAGCATCCAATATACTACCTGCCTTCACAGCATCCAATATACTATCTGCCTTCACATCATCCAATATACTACCTGCCTTGACAGCATCAAATATACTATCTGCCTTCACAGCATCCAATATACTACCTGCCTTGACAGCATCCAATATACTACCTACCTTCACATCATCCAATATACTACTTGCCTTCACAGTATCCGATAGCCTATCTGCCTTCACAGCATCCAATAGCCTATCTGCCTTCAAAGCATCCAATAGCATGTCTGCCTTCAAAGCATCCAATATACGCTCAGCCTTCATAACATCCAATATACTATCTGCCTTCACACAGCATCCAATACACTACCTGCCTTCACAGCATCCAATATACTATCTGCCTTCACAGCATCCAATATACTACTGCCTTCACAGCATCCAATATACTACCTGCCACCAACTACGCCTACCACTCCTATATATCACACTAACATTAGCAGCGCATCCAATAATATCGGCCACCACAGCATCCACATATATATTAACCTGCCACCACAGCACCACAATATACTAGCTCGACACACCACCATCCCACTATGCCCCCCAGCATCCACTATACTATCTGCCACCCATTTAGTCATCCACTATAAGACTCACAGCAGTCAAGCATCCTACTACATCTATCCACTATTGCGGCCCCACAGCATTCCAATATATTATCTGCCTTCACAGCATACAATATACTATCTTGCCTTCACAGCATCCACAAGACTATCTGCCACCACAGCATCCAATATACTACCTGCCTTCACAGCATCCAATATACTATCTGCCTTCACAGTATCTAATATACTACTTGCCTTCACAACATCCAATATACTATCTGCCTTCACAACATCCAATATACTATCTACCTTCACAGCATCCAATCCACTACCTGCCTTCACAGCATCCAATATACTACCTGCCTTCACAGCATCCAATATACTACCTGCCTTCACAGAATCCAATATATACTGCCTTTCACAGCATCCAATATCTACTGGCCTTCACAGCATCTCAATATACTACCTGCCTTCACAGCATCCAATATACTACATGCTTTCACAGCATCCAATATACTACCTGCCTTCACAGCATCCAATATACTACCTGCCTTCACAGCATCCAATATACTACCTGCCTTCACAGCATCCAATACACTACCTGCCTTCACAGCATCCAATATACTATCTGCCTTCACAGCATCCAATATTTATTTGCCTTATCTGAAATCACAGCATCCAGCATCAATATACCTGATTGGTCACAGCATCCAATATATTATATGCCTTCACTAGCAGGCCACTATACATACATGTACCTTCACAGCATCCAAATGTATCTGCCTTCACAGCATCACATACTACCTGCCTCTCAATAACATTTCCAAGAACTATCTGCCTTACGATCCAATATATACCTGCTTCACAGTATCAATATACTATCTGCTTCACAGAATCCAATATACTACGGCCTTGCCTATCACCGTAGCCAATATATATGGCCTTCACAGCATCCAATATACTATCTGCCTCAACGTATACCTATCGACCGCCTTCACAGTATCCAATTTACTATCTTGCTTCAAAGCATACATATCCTAGTATACATTCGCCGTCCATAGCATCCAATATACTATCTGCCTTCACAGCATCCAATATACTACCTGCCTTCACAGCATCCAATATACTACCTGCCTTCACAGCATCCAATATACTACCTGCCTTCACAGCATCCAATATACTACCTGCCTTCACAGCATCCAATATACTACCTGCCTTCACAGCATCCAATATGCTATCTGCCTTCACAACATCCAATAGACTATCTGCCTTCAAAGCATCCAATAGCCTATCTGCCTTCACATCATC
>CM026403.1:7374042-7423282 GCA_014843695.1 Archivesica marissinica
ATATCTCCATACAAACAACAGCCATTTAACCCTTTCCTTCATAGAGATTTAAGTTAATATACTATATCTCCATACAAACAACAGCCATTTAACCCTTTCCTTCATAGAGATTTAAGTTAATATATTATATCTCCATACAAACGACAGCCATTTAACCCTTTCCTTCATAGAGATTTAAGTTAATATATTATATCTCCATACAAACGACAGCCATTTAACCCTTTCCTTCATAGAGATTTAAGTTAATATATTATATCTCCATACAAACGACAGCCATTTAACCCTTTCCTTCATAGAGATTTAAGTTAATATATTATATCTCCATACAAACGACAGCCATTTAACCCTTTCCTTCATAGAGATTTAAGTTAATATATTATATCTCCATACAAATGACAGCCATTTAACCCTTTCCTTCATAGAGATTTAAGTTAATATATTATATCTCCATACAAATGACAGCCATTTAACCCTTTCCTTCATAGAGATTTAAGTTAATATATTATATCTCCATACAAACGACAGCCATTTAACCCTTTCCTTCATAGAGATTTAAGTTAATATATTATATCTCCATACAAACGACAGCCATTTAACCCTTTCCTTCATAGAGATTTAAGTTAATATATTATATCTCCATACAAACGACAGCCATTTAACCCTTTCCTTCATAGAGATTTAAGTTAATATATTATATCTCCATACAAACGACAGCCATTTAACCCTTTCCTTCATAGAGATTTAAGTTAATATACTATATCTCCATACAAACGACAGCCATTTAACCCTTTCCTTCATAGAGATTTAAGTTAATATACTATATCTCCATACAAACGACAGCCATTTAACCCTTTCCTTCATAGAGATTTAGTAATATACTATATCTCCATACAAACGACAGCCATTTAACCCTTTCCTTCATAGAGATTTAAGTTAATATATTATATCTCCATACAAACGACAGCCATTTAACCCTTTCCTTCATAGAGATTTAAGTTAATATATTATATCTCCATACAAACGACAGCCATTTAACCCTTTCCTTCATAGAGATTTAGGTTAATATACTATTATATCTCCATACAAACGACAGCCATTTAACCCTTTCCTTCATAGAGATTTAAGTTAATATACTATTATATCTCCATACAAACGACAGCCATTTAACCCTTTCCTTCATAGAGATTTAAGTTAATATAGTATTATATCTCCATACAAACGACAGCCATTTAACCCTTTCCTTCATAGAGATTTAAGTTAATATACTATTATATCTCCATACAAACGACAGCCATTTAACCCTTTCCTTCATAGAGATTTAAGTTAATATACTATTATATCTCCATACAAACAACAGCCATTTAACCCTTTCCTTCATAGAGATTTAGGTTAATAATTATATCTCCATACAAACGACAGCCATTTAACCCTTTCCTTCATAGAGATTTAAGTTAATATACTATTATATCTCCATACAAACGACAGCCATTTAACCCTTTCCTTCATAGAGATTTAAGTTAATATACTATTATATCTCCATACAAACGACAGCCATTTAAACCTTTCCTTCATAGAGATTTAGGTTAATATTTATATCTCCATACAAACGACAGCCATTTAACCCTTTCCTTCATAGAGATTTACGTTAATATACTATTATATCTCCATACAAACGACAGCCATTTAACCCTTTCCTTCATAGAGATTTAAGTTAATATATTATATCTCCATACAAACGACAGCCATTTAACCCTTTCCTTCATAGAGATTTAAGTTAATATATTATATCTCCATACAAATGACAGCCATTTAACCCTTTCCTTCATAGAGATTTAAGTTAATATATTATATCTCCATACAAACGACAGCCATTTAACCCTTTCCTTCATAGAGATTTAAGTTAATATATTATATCTCCATACAAACGACAGCCATTTAACCCTTTCCTTCATAGAGATTTAAGTTAATATATTATATCTCCATACAAACGACAGCCATTTAACCCTTTCCTTCATAGAGATTTAAGTTAATATATTATATCTCCATACAAACGACAGCCATTTAACCCTTTCCTTCATAGAGATTTAAGTTAATATATTATATCTCCATACAAACGACAGCCATTTAACCCTTTCCTTCATAGAGATTTAAGTTAATATATTATATCTCCATACAAACGACAGCCATTTAACCCTTTCCTTCATAGAGATTTAAGTTAATATATTATATCTCCATACAAACGACAGCCATTTAACCCTTTCCTTCATAGAGATTTAAGTTAATATATTATATCTCCATACAAACGACAGCCATTTAACCCTTTCCTTCATAGAGATTTAAGTTAATATATTATATCTCCATACAAACGACAGCCATTTAACCCTTTCCTTCATAGAGATTTAAGTTAATATATTATATCTCCATACAAACGACAGCCATTTAACCCTTTCCTTCATAGAGATTTAAGTTAATATATTATATCTCCATACAAATGACAGCCATTTAACCCTTTCCTTCATAGAGATTTAAGTTAATATATTATATCTCCATACAAATGACAGCCATTTAACCCTTTCCTTCATAGAGATTTAAGTTAATATATTATATCTCCATACAAACGACAGCCATTTAACCCTTTCCTTCATAGAGATTTAGGTTAATATACTATTATATCTCCATACAAACGACAGCCACTTAGCTATCATGCAGTGGATAAGTAGTTGCCATATCTATCCCACCTCAATAGATATTACTTGGAATACATGAGATTCAAGCCTTTATTATGAACATTGGTTTGGCTACTACATTGTCAATGTATGTCATATTGGTAATGGTGTCAAGAGGTGCTTCTATGAGGGAAAGGATTAATGATACATTAGGACATTAATTTTGTACATACATAATTATATGGTTCCATGGTAGAATATCGGATTTGGAATTGAGGGGTCCCGGGTTCGAAACTCGGTCCCGGCACGTATGTAGCATCCTTGAGCAATGCATCTCACACACATTGCTTAGTAATGGTTAACCGCTTAGATCGCCTAAGTCTGTCCAGGAAAACATGCCTAGGTCCTTGCAACGGGTTGGACATAAATGAAAAGAGATATGTCCGATTGCGCAGTGGTTAGCACGCTCGTTTATCGTCAATGCAACCCAGGTTCGATCCTCGGACCGGTAAGTATGCGAGATGGTACGGTGGTCACCAGATCGGACAGGTGGGTTTTCTTCGGGTACTCCGGTTTCCTCCCACACGAATGACCACATTTACGCTTTCATCCGCGCCAACGAGAGTGATTAATATAAGTTGTTAGAACAGGTGGGACCCCTTTGCACAGCCTACGTATGAATACACAGAACTAGTCCTTTGATCATCTTACCTGGCATCGCCGGTGGTACAGTTCTACCTAACGCAGACACTGTGGCTTGGGCATTTTGTTCTGGGGTGAATTTCTTTGTGCAACTCTGACCAGCTGTTGCCATGTTTGGTTTCAGCAAAGTCCCTTCCAGGAAAATGTGATGGTCGCTCAATGCTTTGTACTGGAATGCTAGAACCTGGAATCACAGACGCACTCGCTATTATTTTAAAGGTAAGGATTTTGTATAGTCAAATGTTAAATATAATATATATGCTTGTTCGTTATTAACTTTGGAACACAGTATTTAGTGAAATATGACGCACAATTCTGTTCGCCACCACGAAGCATGCACCGTGGTCCAGTGGTAGAGCGTCGGATTTGGATCGGTCCCGGGTTCGATACTCGGTCAGGCCACGTATGTAGTGTCATTGAGCAAGGCACCTCACACACATTGCTTAGTACTGGTTAACCACTTAGGTCGGCTAAGCTTGCCCAAGAAAACATGTCTACGTCCCGGCAAGGGGTTTGACATTAATGGAACATACATACATACGGTGCGTCGTAAACCTTACCTCCAACCACATGCTATGCTGACAAGTGCACCACAAAGCTTGGTACCACAAAGAATGCAACATGCTGACATATGTCGTAACACCCGGTACCACAAAGCATGTACTCTAACCGTAAATCTATAACAGCTGTCGCCAGCCACCATAAACCATAGCATAAAATTAATTACCCGTTCTGTGACTTTCTGTGCTGTTTGAAGATCATGGTCCCCGTCACACAGTACTTCCGGCTCAACAATCGGCACCAACCCATTCTGAAAGCATACAAATGTTATACATTAGCACATAAACACCCAGATAAACTGGCACTATATAATTTACCTATTCAAAATGTTGTAACATAAATAAATAAAATCGGACTGTCCACCTGAAACAGTGAATCTCGGCTATTACAGGCTGCAGCAACTACCAGACAGACAGTCTTGTCACTAGATTCCTGTCTACGTACGGTACACTAAACTAACTTACTTAGAAAGAAGGCCTTTTTCAATGAATGATTGATGGTAGTCTTCTAGTATTTGGTCCGGTCAACTGACTGACAAATATATCCTGCGCTATACGTTAGTTCCAACTATTCCAGATTAATATCTAACAAGCACGTTGGCAAATAAAGCCTACGCTATTCGTTAGTTCTAACTTTTCCAGATGAAAAAAAAAATTCAAATTATAATGAAAGAATGTGTACTTGTAGAATGTGTACTTGTACATAAAGTTCACATTTTATAATATGTTTATTCCATACGATATAGTGTCGCTTTAAATATTATATGGGTTCTTGTTACTTAGTTACCTGTTGGCAAATGCTAGCGTATCTTGCGAGAACGTTTGCATTTTCCATCATGGATTGGTAAGATGGTGTCCCGTCTCCAATTTTCAACACACATCTCCATTTGGCGAACTGTGCTCCATCTTTCTTGTACTGTGCGCATCTTTCTGCGAGACCGTCAAGACCTGGTAATATCAAGATACATAACTTGCATATACTTCTGAATAACCTTCGTGCTATGATTTTCATGTGCTTAGTTTAAACAACATTTTATTTCAATATTTATAATACACAGTGTGTCAACAGGATTGAGGAGAAAGTATAAACTACTTTATATGTAGATCCCTCTCCAGTCACGTGTTTAATATTTGCTACACATTCTTGCATTATAGCGAGCTCTGTTGAGTTGTTCGTAGTTCTAGAGCAAGATACTGGGAAATGTCCAGAGATTTGGGTTGAAATTTACACCTATGAAGAAATTAAATCTTTTTTTCCCAGGGAATACAGGATTTAATGAATACATTTTGCTTTTAACAATTTACCATGTGCTAGATTCACCATCGGTATCAGCTAGAGGAACGACACCATTGTCCTCTATTACACCCAGGATACTTTGTCACCTATTACACCCGGGATACTGACCTTGTGTCGTAGATTCACCGTCAGTACCAGCTAGAGGAACGACACCATTGTCCTCTATTACACCCGGGATACTATGTCACCTATTACACCCGGGATACTATGTCCACTATTACACCTGGGATACTATGTCCACTATTACACCCGGGATACTATGTCCACTATTACACCTGGGATACTATGTCACCTATTACACCAGGGATACTATGTCACCTATTACACCAGGGATACTATGTCCCCTATTACACCTGGGATACTATGTCACCTATTACACCAGGGATACTATGTCCCCTATTACACCAGGGATACTATGTCCCCTATTACACCTGGGATACTATGTCCCCTATTACACCTGGGATACTATGTCCCCTATTACACCAGGGATACTATGTCACCTATTACACCCGGGATACTATATCCCCTATTACACCCGGGATACTATGTCCACTATTACACCCGGGATACTATGTCACCTATTACACCCGGGATACTATGTCCACTATTACACCTGGGATACTATGTCCACTATTACACCCGGGATACTATGTCCACTATTACACCTGGGATACTATGTCACCTATTACACCAGGGATACTATGTCACCTATTACACCAGGGATACTATGTCCCCTATTACACCTGGGATACTATGTCACCTATTACACCAGGGATACTATGTCCCCTATTACACCAGGGATACTATGTCCCCTATTACACCTGGGATACTATGTCCCCTATTACACCTGGGATACTATGTCCCCTATTACACCAGGGATACTATGTCACCTATTACACCCGGGATACTATATCCCCTATTACACCAGGGATACTATGTCACCTATTACACCCGGGATACTATATCCCCTATTACACCCGGGATACTATGTCCACTATTACACCCGGGATACTATGTCCACTATTACACCTGGGATACTATGTCCCCTATTACACCTGGGATACTATGTCCACTATTACACCAGGGATACTATGTCCCCTATTACACCTGGGATACTATGTCCACTATTACACCTGGGATACTATGTCCACTATTACACCAGGGATACTATGTCCCCTATTACACCAGGGATACTATGTCCCCTATTACACCTGGGATACTATGTCCACTATTACACCAGGGATACGATGTCCACTATTACACCCGGGATACTATGTCCCCTATTACACCAGGGATACTATGTCCCCTATTACACCAGGGATACTATGTCACCTATTACACCCAGGATACTATGTCCACTATTACACCCGGGATACTATGTTCACTATTACACCTGGGATACTATGTCCACTATTACACCCGGGATACTATGTCCCCTATTACACCCGGGATACTAACCTTGTGTCGTAGATTCACCGTCAGTACGAGCTAGGGGAACGACACCATTGTCCACTATTACACCCGGGATACTATGTCCACTATTACACCCGGGATACTATGTCCACTATTACACCCGGGATACTATGTCACCTATTACACCAGGGATACTAACCTTGTGTTGTAGATTCACCGTCAGTACCAGCGAGGGGAACGACACCTTTGTCCACTTTGATACCAGGAATGATATTTTTGTCAGCTAATACCTGTTATGGATGATTATTTCAAATACATTAAATATGGAAACAAAATACCAGCGGGTAGCTTACCGTTCGTACCCTTGCAAAGAAGAGTTGGCACATGAGGTGAATGATGCTAAATTGTCGTATCTCAGAGTCCAGACCACATGAATATAGATAGTTCATTTGGAGATTTGTTAGTCAAGGCTCCAGGAGATTAACGTGGACAGCTATCACCATCCATGTGTCCACCACGTCTCAGTCGAATGAATCATTATCTACTGGTGTTAGTTTAGATATATCGATGTAGCATTCAAAACGGCGTGTAAATACTGCCGACTAGGGCTGCGGCGATATACCGGTATACCGCGATACGCTGACGAACGTATATCATACTATATGCGTATCGTATCGGGAGGGTCTGTATCGCGTATATCGGCCGTATCGAAGAGTAAAATTCCATTGTGTGTTTTTTCTACCGATTCTAATTAAAATACTTGAAAACGTTCGCTAAATGAGCAAAACTTTGCTGTTATTTTTATATTTAGCATTCCTCAAAGCGTGCACCTGATTTGCAAGAGCTTGGAATTATAAATCTAGAGCTAATCCATTATTTATTGTATGGTTTGGGATATGTAGGCTAATAAACAAAATATGTACCCTATAGTTGGTTTTATTACCAGTAGGCCTATGCTCATAGCCTCATACAAGAACTAGATCTATATATTTTCAGAGCTAGACCCAGAGCCTGTTGATTCTTTGATCTTTTTGAAGAAAAATCTTCTTGATAGTGACCTTCAAAGTATTAAGATCTAGGTATTGTTTTTTTGGGGGGATATAGAGAAATCTATAAAAACTTTATTGATTAATAACTTAATACTGTTCTACTCTGAATGACTTTGTTGGTTAGTTTTAGTATTTTTACTACCTTGATTAGACGGATCCAAAACGTCAAAATCGGCGCTAAATAACAAATGTCCTATAAACAAATACATGTTGACATCATGAGCATCATTGACGTTACTCTATCCTACAGTAGCCCAGACGAGACAGGACTCAAACGGAGGTCAAGTGCTCACATAGAGGTCATTTGCTATGACCCTAAAGCTGGATCCGTTCTCCGATATTGCCTGTATCGTATCGTATCGTATCGTATCGGCAGTCCCGTATTGCAATACGTATCGTATCGGAAGGGGTCTGGCAATACGCAGCCCTACTGCCGACAGTATAAAACGTATCATTATTATACCGTTTCCTAGCAGATAAAACACTCTGTTTATATTGGGATATATCGGCAATGAACATTAGACCTCCTCTGTGTAGCGGCCAGACAGTCTCAAACATGGGGATTTTGGACCAGCAAATGTATTCCCAGAATGCATTATGGTATAGTATTATAATAGCTAAATATAGATATTTTTTAATTTAAGTTTGACCATTTGACAACTTGATGCACCAACCTCCGTAAGAAACGGCCAACTTTTTCATATAAAGAGACAGTCTGAGTGGGGTTCGAACCCGTGACCATCAGTGACGATAGGTTACCGTGGTATACAACCGGATAAATGTATTATAACTCTTGACAAATGTACTCTCTTATCAAATTTGTTATGTTATGTTATATTTCGGGTTTTACGTCTGCATCAGCACCATTTCAGGCTATATCGCCGGCGGGCAGTTTACCTAACAACACCTTTCCTGGGCAGGCTCTTACGGTTAACCAGTACTTGGGTGCACCAACCTCCGTAAGAAACGTGCCAACTTTTTCATATAAATGAGACACGGCCTGAGCGGGGCTTGAACCTGTGACCATCAGTGATGATAGGTTACAGTGGTATACAAGTCAGCGACCTTAACCACTCGACCACGGAGGCGGACTCTTATCAAATTTGCAATTAATAATGTAGCATATAGGATATATAGTAGTTATTTCCTTAGACAAACAGGCTAATTACCTTTGTTCTTACTATTATCATATCGTATATTATAGATGTAAGTTGACTGACGACTGGTTAGTTATCGAGCAATACCGAATTGATGTATACACGGACGCTATTTCTATTGTCAAACTACAAATACACCACCGTAAATCATTGTGTTTCATCAATTCAGCGAACCAGTTATTATATATGTTCGTTGAAGAACTATTCGATTGTTATCTTTGCTATTGATAAAACAATGAACTCTGCCATAATATTATATTGCTTACAGAGTGCTGGACCACAATACAGGCATCTAATCAGTTGTTGATTAAACAGAAGTACACATTTACATACAGTCACGACATTCTTTCATTCGGAGATAAATCCCTCTTTCCAAAGGCTACTTGAAGACTCTAGATTGTCTTTTGTGTTTTTTACGTTTATTTATCGTCGCTACTGATTGCCCATATCAGCGACGCCTCCTGAAGAGATTGGTCATTTTAGATAACTTGCGCTACTTGTCGGGCTGGTCCCATACATAATTTAATATGTTGGGTACCACACATATATGAGCGACGCCTCCTGAAGAGATTAGTCATTTTAGATTTTTGGAGGATAGTGCAATGTAAAAGACAGAGACCCATTCCAGAATCTACTCTGGTTCCTTTACGTGCACGGTGTAAAGCACCGACACGAGACCTCGGCTTAAAGTCCCATCTGAAAGACTTTTCATTGTATTATGATCAGACGGGGGATCGAACCTACGATCGATGGATTCCCAGTCCAACGTATTAACCACTGGACTACGTATCCGAATGTAACTTTGTAGATTGCCGTCGGTATAATGGTGAGTACCTGTTGTCCCCATCTACCAATCAATACCCTAAATGTTCGACACAGTATGCGACACAAAGCAAGGCTATAAATTATACCACATCTTTTGTGTTCCATTACCTTAACAAAGGGGATGCCCTCTTTCGTTTTCTGGTACAGGGTTTCGTGGAATAGGATGACCCCACTGATGTTCTCAGCAACTACATCATCCGCCGTGAACAACAGCTCTCTGTACCGCCGCCGGTTCTCTTCTGTATTCTCCACACCAATCCCGGCAAACCGCTTCCCAATTGTGCCTATAAATACACGTAGTTACCACACATCGATATTGAATGAGAGATATCTGTAATTTTCTATTACCTCCCTAGGCAGATAAAGTCCGATTTATTCCAAAATGTGAATAAGTCCTTTTACTTAGAATCCTTTGTTTTTACTGTTGTTTCCTAACCAGATGTTGCGTTATGATAAATATGATTTTTATCAAAATCGTGTTAATTAACTGATAACATTCTTTTACAAATAATTACCCATTGTATATACTGTATGAGATCGAGATATAGTAATTTAATAATCACAAGAAGTGATAGTAGAATAAAAATGTTAGCATGTTGTGCAAAGGAAACAACCATAAAAACAGAGGAAAACACTTAATAGGACCTATCAATTTTTAAGGAGTTTTCAGGGGCAGTAACTCACCGATGTCTCTCATTTAATCATGTTGTAATAGATATAGATAGACTAGGGGAGCTATCAGTTTCCGTATTATTTTTACAACATATAATTTGCATCACAGATCCTGATTTTACAACATATAATTTGCATCACAGATCCTGATATAACGAGAGATAAATGCATCACAGATCCTGATATAACGAGAGATAATTGCATCACAGATCCTGATATAACGAGAGATAATTGCATCACAGTGCTTTGATAATTGGGGTTGAAAAAAGTAAAAAAACATATTTTTTTCATAAATCATTTAATGTTTTAATATGCTTTAAGTTGTTCGGAAACAATTTTTGTTTTTAAATTTTTTTTCAGAACCAATGAACTGATACGTCTGTCTGACTTGCAACATATAAACAAACTCACTCTGCAATTAAAATACTAAGTTAATTGGTAAAACAGACTGTTTGAGTACACATCAAGCGTGCTTATGCAGATACTCTTCACAATTATAATACACATGCATACGAACGAATTAACACTGTACATGTATAGTGTACAGCTGGGGTTATAAAAACATACAGCAATAAACATGTGTTTGTAGTTAGAAATCAAAGTGCTCACGCTTCAATTATTATTAGTACTACAGGGTGTTCCTAAAATAAAAGTCATCATAATACAATCATTTTCCCAAACAGTTTACCGAAAACATATATACTGTGCTTAGAACGTATAAAGTCAATCAGAAATCTCCAAAGGAGTTGGCCCACCCTAGCCTGGGAACAGGCGTCGATATATGTTGCCTGGTCAGTCAAATAAATATATTTTAACACCGAGACTATTAATTGGGCCGTATTGAGTTTCTGATAATATCAACTTTTTTGCCAGAAGTTAAAAAGTGAAAAATCGACAGACTGGAACCCAGGCTAGGCCCACCCGGGAGGTTATAAAACCTCTTCTCCAATCTCAAACTCTATCTCAAGAAATTTGGTTGGTCGAGTCTTGAGATTTGCACTCAGAACCAATCAAACGCTTGAGACCGAGTTCGAGATTGGAGAACGTTTTATAACCTCGAGCGCATCCATGCCAACACAAGTTTACTACAAATAACTTCGAGATTGGAGAACGTTTTATAACCTCGAGCGCATCCATGCCAACACACGTTTACTACAAAGAACAAGTCCATGAAATAACCTAAATTTCTATATGTATTGCCTAGCTTACTTGCTAGTATTCTGTTTGTATCACATCAGTTTACGTATACGATATAGCCGAAACACGATGTGAGGAGCGTAGCTCCCAATATTTTACATATTGGATCCGTTAGAGGCTTATATCTTACTTAAAACACACACCTGTATAACTCAATTCAAGTATGCTTTATTAACTCGGGTCATTTACATGACATATGAGTATACATGTAATTACTTAACAGATGTTGTGACATGGGTTGATATACATGTATAAATAATAAAGAGTACAGTAGAGAAGTCAAGTTTAGAGACGGGGAAAATATCTTACTCATTAAAATTATTAATTTCGTACATTTACGCATAGGATTTAATATAATACTCTGGCCTTTTGAAAGCAGTCCAATATTAATAATAATGCACTGCAAGTGCAAAGGTATGACGTCACGACAATGTTTTAAATACATCTTTCTTCACGTTCTTATTTATATATGCATAGGCTACAGCAACACACCTTGTACCGATTTCGGAGATAATTCCAATTCATTAAGTGCTTATCGTTCGTTTTGGAACTGGATTGTATACCTGTTGACTCGTCAGCGGCGAGAATTCCTTTACCGGGGGCCACAATGGCCTTGGCGATCTTTCTCAATTCATCTTCTTGGTCCTTTGTCAGGTATGTCGGGAACGAAGACATGTTCTGCAATGTACACAACACGTGTAAGTAACGGGAGAGCATATCATGGACTGGGTATCTACGGATGTGTCAGTCAGAGTTGATAATGCACCACGTTTTGTTTTATGCACACACCATCTGTATAACACATCGCCATCGAGTTCCGCCTAGCTGGAATGCTGGAGAGCACCTAAACTGACCAGTGGGCCAAACTGTCCCGAAAATGTACTGGCCAGTCCGCCGAACTTTCACCTATCAACCATATAAGTATTACATCTATCTATCTATCTATCTATCTATCTATCTATCTATCTATCTATGCATGCATATCTATCTATGCATGCATATCTATCTGCATGCATGCATGCATGCATGCATATCTATCTGCATGCATGCATGCATGCATATCTATCTGCATGCATGCATGCATATCTATCTGCATGCATGCATGCATATCTATCTGCATGCATGCATGCATATCTATCTGCATGCATGCATGCATATCTATCTGCATATCTATCTATCTATCTATCTGCATATCTATCTATCTATCTATCTATCTGCATATCTATCTATCCTATCTATGCATATCTATCTATCTATCTATCTATCTGCATATCTATCTATCTATCTATCTATCTGCATATCTATCTATCTATCTATCTATCTCATATCTATCTATCTATCTGCATATCTATCTATCTATCTATCTATCTATCTGCATATCTATCTATCTATCTATCTATCTATCTGCATATCTATCTATCTATCTATCTATCTATCTATCTATCTATCTATCTATCTATCTATCTATCTATCTATCTATCTATCTATCTATATCTATCTATCTATCTATCTATCTATCTATCTATCTATCTATCTATCTATCTATCTATCTATCTATCTATCTATCTATCTATCTATCTATCTATCTATCTATCTATCTATCTATCTATCTATCTATCTATCTATCTATCTATCTATCTATCTATCTATCTATCTATCTATCTATCTATCTATCTATCTATCTATCTATCTATCTATCTATCTATCTATCTATCTATCTATCTATCTATCTATCTATCTATCTATCTATCTATCTATCTATCTATCTATCTATCTATCTATCTATCTATCTATCTATCTATCTATCTATCTATCTATCTATCTATCTATCTATCTATCTATCTATCTATCTATCTATCTATCTATCTATCTATCTATCTATCTATCTATCTATCTATCTATCTATCTATCTATTATCTATCTATCTATCTATCTATCTATCTATCTATCTATCTATCTATCTATCTATCTATCTATCTATCTATCTATCTATCTATCTATCTATCTATCTATCTCTATCTATCTATCTATCTATCTATCTATCTATCTATCTATCTATCTATCTATCTATCTATCTATCTATCTATCTATCTATCTATCTATCTATCTATCTATCTATCTATCTATCTATCTATCTATCTATCTATCTATCTATCTATCTATCTATCTATCTATCTATCTATCTATCTATCTATCTATCTATCTATCTATCTATAATATATATGCATGCATATCTATCTATCTATCTATGCATATCTATGCATATCTATCTATCTATCTATCTATCTATCTATCTATCTATCTATCTATCTATCTATCTATCTATCTATCTATCTATCGAAAAATTATGCTATATCTGTCGACCATATAATCGAGACGGACGGATCTGTAGTCCGTCTGACCTTAATAACAGTCTTTCATATGGGACTTTAAACTCAGGTTTCGTGTCGGTACTTTACACCGTGCACGTAAAAGAACCAGAGGAGACTCTGGATTGGGTGGGTCTCTATCTGTATCATTGCAATATCCTCCAAAAATCTAAAATGACTAATCTCTACAGGAGGCGTCGCTCATATGGGCAACCGGTAGCGACGATACATAAACGTAAAACACACACATATAAGCGACAGTTTCAATGGTCCGGCGGAGTAAATGGCAGTGCTGCATGCGCGAGCTGACCATGCATGGCAGTACATATATTTATTATAATACCGTCGTATTAGACTCTGCAGCATAAACATTATATGCAAACAAAGACTAAATAACACATTAATTAACAGTGCTACGTGATATTTTGTATTTGTTTATTATAAGGTTACCTATTATCTGTTACGTGTGACCTTGACTAATATATAGCAAACAAACAACTGTATGCTACGTTCAAGTTCTATTGGTAGTTCAAACAATGGGCGTGTAAATCATGAGATACGTACTGATTTGGGTGGTCACGTTCTTAGAGGACTTGACCGTGATATATGTCAGGATTCAGAACGATTCTAACCTTAGTTTTACTTTATAAATCGATTTTATTAGGCCCCCTGTGTCGCCCTGATCATATACATGCGTCAAACACACTTGAGCATTATGCATAAGTACAGTTATAGTATTTATAATAGACACATACAGACACGCATTATACATACACATTATATATACATATATACATGTATATACATACATACAGATCGCCGCGGAATGTACAACTTGTATGTATTATGTTTCCAGTTGTGTATCCGCGTCAGGGCCGTCGCTGGAGCTATTTTGATGATACGCACAGCCAAATATGATTGTTTGTCGAGTGAGCATAACGAGCTAGTATGCTAGGGCGGTTCCGGGGGCATGCCCCCCCCCCCGGTGATTTTTTTGAAATGAAGCAATTTCCTGCATTTCAATGCATTTTGTAACATACAATTGCAGGATTAAAGTTCTTACGACAATCCGTAAAACGTATAAATTAAGACTAGATGTATAATATACATGATCTATCGCCCTTATCAATTAAACAAGCACGTGAAATAGCACAAACTAAATTTCGAGATGCACCATAATTGCAATGGGTTCAATTATTCCACCACTCCACACGGCTCCTGTGTATCCCTACTACCCCCCCCTGGGGTTTTATTGCATTTTTGGAGTTCCTTTTTTTTTCATTTTCTGAGACTAATGATACGCACGTGCGTACTTGCGTATGCCCAGCGACGGGCCTGCGCGTATAGACGTATACATTTACTATGACATGATACAGTTACTGACCTGATAAATGTAATCCAAAGCCCACTGTGTAGTTACTAGTTTTATCTCAACGGTGGATCAACTAGTATGCATATATGTCTAGGGCAAAAGATACGGATAGATTAAAAATAAACACCAAATACAGGATGCGAAGAAACGGGTGGGACCACAGGGATTCGGCACGTTTGGGGGTACTAGTATATATATTTAAGTACTACAGGGATTCGGCACGTTTGGGGGTACTAGTATATATATTTAAGTACTTAAATATATATACTAGTACCCCCAAACGTGCCGAATCCCTGTGGGTACTTAAATATATATACTAGTACCCCCAAACGTGCCGAATCCCTGTGGGTGGGACGGGACGGTGGGGTTTTCTACCAATGTGCCCTACTTGTGTTTTTACGTTTATTTATCGTCGCTACCGGTTGCCCATATGAGCGACGCCTCCTGAAGAGATTAGTCATTTTAGATAGCTTGACCTACTTGTCGGGCTGGTCCCATAAATAATTTAGTATGTTGGGTACCACACAAATAAAATCTCGACCAGTACAAATATTGACCAACGTGAAAAGAAATAGATCGAGAAAGAGCAGTCGTTCAAAAGCCCGTGCTATTTACACTCTGGTGATGTTAACACTATTCCCCACGTGCATGTAATTATGAGACAGTACGCAGGTGTTTTGGTATTTAGCACATACCTGGGCACATACGCAATAAAATAGCCGCGCATTAGACTATACATAATGAGAGGACCCATTCATTATCTTGTTTTCTTTTGATAATAAGCCCAGATGTTATGGTTTAATTATATAGCAGTCAGTCCAGCATTAGACTTGCAAGCATGGGTAGGTAGACAAGACGACATAGTCATTAGCATAACATCAGTATCTAAATACTATATCAACAGGACACTACTAGCATAACACCAGTGTCTAAATACTATATCAACAGGACACTACTAGCATAACATCAGTATCTAAATACTATATCAACAGGCCATCACTAGCATAACATCAGTGTCTAAATACTATATGAACAGGCCATCACTAGCATAACATCAGTGTCTAAATACTATATCAACAGGCCATCACTAGCATAACATCAGTGTCTAAATACTATATCAACAGGCCATCACTAGCATAACATCAGTGTCTAAATACTATATCAACAGGCCATTACTAGCATAACATCAGTGTCTAAATACTATATCAACAGGCCATCACTAGCATAACATCAGTGTCTAAATACTATATCAACAGGCCATCACTAGCATAACATCAGTGTCTAAATACTATATCAACAGGCCATTACTAGCATAACATCAGTGTCTAAATACTATATCAACAGGCCATCACTAGCATAACATCAGTGTCTAAATACTATATGAACAGGACATTACTAGCATAACATCAGTGTCTAAATACTATATCAACAGGACACTACTAGCATAACATCAGTGTCTAAATACTATATCAACAGGCCATCACTAGCATAACATCAGTGTCTAAATACTATATCAACAGGCCATCACTAGCATAACATCAGTGTCTAAATACTATATCAACAGGCCATCACTAGCATAACATCAGTGTCTAAATACTATATCAACAGGCCATCACTAGCATAACATCAGTGTCTAAATACTATATCAACAGGCCATCACTAGCATAACATCAGTGTCTAAATACTATATCAACAATCCATCACTAGCATAACATCAGTGTCTAAATACTATATCAACAGGCCATCATTAGCATAACATCAGTGTCTAAATACTATATCAACAGGCCATCACTAGCATAACATCCGTGTCTAAATACTATATCAACAGGCCATCACTAGCATAACATCAGTGTCTAAATACTATATGAACAGGACATTACTAGCATAACATCAGTGTCTAAATACTATATGAACAGGACATCACTAGCATAACATCAGTGTCTAAATACTATATGAACAGGACATTACTAGCATAACATCAGTGTCTAAATACTATATCAACAGGCCATCACTAGCATAACATCAGTGTCTAAATACTATATCAACAGGCCATCACTAGCATAACATCAGTGTCTAAATACTATATGAACAGGACATTACTAGCATAACATCAGTGTCTAAATACTATATCAACAGGCCATCACTAGCATAACATCAGTGTCTAAATACTATATGAACAGGACATTACTAGCATAACATCAGTGTCTAAATACTATATCAACAGGACATCACTAGCATAACATCAGTGTCTAAATACTATATCAACAGGACATTACTAGCATAACATCAGTGTCTAAATACTATATCAACAGGCCATCACTAGCATAACATCAGTGTCTAAATACTATATGAACAGGACATTACTAGCATAACATCAGTGTCTAAATACTATATCAACAGGCCATCACTAGCATAACATCAGTGTCTAAATACTATATGAACAGGACATTACTAGCATACTATCAGTGTCTAAATACTATATCAACAGGACATTACTAGCATAACATCAGTGTCTAAATACTATATGAACAGGACATTACTAGCATACTATCAATGTCTAAATACTATATGAACAGGACACTACTAGCATAACATCAGTGTCTAAATACTATATGAACAGGACATTACTAGCATAACATCAATGCATAAATACTATATCAACATGACATTACTAGCATAACATCAGTGTCTAAATACTATATGAACAGGACATTACTAGCATATTATCAGTGTCTAAATACTATATCAACAGGACATTACTAGCATAACATCAGTGTCTAAATACTATATGAACAGGACATTACTAGCATATTATCAGTGTCTAAATACTATATGAACAGGACATTACTAGCATACTATCAGTGTCTAAATACTATATGAACAGGACATTACTAGCATACTATCAGTGTCTAAATACTATATGAACAGGACATTACTAGCATAACATCAGTGCATAAATACTATATGAACAGGACATTACTAGCATACTATCAGTGTCTAAATACTATATGAACAGGACATTACTAGCATAACATCAATGCATAAATACTATATCAACAGGACATTACTAGCATAACATCAATGCATAAATACTATATCAACATGACATTACTAGCATAACATCAGTGTCTAAATACTATATCAACAGGACAGTACTAGCATACTATCAATGTCTAAATACTATATGAACAGGACACTACTAGCATAACATCAGTGTCTAAATACTATATCAACAGGACATTACTAGCATAACATCAGTGTCTAAATACTAAATACTATATGAACAGGACATTACTAGCATAACATCAATGTATAAATACTATATCAACAGGACATTACTAGCATGCCATCAGTGTATAAATACTATATCAACAGGACATTACTAGCATAACATCAATGTCTAAATACTATATCAACAGGACATTACTAGCATAACACCAGTGTCTAAATACTATATCAACAGGACATTACTAGCATAACATCAATGCATAAATACTATATCAACATGACATTACTAGCATAACATCAGTGTCTAAATACTATATGAACAGGACATTACTAGCATACTATCAGTGTCTAAATACTATATGAACAGGACATTACTAGCATACTATCAGTGTCTAAATACTATATGAACAGGACATTACTAGCATACTATCAGTGTCTAAATACTATATGAACAGGACATTACTAGCATACTATCATTATCTAAATACTATATGAACAGGACATTACTAGTATAACATCACTGCATAAATACTATATGAACAGGACATTACTAGCATAACATCAATGCATAAATACTATATGAACAGGACATTACTAGCATACTATCAGTGTCTAAATACTATATGAACAGGACATTACTAGCATACTATCAGTGTCTAAATACTATATGAACAGGACATTACTAGCATAACATCAGTGCATAAATACTATATGAACAGGACATTACTAGCATACTATCAGTGTCTAAATACTATATGAACAGGACATTACTAGCATAACATCAATGCATAAATACTATATCAACAGGACATTACTAGCATAACATCAATGCATAAATACTATATCAACATGACATTACTAGCATAACATCAGTGTCTAAATACTATATGAACAGGACATTACTAGCATATTATCAGTGTCTAAATACTATATCAACAGGACATTACTAGCATACTATCAGTGTCTAAATACTATATCAACAGGACATTACTAGCATACTATCAGTGTCTAAATACTATATGAACAGGACATTACTAGCATAACATCAGTGCATAAATACTATATGAACAGGACATTACTAGCATACTATCAGTGTCTAAATACTATATGAACAGGACATTACTAGCATAACATCAATGCATAAATACTATATCAACAGGACATTACTAGCATAACATCAATGCATAAATACTATATCAACATGACATTACTAGCATAACATCAGTGTCTAAATACTATATGAACAGGACATTACTAGCATATTATCAGTGTCTAAATACTATATCAACAGGACATTACTAGCATACTATCAGTGTTTAAATACTATATGAACAGGACATTACTAGCATAACATCAGTGTCTAAATACTATATCAACAGGCCATCACTAGCATAACATCAGTGTCTAAATACTATATGAACAGGACATTACTAGCATAACATCAGTGTCTAAATACTATATCAACAGGCCATCACTAGCATAACATCAGTGTCTAAATACTATATGAACAGGACATTACTAGCATACTATCAGTGTCTAAATACTATATCAACAGGACATTACTAGCATAACATCAATGTATAAATACTATATCAACAGGCCATCACTAGCATAACATCAGTGTCTAAATACTATATGAACAGGACATTACTAGCATACTATCAGTGTCTAAATACTATATCAACAGGACATTACTAGCATAACATCAGTGTCTAAATACTATATGAACAGGACATTACTAGCATACTATCAGTGTCTAAATACTATATCAACAGGACACTACTAGCATAACATCAGTGTCTAAATACTATATCAACAGGACATTACTAGCATAACATCAGTGTCTAAATACTATATCAACAGGACATTACTAGCATACTATCAATGTCTAAATACTATATGAACAGGACACTACTAGCATAACATCAGTGTCTAAATACTATATGAACAGGACATTACTAGCATAACATCAGAGTCTAAATACTAAATACTATATGAACAGGACATTACTAGCATAACATCAATGTATAAATACTATATCAACAGGACATTACTAGCATACCATCAGTGTATAAATACTATATCAACAGGACATTACTAGCATACCATCAGTGTATAAATACTATATCAACAGGACATTACTAGGATAACATCAATGTCTAAATACTATATCAACAGGACATTACTAGCATAACATCAATGTCTAAATACTATATCAACAGGACATTATTAGCATAACACCAGTGTCTAAATACTATATCAACAGGACATTACTAGCATAACATCAATGCATAAATACTATATCAACATGACATTACTAGCATAACATCAGTGTCTAAATACTATATGAACAGGACATTACTAGCATATTATCAGTGTCTAAATACTATATCAACAGGACATTACTAGCATAACATCAGTGTCTAAATACTATATGAACAGGACATTACTAGCATATTATCAGTGTCTAAATACTATATCAACAGGACATTACTAGCATACTATCAGTGTCTAAATACTATATGAACAGGACATTACTAGCATACTATCAGTGTCTAAATACTATATGAACAGGACATTACTAGCATACTATCAGTGTCTAAATACTATATGAACAGGACATTACTAGCATACTATCAGTATCTAAATACTATATGAACAGGACATTACTAGCATACTATCAGTATCTAAATACTATATGAACAGGACATTACTAGTATAACATCACTGCATAAATACTATATGAACAGGACATTACTAGCATAACATCAATGCATAAATACTATATCAACAGAACATTACTAGCATAACATCAATGCATAAATACTATATCAACATGACATTACTAGCATAACATCAGTGTCTAAATACTGTATGAACAGGACATTACTAGCGTATTATCAGTGTCTAAATACTATATCAACAGGACATTACTAGCATACTATCAGTGTCTAAATACTATATCAACAGGACATTACTAGTATAACATCACTGCATAAATACTATATCAACAGGACATTACTAGCATAACATCAATGCATAAATACTATATGAACAGGACATTACTAGCATACTATCAGTGTTTAAATACTATATGAACAGGACATTACTAGCATACTATCAGTGTCTAAATACTATATCAACAGGACATTACTAGCATACTATCAGTGTCTAAATACTATATGAACAGGACATTACTAGCATAACATCAGTGCATAAATACTATATCAACAGGACATTACTAGCATACTATCAGTGTCTAAATACTATATGAACAGGACACTACTAGCATAACATCAGTGTATAAATACTATATCAACAGGACATTACTGGCATAACATCAATGTATAAATACTATATCAACAGGACATTACCAGGATAACATCAATGTCTAAATACTATATCAACAGGACATTACTAGCATAACATCAATGCATAAATACTATATCAACAGGACATTACTAGCATAACATCAGTGCATAAATACTATATCAACAGGAGATTACTAGCATAACATCAGTGCATAAATACTATATCAACAGGACATTACTAGCATAACATCAGTGTCTAAATACTAAATACTATATCAACAGGACAGTACTAGCATACTATCAATGTCTAAATACTATATGAACAGGACACTACTAGCATAACATCAGTGTCTAAATACTATATCAACAGGACATTACTAGCATAACATCAGTGTCTAAATACTAAATACTATATGAACAGGACATTACTAGCATAACATCAATGTATAAATACTATATCAACAGGACATTACTAGCATGCCATCAGTGTATAAATACTATATCAACAGGACATTACTAGCATAACATCAATGTCTAAATACTATATCAACAGGACATTACTAGCATAACAGCAGTGTCTAAATACTAAATACTATATGAACAGGACATTACTAGCATACTATCAGTGTCTAAATACTATATCAACAGGACATTACTAGCATACTATCAGTGTCTAAATACTATATGAACAGGACATTACTAGCATAACATCAGTGCATAAATACTATATCAACAGGACATTACTAGCATACTATCAGTGTCTAAATACTATATGAACAGGACACTACTAGCATAACATCAGTGTATAAATACTATATCAACAGGACATTACTGGCATAACATCAATGTATAAATACTATATCAACAGGACATTACCAGGATAACATCAATGTCTAAATACTATATCAACAGGACATTACTAGCATAACATCAATGCATAAATACTATATCAACAGGACATTACTAGCATAACATCAGTGCATAAATACTATATCAACAGGAGATTACTAGCATAACATCAGTGCATAAATACTATATCAACAGGACATTACTAGCATAACATCAGTGTCTAAATACTAAATACTATATCAACAGGACATTACTAGCATACTATCAATGTCTAAATACTATATGAACAGGACACTAATAGCATAACATCAGTGTCTAAATACTATATCAACAGGACATTACTAGCATAACATCAATGCATAAATACTATATCAACAGGACATTACTAGCATAACATCAATGCATACATACTATATCAACAGGACATTACTAGCATAACATCAGTGCATAAATACTATATCAACAGGACATTACTAGCATAACATCAATGCATAAATACTATATCAACAGGACATTACTAGCATAACATCAATGCATAAATACTATATCAACAGGACATTACTAGCATACTATCAGTGTATAAATACTATATCAACAGGACATTACTGACATACTATCAGTGTCTAAATACTATATGAACAGGACACTACTAGCAATAACATCAGTGTATAAATACTATATCAACAGGACATTACTAGCATAACATCAGTGTCTAAATACTATATCAACAGGACATTACTAGCATAACATCAGTGTCTAAATACTATATCAACAGGACATTACTAGCATAACATCAGTGTCTACAAACGAGAATACCTCACTGTCCAACAACTGAGCCATTTACCTGTTTACCCCCCACCCCCATGGTTATTGACATTATACTTATTGACCTCAAATCATTCACATGTGGTATACTTTCTTACAAATTAATTAGATTGCCAGTGTATGTGTATATATACAAGCAAGTTAATCACACACGCAAATAAGAGAGTAAACTTACCTATTTTCTGTTTGAAGCTACACCGGTTACGGATATTGTAATGGCGGACGGTGAGTGAAAGGCACAATTGATTGTAAAACGTGTCAGGTGGAGGCCTGTTGTTATTCTGCAATTTCATTGGTCCAACTGACCACACCTCTTTGGGGTACATTGGAGTAAAATCCGAAGTATTCCGAAAAAACCTTGAACTTGACAAATCAGCTGTTCGCGTATGTGACCTAGATAAACTTGACTTTGGATTTACGATGACTTGGAGATTTTGTGCATTCACATATTTTGAAGTATCTTTCAGGCAACAATGTGTGTGGGTGACATTATTAGTTTTTGTGTTAATACGTCTCCAATTCACGCGAATAGTTGGCATTATAGGAATATAGATATACACTTGAAGCACTCTACCAATTAGGCCCCAAAAGTTGCCCTAATTAGGAGAATGTGGTCATGTTGCACTAGCATGCTACCGTAACCCCGAACACATGTCACATCATTTCTCACCTCACCGTACCTATCACATTTCGGCATCTGAAATTCCACGCTTCTCGATCCTCGCCGTACAGGTCTATCACATGTCGGCACCAACTACCTCGCTTCCCATCGTACCTATCGCATGGTGGCACGTGTAATTACACGCCCCCCCCCCTGATCCTCATCGTACCAATCACATGGTGGCACCTGACATTCCACGCTCACATAGTCTCATTCATCACCTCACACATAACCTGGACTGGTAATCCAGGTATCGCAGGTTCGATCCCCCGTCTGACCCTAATAAAATTAACAGTCTTGCAGATGGGACTTTAAACCGAGGTCTCGTGTCGGTGCTGTACACTCTGTAGACTCTGGAATGGGACTCTATCTGTATCATTGCACTATCTTCCAAAAATCTATAATGACTAATCTCTTCAGGAGGCGTCGCTCATATTGGCAACCGGTAGCGACGATAAATAAAAGTAAAACACACACACATAACCTTGACTCTCATTTCAATTCTCGTTCGACTCTCCTTGCCACGCCACCCATGTCAGCATTCCACACGCCTAGCATTGCCCCCCTCCCATCACATTACCAGTCTCAGGATAAGACATTTGTTTTGTTCAAAAGACACAATATTGTTTCCAGAATGTAGATTTTCAGCTATAGTATTGTATTTCTAAGAACCACTATTTGGATGGATAAGATTGCTTAGATAACAAGGGACAAGGCTATTTTTAATTTTGTACAATATAGTTAATGTATGTTCAATGTTTGGTTCACTTCTCAAATTGTGGGCTCACTGCAATACGTTCTGATACCAGTTATGAACTTATGATTATAAATGCCTCCATTTGGACATTCCAGTTCAGCTTTCAGATACTTTGAGAAGTTGTATGCAAGAAGTAGGCGTATAGCAAATATAAATATAGACGACGAAGTTATCGTCTATTGTTGACTGGAGCTGTGATGTGACCATTCCATTCACAGTCACCAGACAGCAAAAAGACCCAGGTGCTTCTGACTGTCTGCCGGATGCAACAGAGCATTATCCAAAACATGCTAGGATGTGCTTACATAACCGTTTTCCGGGAGAGAGTAACAGTTTCCGTTTTCGCTGGGTTCACTGAAACAAACCATACGTTGGACCAATTACGGACATTGTCAAGATCAAGATTTACAGTTGCATGTGTTCCATATGAGCGACGCCTCCTGAAGAGATTAGTTATTTTAGATTTTGGAGGATAGTGCATGATACAGACAGATACCCATTCCAGAATCTCCTCTGGTTCTTTTACGTGCACGATGTAAAGCACCGACACGAGACCTCGGTTTAACGTCCCATCTGAAAGACTGTTCATTTTATTAGGGTCAGACGGGGGATCGAACCTGCGATCCCTAGATTACAGTTGTACCATTTTCGATAACACTATATACACTTGTGTAACCAGCAAGCAGTCTGATATCACAGCCTATGTCGGAGACCATATCATTAATATACACCAAGACCAGCATGGGACTATCAGAATATGTATTTATATAACGGAGAATGTATGTCGTTTGGTTTAAACATATGTATTCATTCATAATGTACAGTACATATCTATATGTATACAGAATGAAAATGGATTTAATCGAAAGCTTAAAGCTTAAAGGAAAGAACTGAACTAATGTCATCGCGTGTAGTGCTGGTGCATCGTGTGTAGTGCTGGTACAGCGTGTGTAGTGCTGGTGCGTCGTGTGTAGTGCTGGTGTATCGTGTGTAGTGCTGGAATATCGTGTGTAGTGCTGGTACATCGTGTGTAGTGTTGCTGTATCGTGTGTAGTGCTGGTGCGTCGTGTGTATTGTTGGTGCATCGTATGTAGTGCTGGTACATCGTGTGTAGTGCTGGTGCATCGTGTGTAGTGCTGGTACATCGTGTGTAGTGCTGGTACATCGTGTGTAGTGCTGGTGCATCGCGTGTAATGCTGGTACATCGTGTGTAGTGCTGGTACATCGTGTGTAGTGCATCGTGTGCAGTGCTGGTACATCGTGTGTAGTGCTGGTACATCGTGTGTAGTGCTGGTACATCGTGTGTAGTGCATCGTGTGCAGTGCTGGTACATCGTGTGTGGTACTGGTGCATCGTGTGTAGTGCTGGTGCATCGTATGTAGTGCTGGTACATCGTGTGTAGTGCTGGTGCATCGTGTGTAATGCTGGTACATCGTGTGTAGTGCATCGTGTGTAGTGCTGGTGCATCGTGTGTAGTACTGGTGCACCGTGTGTAGTGCATCGTGCGTAGTGCTGGTGCGTCGTGTGTATTGTTGGTGCATCGTGTGCAGTGCTGGTACATCGTGTGTAGTACTGGTGCATCGTGTGTAGTGCTGGTGCATCGTGTGTAGTGCTGGCTGTGTAGTGCTGGTGCATCGTGTGTAGTGCTGGTACATCGTGTATAGTGCTGGTGCATAGTGTGTAGTGCTGGTGCATCGTGTGAAGTGCTGGTACATCGTGTGTAGTGCTGGTGCATCGTGTGTAGTGCCGTGTGTGGTGCTGGTGTATCGTGTGTAGTGCTGATGCATCGTGTGTAGTGCTGGTACATCGTGTGTAGTGCTGGTGCATCGTGTGTAGTGCTGGTACATCGTGTGTAGTGCTGATACATCGTGTGTAGTGCCGTGTGTTGTGCTGGTGCATCGTGTGTAGTGCCGTGTGTAACGCTGGTGCACCGTGTAGTGCCGTGTGTAGTGCTGATGCACCGTGTGTAGTGCTGATGCATCGTGTGTAATGCTGGTGCATCGTGTGTAGTGCTGGTACATCGTGTGTAGTGCTGGTACATCGTGTGTTGTGCTGGTACACCATGTGTTGTGCTGGTGTATCATGTGTAGTGCTTGTACATCGTGTGTAATGCTGGTACATCGTGTGTAGTGCTGGTGCATCGTGTGTTGTGCTGGTGCGTCGTGTGTAGTGCTGGTACATCGTGTGTAGTGCTGGTGCATCGTGTGTAGTGCTGGTGCATCGTGTGTTGTGCTGGTGTGTCGTGTGTAGTGCTGGTACATCGTGTGTAGTGCTGGTGCATCGTGTGTAGTGCTGTTGCATCATGTGCAGTGCTGATACATCGTGTGTAGTACTGATGCATCGTGTGTAGTGCTGGTGCACCGTGTGTAGTGCTGGTGCATCCTGTGTAGTGCTGGTGTATCGTATGTAGTACTGGTACATCATGTGTAGTGCTGGTACACCATGTGTAGTGCTGGTGCATCGTGTGTAGTGCTGGTACATCGTGTATTGTGCTGGTGCATCGTGTGTAGTGCTGGTACATCGTGTGTAGTGCTGGTACATCGTGTGTTGTGCTGGTACACCATGTGTTGTGCTGGTGTATCATGTGTAGTGCTTGTACATCGTGTGTAATGCTGGTACATCGTGTGTAGTGCTGGTGCATCGTGTGTTGTGCTGGTGCGTCGTGTGTAGTGCTGATACATCGTGTGTAGTGCTGGTACATCGTGTATTGTGCTGGTGCATCGTGTGTAGTGCCGTGTGTAGCGCTGGTGCACCGTGTAGTGCCGTGTGTAGTGCTGATGCACCGTGTGTAGTGCTGATGCATCGTGTGTAATGCTGGTGCATCGTGTGTAGTGCTGGTACATCGTGTGTAGTGCTGGTACATCGTGTGTTGTGCTGGTACACCATGTGTTGTGCTGGTGTATCATGTGTAGTGCTTGTACATCGTGTGTAATGCTGGTACATCGTGTGTAGTGCTGGTGCATCGTGTGTTGTGCTGGTGCGTCGTGTGTAGTGCTGATACATCGTGTGTAGTGCTGGTGCATCGTGTGTAGTGCTGGTGCATCGTGTGTTGTGCTGGTGTGTCGTGTGTAGTGCTGGTACATCGTGTGTAGTGCTGGTGCATCGTGTGTAGTGCTGGTACATCGTATGTAGTGCTGGTGCATCGTGTATAGTGCTGGTGCATCGTGTGTAGTGCTGGTGCATCGTGTGTAGTGCTGGTGCATCGTGTGCAGTACTGGTGTATCGTATGTACTGCTGGTACATCGTGTGTAGTGCTGTGTGTAGTGCAGGTGCATCGTGTGTAGTGCTGTTGCTTCGTGTGCAGTGCTGATACATCGTGTGTAGTACTGATGCATCGTGTGTAGTGCTGGTGCACCGTGTGTAGTGCTCGTGCATCCTGTGTAGTGCTGGTTCATCGTGTGTAGTGCTGGTAGACCGTGTGTAATGCTGTTGCGTCGTGTGTAGTGCTGGTACATCGTGTGTTGTGCTGGTACACCATATGTTGTGCTGGTGTATCATGTGTAGTGCTTGTACATTGTGAGTAATGCTGGTACATCGTGTGTAGTGCTGGTGCATCGTGTGTTGTGCTGGTGCATCGTGTGTAGTGCTGGTACATTGTGTGTAATGCTGGTACATCGTGTGTAGTGCTGGTGCATCGTGTGTTGTGCTGGTGCATCGTGTGTAGTGCTGATACACCGTGTGTTGTGCGGGTGCGTCGTGTATAGTGTTGGCACATCGTGTGTAGTGCTGGTGCATCGTGTGTAGTGCTGGTGCATCGTGTGTTGTGCTGGTGCGTCGTGTGTAGTGCTGGTACATCGTGTGTAGTGCTGGTGCATCGTGTGTAGTGCTGGTGCATCGTGTGTAGTGCTGGTGCATCGTGTGCAGTACTGGTGTATCGTATGTACTGCTGGTACATCGTGTGTAGTGCTGTGTGTAGTGCAGGTGCATCGTGTGTAGTGCTGTTGCATCGTGTGCAGTGCTGATACATCGTGTGTAGTACTGATGCATCGTGTGTAGTGCTGGTGCACCGTGTGTAGTGCTGGTGCATCCTGTGTAGTGCTGGTGTATCGTATGTAGTACTGGTACATCATGTGTAGTGCTGGTACACCATGTGTAGTGCTGGTGCATCGTGTGTAGTGCTGGTACATCGTGTATTGTGCTGGTGCATAGTGTGTAGTGCTGGTACATCGTGTGTAGTGCTGGTACATCGTGTGTAGTGCTGGTACATCGTGTGTTGTGCTGGTACACCATGTGTTGTGCTGGTGTATCATGTGTAGTGCTTGTACATCGTGTGTAATGCTGGTACATCGTGTGTAGTGCTGGTGCATCGTGTGTTGTGCTGGTGCGTCGTGTGTAGTGCTGATACATCGTGTGTAGTGCTGGTACATCGTGTATTGTGCTGGTGCATCGTGTGTAGTGCCGTGTGTAGCGCTGGTGCACCGTGTAGTGCCGTGTGTAGTGCTGATGCACCGTGTGTAGTGCTGATGCATCGTGTGTAATGCTGGTGCATCGTGTGTAGTGCTGGTACATCGTGTGTAGTGCTGGTACATCGTGTGTTGTGCTGGTACACCATGTGTTGTGCTGGTGTATCATGTGTAGTGCTTGTACATCGTGTGTAATGCTGGTACATCGTGTGTAGTGCTGGTGCATCGTGTGTTGTGCTGGTGCGTCGTGTGTAGTGCTGATACATCGTGTGTAGTGCTGGTGCATCGTGTGTAGTGCTGGTGCATCGTGTGTTGTGCTGGTGTGTCGTGTGTAGTGCTGGTACATCGTGTGTAGTGCTGGTGCATCGTGTGTAGTGCTGGTACATCGTATGTAGTGCTGGTGCATCGTGTATAGTGCTGGTGCATCGTGTGTAGTGCTGGTGCATCGTGTGTAGTGCTGGTGCATCGTGTGCAGTACTGGTGTATCGTATGTACTGCTGGTACATCGTGTGTAGTGCTGTGTGTAGTGCAGGTGCATCGTGTGTAGTGCTGTTGCATCGTGTGCAGTGCTGATACATCGTGTGTAGTACTGATGCATCGTGTGTAGTGCTGGTGCACCGTGTGTAGTGCTCGTGCATCCTGTGTAGTGCTGGTTCATCGTGTGTAGTGCTGGTAGACCGTGTGTAATGCTGTTGCGTCGTGTGTAGTGCTGTGTATAGTGCAGGTGCATCGTGTGTAGTGCTGGTGCATCGTGTGTAGTACTGGTTCATCGTGTGTAGTGCTGGTACATCGTGTGTAGTGCTGGTACCTCGTGTGTAGTGCTGGTTCATCGTGTGTAGTGCTGGTACATCGTGTGTAGTGCTGGTACATCGTGTGTAGTGCTGGTGCATCGTGTGTAGTGCTGATACATCGTGTGTAGTGCTGGTGCATCGTGTGTAGTGCTGGTGCATCGTGTGTTGTGCTGGTGTGTCGTGTGTAGTGCTGGTACATCGTGTGTAGTGCTGGTGCATCGTGTGTAGTGCTGGTACATCGTATGTAGTGCTGGTGCATCGTGTATAGTGCTGGTGCATCGTGTGTAGTGCTGGTGCATCGTGTGTAGTGCTGGTGCATCGTGTGCAGTACTGGTGTATCGTATGTACTGCTGGTACATCGTGTGTAGTGCTGTGTGTAGTGCAGGTGCATCGTGCTGTTGCATCGTGTGCAGTGCTGATACATCGTGTGTAGTACTGATGCATCGTGTGTAGTACTGGTGCACCGTGTGTAGTGCTCGTGCATCCTGTGTAGTGCTGGTTCATCGTGTGTAGTGCTGGTGTATCGTATGTAGTGCTGGTAGACCGTGTGTAATGCTGTTGCGTCGTGTGTAGTGCTGTGTATAGTGCAGGTGCATCGTGTGTAGTGCTGGTGCATCGTGTGTAGTACTGGTTCATCGTGTGTAGTGCTGGTACATCGTGTGTAGTGCTGGTACCTCGTGTGTAGTGCTGGTTCATCGTGTGTAGTGCTGGTACATCGTGTGTAGTGCTGGTACATCGTGTGTAGTGCTGGTGCATCGTGTGTAGTGCTGGTGCGTCGTGTGTAGTGCTGGTGCATCGTGTGTAGTGCTGGAATATCGTGTGTAGTGCTGGTACATCGTGTGTAATGACGTGTAGTGCTGGTGCATCGTGTGTAGTGCTGATGAGTGCTGGTACATCGTGTGTAGTGCTGGTGCATCGTGTGTAGTGCTGGTGCGTCGTGTGTAATGTTGGTGCGTCGTGTGTAGTGCTGGTGCGTCGTGTGTAGTGCTGGTGCATCGTGTGTAGTGCTGGTACATCGTGTGTAGTGCTGGTGCATCGTGTGTAGTGCTGGTGCATCGTGTGTAGTGATGGTGCGTCGTGTGTAGTGCTGGTACATCGTGTGTAGTGCTGGTGCATCGTGTGTAGTGCTGGTGCATCGTGTGTAGTGCTGGTGCATCGTGTGTAGTGCTGGTGCGTCGTGTGTAGTGCTGGTACATCGTGTGTAGTGCTGGTGCATCGTGTGTAGTGCTGGTGCATCGTGCTGGTGCGTCGTGTGTAGTGCTGGTGCGTCGTGTGTAGTGCTGGTGCGTCGTGTGTAGTTTTGGTGCACCGTGTGTAGTGCTAGTGCATCGTGTGTAGTGCTGGTGCGTCGTGTGAGGTGCTGGTGCATCGTGTGTAGTGCTGGTGCGTCATGTGTAGTGCTGGTGCATCGTGTGTAGTGCTGGTGCGTCGCGTGTAGTGCTGATGCATCGTGTGTAGTGCTGATGCATCGTGTGTAGTGCTGGTGCATCGTGTGTAGTGCTGGTGCGTCGTGTGAGGTGCTGATGCACACCTAACTTGTGTATGCCTACATCATCATGTTAGTATAATTGAAGTAATCTTATATCATACTAATTATACATACGCATATACATATATGGTCACATAACTATACGTATAACTGTGTATTCATTGCATATCATTGTGAATCTATATGATCAAGTATCACCATCGTCACAAACTATCGCATGTCTGCAAGTCACTCTAACAATCACATACACATATGTCATGGTGAATAGAAATACATGTATATATATACATGTACTTATAATACTAGTAATACAATCTCTTCTGGGAGGCGTCGCTCATATGGGCAACCAGTAGCGACGATAAATAAACGCAAAACACACACTGACATCAATAAACACACATACACGCACCCCCCCCCCCCCCACAATTCTAGTATGCTTCATAATTCTATTCGTGGACCTCCCTGTTTCAGAAGTTCATGCCGTTGACTTCAAATTATTTGCCCATCACCGCTGTACCGTCCAACCATCACCGCTGGACCGTCCAATCATCACCGCTGGACCGTCCAATCACCGCTGGACCGTCCAATAACCGTCCAATCACCGCTGGACTGTCCAATCATCACCGCTGGACCGTCCAATCACCACTGGACCGTCCAATCATCACCGCTGGACCATCCAATCATCACCGCTGGACCGTCCAATCATCACCGCTGGACCGTCCAATCACCGCTGGACCGTTCGATTCCGCTTTGGATGTCGAATTATTTCAAGTGAGTAAGCTATCCAGTTGACTTGCGAAAGGTCGGTGGTTCTACCAGTGTGTCCGTTCCGTGTCAAAAATAAATGTTACATCAATAATAGCTGGAGAATTGCCATTATAATGATGACCTAATCTGTCGGTGATACTTTATATTCAAATGCAAACAAACAAAACAATCAATAAATGTAGTCATTTTTATTGTACATAATGCATGTTAATACATGTGCAATATTAATGAGAGTTCAACATGGTGATGTCAGGACACTAGTGGGCGTTTTTATTGTGTGGTCCATGGGCGATATCACATGTTAAACTGTACAAAACTAATGTTATTCGTTTATACAAATTTATTTTAGCTCGATTGCGAAACAAGTTCTTACAACTTATATTAATCACTCTCGAGACCTCATTCCTGATGGAATCCATCGCCACATGGGAGAGAGAAGAGGCAACGTGGAATTTAAATGTCTTGCCTAAGGGAACAATCGTAACGGCTCCAGCGGGGGCTCGAACTCCGGACCTTTCGCACCTGAAGTGAACGCGCATCCACTAATAGCTGGAATCGAAATGGTGCAGCCTTACAACTGTTAGACATACTTAGTTTATACTTCTGCACATCCAAGATGAAGTGTTTATTAAATAAAACACGACACTGCACGCACATATTCACGCACACGTGTACGCCACCTATATCGGGCTCGATTTAACAATACAGTCAACCATGTTAGTGGTCACCTCTATTACGCAGCCAATCTGCATTAAGCAGCCAGTTTCCAGATTCCCAATATATTGTTCCATTATACATTCGACATCTCTTAAGCATTCACCTGTGCTAAGCAGCTAATTTCTGTGATGTTCTTGGCTGGCTGCTTAAGACAGGTTTGACTCTATGTTCAAAAATCGAATATGACAGACACACAGGGCAGTTTTGCTTTGAGAATTGTGATCACAACCATTAACTGCAGTGCGTAGAAGTGGTAGTACTGAAGCATCATAATCGAATATAACTGACACACAGGGCAGTTTTGTTTTGAGAATTGTGGTCATATCATTAACTGCAGTGCATAGAAGTGGTAGTACTGAAGCATCATAATCGAATATAACTGACACACAGGGCAGTTTTGTTTTGAGAATTGTGGTCATATCATTAACTGCAGTGCATAGAAGTGGTAGTACTGAAGCATCATAATTGAATATAACTGACACACAGGGCAGTTTTGTTTTGAGAATTGTGGTCATATCATTAACTGCAGTGCGTAGAAGTGGTAGTACTGAAGCATCATAATCGAATATAACTGACACACAGGGCAGTTTTGTTTTGAGAATTGTGGTCATATCATTAACTGCAGTGCGTAGAAGTGGTAGTACTGAAGCATCATAATCGAATATAACTGACACACAGGGCAGTTTTGTTTGAGAATTGTGGTCATATCATTAACTGCAGTGCGTAGAAGTGGTAGTACTGAAGCATCACTGCAACACGCTCCATGACCACATCTGGTGTTGGTCGCCGTCCTTGCACGGGTTCAGTAGAATGGTTTTCTTATCGTCTGCTGCAGTCAGACATCGTCCACTCTTCACATGCATAATTTGCTGGTTCTGAATGGTATAGTAACAAATACTACTACAGTACATGTATATACATATAAACATACGGTTCTGATAATAGTCAATAACATCCGGTTGCTAAGCACGTGCGTGTGCGTGCGTGCGTGGCGTGCGTTATACGTATAATACTGAAGTATGACACCATATTGATATGCAGACTAAAACAACGAAGTAAAGACAATTTGTTACATCCGGTTCCATTGAAGGTGTTTGAACAGTTGTACATTACCGACATTGGACACAATAATCGCACAGTGGAACAAATTGGAGAACATTTCATATATTGAACTGACTGACCTGTGTATAGTCCCACTGACCTGTGTATTGTCCCACTGACCTGTCAGGCCCGTCGCTGGGCATACGCAAGTACGCACGTGCGTATCATTGGTCTCAGAAAACGAAAAAAATGAAAACTCCAAAAATGCATTAAAACCCGGGGGTGGGCTTGTAGGGATACATAGGCGCCGGGATGTGTGTAGTGGTGGAATAATTGAGCCCATTGCAAATATTGTGCATCTCAAAATTTAGTTTGTGCTATTTTACGTGCTTGTTTAATTGATAAGGGCGATATATCATGTATATTATACATCTAGCCTTAATTTATACCTTTATTCGGATTGTCGTAAGAACTTTAGTCCTGCAATTGTATGTTACAAAATGCAAGAAATTGCTTCCTCATTTCAAAAAAATTCCGGGGGGCATGGCCTCGGACCCCCCTAGCGTACTCGCTCGCTATGCTCACTCGATAAACAAGCATATTTTGGCCGTGCGTATCATCAAAATAGCTCCAGCAACGGCCCTGCCTGTGTATAGTCCCATTGATCTATGTATAGTCCCATTGACCTGTGTAATAGTCCCATTGACCTGTGTATAGTCCAACTGACCTGTGCATAGTCCCATTGACCTGTGTATAGTCCCACTGACCTGTGTATAGTCCCACTGACCTGTGTATAGTCCCACTGACCTGTGTATAGTCCCACTGACCTGTGTATAGTCCCACTGACCTGTGCATAGTCCCACTGATCTGTGTATAGTCCCACTGACCTGTGTATAGTCCCATTGACCTGTGTATAGTCCCACTGACCTGTGTATAGTCCCACTGACCTGTGTATAGTCCCACTGACCTGTGGATAGTCCCACTGATCTGTGTATAGTCCCACCAACTGTATATAGTCCCACTGACCTGTGTATAGTCCCACTGACCTGTGTATAGTCCCACTGACCTGTGTATAGTCCCACGCGGCTTCCGTCTCATCCGGTATTTGGAGTGTGCAGAATTTCAACACAACTGTGTTGTTCCCTTCTGGTAACACACAATGCTCGAGAAACCGAAGTTTACCGCTTTCAGTCAGCTCAAAGTACTGAAAGGATACAATGTATATTACATTTAAAATGTTAAACCCATTACAAGTATCCGCTATTATCGCTACCGGTTGCCCATTTGAGCGACGGACAGTTTACCTAACAACACCTTTCCTGGGCAGGCTCCAGCGGTTAACCAGTACTTGGCGCACCAACCTCCAACCAAGAAACTGCCCACTTTTTCATATAAAGATACACGGCGGTTTGAGCGGGAATCGAACCCGTGCCCACCAGTGATTACAGTGGTATACAAGTCAGCAAACGGTCACTGTTTGCATGTTTGCAGACTGTCAATTAGTATCGCTGCCGTGAACGTGATAGATCTTAGACTATCCAAGATGGTGGTCTTGACAATAAATAAGTCGTAGAACAATTGCCTCGTTAGGAGTTATTGCCTGCTTGAATTTTGAATGCAATCTTATGATCGTCTGCATAACCATACAGATCGGCTGGATATTTCTGCACCACGCGATTCAGGACTGATATGTACAGGGTAAAGATCACCGGTCCAGCACACGAACCCTGTGGAACACCGAACCTCAATGGCTCAGTTTCGGATGCTGACTGTTCGACCATGATTTTCATTGTTCTGTTCGTGAGATAAGAGTCGATCCATTTCAAGGGAGTGCTTTGAATACCAAATTCGTCCTGCAGGATTTTGATCAGTATCGGGATATCGATGGTATCGAATGCTGCGCTCAAGTCCATCATGACCACGATTGTGACTTGGTTTGTATCAATAGACTTGCTCAATTCGGTTACCATAGGTATTTGCGGTATGCGTATGATGAGCTCAATGGGAGTAAATCTGCCAAATCCACATAGTGTACGTGATGTTACAATCTGCATATACAAACGATAGCATAAGATACAAGGTATGTAAATTACGAAACCTGTATTTCGTCTCCATGACACCAGTATTGTATGGGTCCCATCTTGGTAGGTAGCGGATCCAGGCACATATCCGTCTGCATATTTTTAATCTACAAGTAGCAGGAAACATGAATTTAATGTATCCAAATACGTCTTATTTTAATGTATCATCCCTTAATGTCTACTCCCTTTACTACCATTACCCTAGCTTCCCATCTATTCTACCATTACCCTAGCTTCTACTACCATTACCCTAACTTCCCATCTCTTCTACCACTACCCTAACTTCCCATCTCTTCTACCATTACCCTAGCTTCACATCTATTCTACCATTACCCTAACTTCCCATCTCTTTTACCACTACTCTAACTTCCCATCTCTTCTACCATTACCCTAGCTTCCCATTGCTTCTACCATTACCCTAGCTTCACATCTATTCTACCAGTACCCTAGCTTCCCATCTCTTCTACCATTACCCTAGCTTCACATCTCTTCTACCATTACCCTAGCTTCCCCATCTCGTCTACCATTACCCTAGCTTCCCATCTATTCTATCAGTACCCTAGCTTCCCATCGCTTCTACCATTACCCTAGCTTCCCATCTATTCTATCAGTACCCTAGCTTCCCATCTCTTCTAGCATTACCCTAACTTCCCATCGCTTCTACCATTACCCTAGCTTCACATCTAGTCTACCATTACCCTAACTTCCCATCTCTTTTACCACTACTCTAACTTCCCATCTCTTCTACCATTACCCTAGCTTCCCATCGCTTCTACCATTACCCTAGCTTCACATCTATTCTACCAGTACCCTAGCTTCCCATCTCTTCTACCATTACCCTAGCTTCACATCTCTTCTACCATTACCCTAGCTTCCCCATCTCGTCTACCATTACCCTAGCTTCCCATCTATTCTATCAGTACCCTAGCTTCCCATCGCTTCTACCATTACCCTAGCTTCACATCTATTCTACCAGTACCCTAGCTCCCCATCTCTTCTACCATTACCCTAGCTACCCATCTCTTCTACCATTACCCTAGCTTCCCAATCTCTTCTACCATTACCCTAGCTTCCCATCTCTTCTACCATTACCCTAGCTTCCCCATCTCGTCTACCATTACCCTAGCTTCACATTTCCTCTACCACTACCCTAGCTACCCATCTCTTCTACCATTACCGTAGCTTCCCCATCTCGTCTACCATTACCCTAGCTTCCCATCTCTTCTACCATTACCCTAGCTTCCCATCTCTTCTACCATTACCCTAGCTTCCTATCTCTTCTACCATTACCCTAGCTTCCCATCTCTTCTACCACTACCCTAGCTTCCCATCTCTTCTACCACTACCCTAGCTTCCCATCTCTTCTACCATTACCCTAGCTTCCCATCGCTTCTACCATTACCCTAGCTTCCCATCTCTTCTACCATTACCCTAGCTTCCCATCTCTTCTACCACTATTCTAACTTTCCATCGCTTCTACCATTACCCTAGCTTCACATCTATTCTACCAGTACCCTAGCTTCCCATCTCTTCTACCATTACCCTAGCTTCCCATCTCTTCTACCATTACGCTAACTTCCCATCTCTTCTACCATTACCCTAGCTTCCCATCACTTCTACCATTACCCTAACTTCCCATCTCTTCTACCATTACCCTAGCTTCCCATCTCTTCTACCATTACCCTAGCTTCCCCATCTCGTCTACCATTACCCTAGCTTCCCATCTATTCTATCAGTACCCTAGCTTCCCATCGCTTCTACCATTACCCTAGCTTCACATCTATTCTACCAGTACCCTAGCTCCCCATCTCTTCTACCATTACCCTAGCTACCCATCTCTTCTACCATTACCCTAGCTTCCCCATCTCTTCTACCATTACCCTAGCTACCCTTCTACCATTACCCTAGCTCCCCATCTCTTCTACCATTACCCTAGCTTCACATCTCTTCTACCACTACCCTAGCTACCCATCTCTTCTACCATTACCCTAGCTTCCCCATCTCGTCTACCATTACCCTAGCTTCCCATCTCTTCTACCATTACCCTAGCTCCCCATCTCTTCTACCATTACCCTAGCTTCCCATCTCTTCTACCACTACTCTAACTTCCCATCGCTTCTACCATTACCCTAGCTTCCCATCTCTTCTACCATTACCCTAGCTTCCCATCTCTTCTACCACTATTCTAACTTTCCATCGCTTCTACCAGTACCCTAGCTTCCCATCTCTTCTACCATTACCCTAGCTTCCCATCTCTTCTACCATTACCCTAACTTCCCATCTCTTCTACCATTACCCTAGCTTCCCATCTCTTCTACCATTACCCTAACTTCCCATCTCTTCTACCATTACCCTAGCTTCCCATCTCTTCTATCATTACCCTAACTTCCCATCTCTTCTACCATTACCCTAGCTTCCCATCTATTCTACCATTACCCTAACTTCCCATCTCTTTTACCACTACTCTAACTTCCCATCTCTTCTACCATTACCCTAGGTTCCCATCTCTTCTACCATTACCCTAACTTCCCATCTCTTTTACCACTATTCTAACTTCCCATCTCTTCTACCATTACCCTAGCTTCCCATCTCTTCTACCATTACCCTAGCTTCCCATCTCTTCTACCATTACCCTAACTTCCCATCTCTTTTACCACTACTCTAACTTCCCATCTCTTCTACCATTACCCTAGCTTCCCATCTCTTTTACCACTACTCTAACTTCCCATCTCTTCTACCATTACCCTAGCTTCCCATCTCTTCTACCATTGCCCTAACTTCCCATCTCTTTTACCACTACTCTAACTTCCCATCTCTTCTACCATTACCCTAGCTTTCCATCTCTTCTACCACTACCCTAGCTTCCCATATATTCTACCATTACCCTAGCTTCCCATCTCTTCTACCATTACCCTAGCTTCCCATCACTTCTACCATTACCCTAACTTCCCATCTCTTCTACCATTACCCTAGCTTCCCATCTCTTCTACCATTACCCTAGCTTCCCCATCTCGTCTACCATTACCCTAGCTTCCCATCTATTCTATCAGTACCCTAGCTTCCCATCGCTTCTACCATTACCCTAGCTTCACATCTATTCTACCAGTACCCTAGCTCCCCATCTCTTCTACCATTACCCTAGCTACCCATCTCTTCTACCATTACCCTAGCTTCCCCATCTCTTCTACCATTACCCTAGCTACCCTTCTACCATTACCCTAGCTCCCCATCTCTTCTACCATTACCCTAGCTTCACATCTCTTCTACCACTACCCTAGCTACCCATCTCTTCTACCATTACCCTAGCTTCCCCATCTCGTCTACCATTACCCTAGCTTCCCATCTCTTCTACCATTACCCTAGCTCCCCATCTCTTCTACCATTACCCTAGCTTCCCATCTCTTCTACCACTACTCTAACTTCCCATCGCTTCTACCATTACCCTAGCTTCCCATCTCTTCTACCATTACCCTAGCTTCCCATCTCTTCTACCACTATTCTAACTTTCCATCGCTTCTACCAGTACCCTAGCTTCCCATCTCTTCTACCATTACCCTAGCTTCCCATCTCTTCTACCATTACCCTAACTTCCCATCTCTTCTACCATTACCCTAGCTTCCCATCTCTTCTACCATTACCCTAACTTCCCATCTCTTCTACCATTACCCTAGCTTCCCATCTCTTCTATCATTACCCTAACTTCCCATCTCTTCTACCATTACCCTAGCTTCCCATCTATTCTACCATTACCCTAACTTCCCATCTCTTTTACCACTACTCTAACTTCCCATCTCTTCTACCATTACCCTAGGTTCCCATCTCTTCTACCATTACCCTAACTTCCCATCTCTTTTACCACTATTCTAACTTCCCATCTCTTCTACCATTACCCTAGCTTCCCATCTCTTCTACCATTACCCTAGCTTCCCATCTCTTCTACCATTACCCTAACTTCCCATCTCTTTTACCACTACTCTAACTTCCCATCTCTTCTACCATTACCCTAGCTTCCCATCTCTTTTACCACTACTCTAACTTCCCATCTCTTCTACCATTACCCTAGCTTCCCATCTCTTCTACCATTGCCCTAACTTCCCATCTCTTTTACCACTACTCTAACTTCCCATCTCTTCTACCATTACCCTAGCTTTCCATCTCTTCTACCACTACCCTAACTTCCCATCTATTCTATCATTACCCTAACTTCCCATCTCTTCTACCATTACCCTAACTTCCCATCTATTTTACCATTACCCTAGCTTCCCCATCTCTTCTACCATTACCCTAACTTCCCATCTCTTCAACCATTACCCTAACTTCCCATCTCCTCTACCATTACCCTAGCTTCCCATCTCTTCTACCATTACCCTAACTTCCCATCTATTCTATCATTATCCTAACTTCCCATCTCTTCTACCATTACCCTAACTTCCCATCTATTTTACCATTACCCTAGCTTCCCCATCTCTTCTACCATTACCCTAACTTCCCATCTCTTCAACCATTACCCTAACTTCCCATCTCTTCTACCATTACCCTAACTTCCCATCTCTTTTACCATTACCCTAGCTTCCTATCTCTTCTACCATTACCCTAACTTCCCATCTCTTCTACCATTACCCTAACGTCCCATCTCTTCTACCATTACCCTAACTTCCCATCTCTTTTAACATTACCCTAGCTTCCCATCTCTTCTACCATTACCCTAATTTCCCATCTCTTCTACCATTACCCTAGCTTCCCATCTCTTCTACCATTACCCTAACTTCCCATCGCTTCTACCATTACCCTAGCTTCACATCTATTCTACCATTACCCTAACTTCCCATCTCCTTTACCACTACTCTAACTTCCCATCTCTTCTACCATTACCCTAGCTTCCCATCGCTTCTACCATTACCCTAGCTTCACATCTATTCTACCAGTACCCTAGCTTCCCATCTCTTCTACCATTACCCTAGCTTCACATCTCTTCTACCATTACCCTAGCTTCCCCATCTCGTCTACCATTAACCTAGCTTCCCATCTATTCTATCAGTACCATTGCTTCCCATCGCTTCTACCATTACCCTAGCTTCACATCTATTCTACCAGTACCCTAGCTCCCCATCTCTTCTACCATTACCCTAGCTACCCATCTCTTCTACCATTACCCTAGCTTCCCAATCTCTTCTACCATTACCCTAGCTTCCCATCTCTTCTACCATTATCCTAGCTTCCCCATCTCGTCTACCATTACCCTAGCTTCACATCTCTTCTACCACTACCCTAGCTACCCATCTCTTCTACCATTACCCTAGCTTCCCCATCTCGTCTACCATTACCCTAGCTTCCCATCTCTTCTACCACTATTCTAACTTTCCATCGCTTCTACCATTACCCTAGCTTCACATCTATTCTACCAGTACCCTAGCATCCCATCTCTTCTACCATTACCCTAGCTTCCCATCTCTTCTACCATTATGCTAACTTCCCATCTCTTCTACCATTACCCTAGCTTCCCATCTCTTCTACCATTACCCTAACTTCCCATCTCTTCTACCATTACCCTAGCTTCCCATCTCTTCTACCATTACCCTAGCTTCCCCATTTCGTCTACCATTACCCTAGCTTCCCATCTATTCTATCAGTACCCTAGCTTCCCATCGCTTCTACCATTAACCTAGCTTCACATCTATTCTACCAGTACCCTAGCTCCCCATCTCTTCTACCATTACCCTGGCTACCCATCTCTTCTACCATTACCCTAACTTCCCATCTCTTCTACCATTACCCTAACTTCCCATCGCTTCTACCATTACCCTAGCTTCACATCTAGTCTACCATTACCCTAACTTCCCATCTCTTTTACCACTACTCTAACTTCCCATCTCTTCTACCATTACCCTAGCTTCCCATCTCTTCTACCATTGCCCTAACTTCCCATCTCTTTTACCACTACTCTAACTTCCCATCTCTTCTACCATTACCCTAGCGTCCCATCTCTTCTACCACTACTCTAACTTCCCATCTCCTCTACCATTACCCTAGCTTCCCATATCTTCTACCATTACCCTAACTTCCCATCTATTCTATCATTACCCTAACTTCCCATCTCTTCTACCATTACCCTAACTTCCCATCTCTTCTACCATTACCCTAACTTCCCATCTATTTTACCATTACCCTAGCTTCCCCATCTCTTCTACCATTACCCTAACTTCCCATCTCTTCAACCATTATCCTAGCTTCCCATCTCTTCTACCACTACCCTAGCTTCCCATATATTCTACCATTACCCTAGCTTCCCATCTCTTCTACCACTACTCTAACATCCCATCGCTTCTACCATTACCCTAGCTTCCCATCTCTTCTACCATTACTCTAGCTTCCCATCTCTTCTACCACTATTCTAACTTTCCATCGCTTCTACCATTACCCTAGCTTCACATCTATTCTACCAGTACGCTAGCTTCCCATCTCTTCTACCATTACCCTAGCTTCACATCTATTCTACCAGTACGCTAGCTTCCCATCTCTTCTACCATTACCCTAGCTTCCCATCTCTTCTACCATTACCCTAGCTTCCCCATCTCGTCTACCATTACCCTAGCTTCCCATCTATTCTATCAGTACCCTAGCTTCCCATCGCTTCTACCATTACCCTAGCTTCACATCTATTCTACCATTACCCTAACTTCCCATCTCTTCTACCATTACCCTAACTTCCCATCTATTTTACCATTACCCTAGATTCCCCATCTCTTCTACCATTACCCTAACTTCCCATCTCTTCAACCATTACCCTAACTTCCCATCTCTTTTACCACTACTCTAACTTCCCATCTCTTCTACCATTACCCTAGCTTCCCATCTATTATACCACTACTCTAACTTCCCATCTCTTCTACCATTACCCTAGCTTCCCATCTATTTTACCACTACCCTAGCTTCCCATCTCTTCTACCATTACCCTAGCTTCCAATCTATTATACCACTACTCTAACTTCCCATCTCTTCTACCATTACCCTAGCTTCCCATCTCTTCTATCATTACCCTAACTTCCCATCTCTATTACCACTACTCTAACTTCCCATCTCTTCTACCATTACCCTAGCTTCCCATCTCTTCTACCATTACCCTAACTTCCCATCTCTTTTACCACTACTCTAACTTCCCATCTCTTCTACCATTACCCTAGCTTCCCATCTCTTCTACCATTACCCTAGCTTCCCATCTCTTCTACCATCACCCTAACTTCCCATCTCTTCTACCATTACCCTAACTTCCCATATCTTCTACCATTACCCTAACTTCCCATCTCTTTTACCATTACCCTAGCTTCCCATCTCTTCTACCATTACCCTAACTTCCCATCTCTTCTACCATTACCCTAACTTCCCATCTCGTTTTACCATTACCCTAACTTCCCATCTCTTCTACCATTACCCTAACTTCCCATCTCTTTTACCATTACCCTAGCTTCCCATCTCTTCTACCATTACCCTAACTTCCCATCTCTTCTACCATTACACTAACTTCCCATCTCTTTTACCATTACCCTAGCTTCCCATCTCTTCTACCATTACCCTAACGTCCCATCTCTTCTACCATTACCCTAACTTCCCATCTCTTTTACCATTACCCTAGCTTCCCATCTCTTCTACCATTACCCTAATTTCCCATCTCTTCTACCATTACCCTAAATTCCCATCTCTTCTACCATTACCCTAACTTCCCATCGCTTCTACCATTACCCTAGCTTCACATCTATTCTACCATTACCCTAACTTCCAATCTCTTTTACCACTACTCTAACTTCCCATCTCTTCTACCATTACCCTAGCTTCCCATCGCTTCTACCATTACCCTAGCTTCACATCTATTATACCAGTACCCTAGCTTCCCATTTCTTCTACCATTACCCTAACTTCCCTTCTCTTCTACCATTACCCTAGCTTCCCATCTCTTCTACCATTACCCTAACTTCCCATCTCTTCTACCATTACCCTAGCTTCCCATCTCTTCTACCATTACCCTAACTTCCCATCTCTTCTACCACTACTCTAACTTCCCATCTCTTTTACCACTACTCTAACTTCCCATCTCTTCTACCATTACCCTAGCTTCCCATCCTTTTACACTACCCTAACTTCCCATCTCTTCTACCATTACCCTAGCTTCCCATCTCTTCTACCATTACCCTAGCTTCCCATCTCTTCTACCATTACCCTAGCTTCCCATCTCTTCTACCATTACCCTAGCTTCCCGTCTCTTCTACCATTACCCTAACTTCCCATCTCTTTTACCACTACTCTAACTTCCCATCTCTTCTACCATTACCCTAGCTTCCCATCTATTATACCACTACTCTAACTTCCCATCTCTTCTACCATTACCCTAGCTTCCCATCTATTTTACCACTACCCTAGCTTCCCATCTCTTCTACCATTACCCTAGCTTCCAATCTATTATACCACTACTCTAACTTCCCATCTCTTCTACCATTACCCTAGCTTCCCATCTCTTCTATCATTACCCTAACTTCCCATCTCTATTACCACTACTCTAACTTCCCATCTCTTCTACCATTACCCTAGCTTCCCATCTCTTCTACCATTACCCTAACTTCCCATCTCTTTTACCACTACTCTAACTTCCCATCTCTTCTACCATTACCCTAGCTTCCCATCTCTTCTACCATTACCCTAGCTTCCCATCTCTTCTACCATTACCCTAACTTCCCATCTCTTCTACCATTACCCTAACTTCCCATATCTTCTACCATTACCCTAACTTCCCATCTCTTTTACCATTACCCTAGCTTCCCATCTCTTCTACCATTACCCTAACTTCCCATCTCTTCTACCATTACCCTAACTTCCCATCTCGTTTTACCATTACCCTAACTTCCCATCTCTTCTACCATTACCCTAACTTCCCATCTCTTTTACCATTACCCTAGCTTCCCATCTCTTCTACCATTACCCTAACTTCCCATCTCTTCTACCATTACACTAACTTCCCATCTCTTTTACCATTACCCTAGCTTCCCATCTCTTCTACCATTACCCTAACGTCCCATCTCTTCTACCATTACCCTAACTTCCCATCTCTTTTACCATTACCCTAGCTTCCCATCTCTTCTACCATTACCCTAATTTCCCATCTCTTCTACCATTACCCTAAATTCCCATCTCTTCTACCATTACCCTAACTTCCCATCGCTTCTACCATTACCCTAGCTTCACATCTATTCTACCATTACCCTAACTTCCAATCTCTTTTACCACTACTCTAACTTCCCATCTCTTCTACCATTACCCTAGCTTCACATCTATTCTACCAGTACCCTAGCTTCCCATCTCTTCTACCATTACCCTAGCTGCCCATCTCTTCTACCAGTACCCTAGCTTCACATGTCTTCTACCATTACCCTAGCTTCCCATCTCTTCTACAACTACACTAACTACCCATCTCTTCTACCACTACCCTAGCTTCCCATCTCTTCTACCACTACCCTAACTACCCATCTCTTCTACCATTACCCTAGCTTCCCATCTCTTCTACCACTACCCTAACTACCCATCTCTTCTACCACTACCCTAACTTCCCATCTCTTCTACCACTACCCTAACTACCCATCTCTTCTACCCCTACCCTAACTACCCATCTCTTCTACCACTACCCTAGCTTCCCATCTCTTCTACCACTACCGTAACTACCCATCTCTTCTACCACTACACTAACTACCCATCTCTTCTACCACTACCCTAGCTTCCCATCTCTTCTACCACTACCCTAGCTTCCCATCTCTTCTACCAGTACCCTAACCTCCCATCTCTTCTACCATTACCCTAGCTTCCCATCTCTTCTACCACTACCCTAGCTTCCCATCTCTTCAACCACTACACTAACTACCCATCTCTTCTACCACTACCCTAACTACCCATCTCTTCTACCACTACCCTAACTTCCCATCTCTTCTACTACTACACTAACTATCCATCTCTTCTACCACTACACTAACTTCCCATCTCTTCTACCACTACACTAACTTCCCATCTCTTCTACCATTACCCTAGCTTCCAATCTCTTCTACCACTACCCTAACTTCCCATCTCTTCTACCACTACACTAACTTCCCATCTCTTCTACCACTACACTAACTTCCCATCTCTTTTACCACTACACTATCTTCCCATCTCTTCTACCACTACACTAACTACCCATCTCTTCTACCACTACACTAACTTCCCATCTCTTCTACCACTATACTAACTTCCCATCTCTTCTACCATTACCCTAACTTCCAATCTCTTCTACCACTCCCCTAACTTCCCATCTCTTCTACTACTACTCTAACTTCCCATCTCTTCTACCACTACACTAACTTCCCATCTCTTTTACCACTACTCTAACTTCCCATCTCTTCTACCATTACCCTAGCTTCCCATCGCTTCTACCATTACCCTAGCTTCACATCTCTTCTACCATTACCCTAGCTTCCCCATCTCGTCTACCATTACCCTAGCTTCCCATCGCTTCTACCATTACCCTAGCTTCACATCTATTCTACCAGTACCCTAGCTCCCCATCTCTTCTACCATTACCCTAGCTACCCATCTCTTCTACCATTAACCTAGCTTCCCCATCTCTTCTACCATTACCCTAGCTTCCCCATTTCGTCTACCATTACCCTAGCTTCCCATCTCTTCTACCACTACCCTAGCTTCCCATCTCTTCTACCATTACCCTAGCTTCCCATCGTCTACCATTACCCTAGCTTCCCATCTCTTCTACCATTACCCTAGCTTCCTATTCTCTACCATTACCCTAGCTTCCAATCTCTTCTACCATTACCCTAGCTTCCCATCTCTGCTACCACTACCCTAGCTTCCTATCTCTTCTACCATTACCCTAGCTTCCCATCTCTTCTACCACTACTCTATCTTCCCATCTCTTCTACCACTACCCTAGCTTCCCATCTCTTCTACCATTACCCTAGCTTCCCATCTCTTCTACCATTACCCTAGCTTCCCATCTCTTCTACCATTACCCTAGCTTCCCATCTCTTCTACCACAATTCTAACTTTCCATCTCTTCTACCATTACCCTAGCTTCACATCTATCTACCAGTACCCTAGCTCCCATCTCTTCTACCATTACCCTAGCTTCATCTCTTCTACCATTACCCTAACTTCCCATCTCTTCTACCATTACCCTAGATTCCCATCTCTTCTACCATTACCCTAGCTTCCCATCTCTTCTACCATTCCCTAGCTACAATCTCTTCTACCATTACCCTAACTTCCATCTCTTCTACCATTACCCTAGCTTCCCATCTCTTTACCATTACCCTAGCTTCCCATCTCTTCTACCATTACCCTAGCTCCCCATCTCTTCTACCATTACCCTAGCTTCCCATCTCTTCTACCATTACCCTAGCTTCCCATCTCTGCTACCACTACCCTAGCTTCCTATCTCTTCTACCATTACCCTAGCTTCCCATCTCTTCTACCACTACTCTATCTTCCCATCTCTTCTACCACTACCCTAGCTTCCCATCTCTTCTACCATTACCCTAGCTTCCCATCGCTTCTACCATTACCCTAACTTCCCATCTCTTCTACCATTACCCTAGCTTCCCATCTCTTCTACCACAATTCTAACTTTCCATCTCTTCTACCATTACCCTAGCTTCACATCTATTCTACCAGTACCCTAGCTTCCCATCTCTTCTACCATTACCCTAGCTTCCCATCTCTTCTACCATTACCCTAACTTCCCATCTCTTCTACCATTACCCTAGCTTCCCATCTCTTCTACCATTACCCTAGCTTCCCATCTCTTCTACCATTACCCTAGCTTCCCATCTCTTCTACCATTACCCTAACTTCCCATCTCTTCTACCATTACCTAACTTCCCATCTCTTCTACCATTACCCTAGCTTCCCATCTCTTCTACCATTACCCTAGCTTCCCATCTCTTCTACCATTACCCTAGCTTCCCATCTCTTCTACCATTACCCTAGCTTCCCATCTCTTCTACCATTACCCTAGCTTCCCATCTCTTCTACCATTACCCTAGCTCCCATCTATTCTACCATTACCCTAGCTTCCCATCTCTTCTACCATTACCCTAGCTTCCCATCTCTGCTACCATTACCCTAGCTCCCCATCTCTTCTACCATTACCCTAGCTCCCCATCTATTCTCCATTACCCTAGCTCCCATCTCTTCTACCATTACCCTAGCTCCCCATCTATTCTACCATTACCCTAGCTCCCCATCTCTTCTACCATTACCCTAGCTCCCCATCTATTCTACCATTACCCTAGCTCCCAATATCTTCTACCATTACCCTAGCTCCCCATCTCTTCTACCATTACCCTAGCTCCCCATCTATTCTACCATTACCCTAGCTCCCCATCTCTTCTACCACTACCCTAACTTCCCATCTCTTCTACCACTACCCTAGCTCCCCATCTCTTCTACCATTACCCTAGCTCCCCATCTCTTCTACCATTACCCTAACTTCCCATCTCTTCTACCACTACCCTAGCTCCCCATCTCTTCTACCATTACCCTAACTTCCTATCTCTTCTACCATTACCCTAACTTCCCATCTATTCTACCACTACCCTAGCTCCCCATCTCTTCTACCATTACCCTAGCTCCCCATCTGTTCTACCATTACCCTAACTTCCCATCTCTTCTACCATTACCCTAGCTTCCAATCTATTCTACCATTACACTAGCTTCCCCATCTATGCTATCAGTACCCTAGCTTCCCATCTCTTCTACCATTACGCTAACTTCCAATCTCTTCTACCATTACCCTAGCTTCCCATCTCTTCTACAATTACCCTAGCGTCCCATCTCTTCTACCATTACCCTAGCTTCCCATCTATTCTATCAGTACCCTAGCTTCCAATCTCTTCTACCATTACCCTAGCTTCCCATCTCTTCTACCATTACCCTAGCTTCCAATCTCTTCTACCATTACACTAGCATCCCCATCTATTCTATCAGTACCCTAGCTTCCCATCTCTTCTACC
>CM026403.1:7424282-7451782 GCA_014843695.1 Archivesica marissinica
ATTTACATGTTAACATTACTTTCAGATTACTTTCAGGAACATTTACATGTTAACATTACTTTCAGATTACTTTTCAGGAACATTTACATGTTAACATTACTTTCAGATTACTTTTCAGGAACATTTACATGTTAACATTACTTTCAGATTACTTTTCAGGAACATTTACATGTTAACATTACTTTCAGATTACTTTTCAGAAACATTTACATGTTAACATTACTTTCAGATTACTTTCAGGAACATTTACATGTTAACATTACTTTCAGATTACTTTTCAGGAACATTTACATGTTAACATTACTTTCAGATTACTTTTCAGGAACATTTACATGTCAACATTACTTTCAGATTACTTTTCAGGAACATTTACATGTTAACATTACTTTCAGATTACTTTTCAGGAACATTTACATGTTAACATTACTTTCAGATTACTTTTCAGGAACATTTACATGTTAACATTACTTTCAGATTACTTTTCAGGAACATTTACATGTTAACATTACTTTCAGATTACTTTTCAGGAACATTTACATGTTAACATTACTTTCAGATTACTTTTCAGGAACATTTACATGTTAACATTACTTTCAGATTACTTTTCAGGAACATTTACATGTTAACATTACTTTCAGATTACTTTTCAGGAACATTTACATGTTAACATTACTTTCAGATTACTTTTCAGGAACATTTACATGTTAACATTACTTTCAGATTACTTTCAGGAACATTTACATGTTAACATTACTTTCAGATTACTTTTCAGGAACATTTACATGTTAACATTACTTTCAGATTACTTTCAGGAATGTTTACATATGTTGTCTCTCATTCAGCTTATATAAAATGTTATATCATGTCGGCCTATTTTCACGGAGATACTTTTAGTAGTTCCCCCCCTGCCCGTCTCATCCTGTACAATGATTCAGCAAAATTAAAACCGACTCTAAACAACTATTTCACAATTACATACGGCGGTTAGAACACGCATAACCCTAACTATCACCATATATGGAAGTCACGAACAACTAATTACTCAATTTCCATAGTAACTTTTGTCAAAGGAAGGTAATTAGAAACAAGAATTAGAATCTAGAAGTGAACACATTAAATACGTTCTCAATTCTCTCATGAAAATGTTTAAATCCTCTTTGGAAATGTTGAACTGATCCGCGTCCTTTAAAATCCATGCATACTGAGCGTTTAGTTAAACACTAGTTTCCAAAATCAATGCCTTCCCAGACCATCACTTGCCATATATCTTCTTAAATATGTCATCCAAACTTGCACAATTACAATGCTTAGAAACAATTTTAAACTGAAATTCTGTCACTGTAGAAGTGCTGTAGCAAATTTAAACAAATAAACTTCCAAACAATCATTTTAACTCGGGAAAAGCAGCTAGAGTCACTTGATTCCAGAAAATCTCTCTCAGAATCGAGACAAACATTATATTCAGCAATTATTGCTGCTGACTTTATACTGTAATGTATCTCTAAACTATCATTTTATATTATTAGCTGAGGCAATACATCACTTTGTAGGTGTTAATTTACTCATTTCTTTCTCTCATTGAACCCGTACATTTTCTCATAATCAGTTAGGCTAAACGTGGATGAATATTTCATGTGATATACAAACATGTGAAGATGGATCGAAGACGTATGCTGTAACTCAAGAAGACGTATGCTGTAACTCAAGAAGCGAAGCAGTATCTTATTTACTTCTCAGCAGTTACTGGACAATCGTCGCGTAATCTATGACACTTAAAACAATTCCACTGTGACTAAATATTTAAACAATATTTCACCATGTATGGATAAGATATCCAGACTATTTGCTAAGACATTTAAAATCAGCACTCTGCGAATACCATATACAGTCAAACCTGTCTTATGCAGCCAGCCAAGGGAATCACAGAAAGTGGCTGCTTAGCACAGGTGGCTGCTTAATACATGTCAAATGTATAATAAAACAACATATTGGGAATCTGGAAACTGGCCACTTAATACTTAATGGAGGTGACCACTAACACAGGTTTGATTGTATATATATTTCCTTGCATCCATTCAATTGCACACTGGAAAGTCGCCCAAGTCAGTCAAGTGCATATAAGTATGTTTTGTAGAGACCATGGTACAGACCATGCACGTTTCAAACAAAGTTCTTCCATCCTAATGTTAATTTGGATGTGCATTTACAAATTATACTTATAACTGAACGAGACAAGAAATATCACAGTAGGTGTTGAATGCCCCCCCCCCCAGAAGTGTGACCTTGACCTTGAAGCTACAGACCTGGGTCATGTGTACGATACATCGCCTCAATATGACGAACATCTATGGCACATTAATTTTGAAATCCCTCAATAGCCGAAAAAGTTACAGCCCGGACACGAAATATTGACTTGGGATGGACGGTGCGAAAACTATATGCCCCTGAAGAAGAAATTTATTTCTTCGGGGGGGGGGGGGTAAAAATACCAAGGCTATATGATGGACAGCCCAGGATCACAAACATACCAGAATGTGTGTTTTTACGTTTATTTATCGGCGCTACCGGTTACCCATATGAGCGACGCCTCCTGAAGAGATTAGTTATTTTAGATTTTGGAAGATGGTGCATGATACAGACAGAGACCCATTCCAGAATCTCCTCTGTTCTTTTACATGCACGGTGTAAAGCACCGACACGAGACCTCAGTTTAACGTCCCATCTGAAAGACTGTTCATTTTATTAGGGTCAGACGGGGGATCGAACCTGCGATCCCTGGATTACCAGTCCAGCGTGTTACCACTGTACTACATATCCGTCTGCACATACCAGAATGATATCTCTAGACATTATAATGTGGAAAATAACATGGTTGGTTGAACATGTAAGGTTACTGATATGCTGGTAGTCTATCTATCTATCTATCAGGTGTGACATCTGTAGATAGGATAAGTTTACACATCAATGTTACTGATATGCTGGTAGTCATCTATCAGGTGTAACATCTGTAGACAGGATAAGTTTACACATCAATGACACCTGTATTACCAATTTGTAATGGCCAATCGATGTCTTCAATAGCAATAGGTTACAATATATAAATCAGGGATGGACTATGTATAGGATGGGACGTTAAACCGAGGTCTCGTGTTAGTGCTGTACACCGTGCACGTAAAAGAACCAGAGGAGACTCTGGAATGGGTCTTTGTCTGTATCATTGCACTATCTTCCAAAAATCTAAAATGACTAATCTCTTCAGGAGGCGTCGCTCATATGGGCAACCGGTAGTGACGATAAATAAACATAAAACATACATGTATAGGATATAAGCCAAAAACGATCCAATATGTAAAATATTAGACTGTGTGAGGCGCGTAAAAACTAATATATAACGATGGCGGCTTTACAAGAAACTAACATATAACGATGGCTGCATCACAATAAACTAAGATATAACGATGGCTGCATCACAAGAAACTAAGATATAACGATGGCTGCATCACAAGAAACTAAGATATAACGATGGCTGCATCACAAGAAACTAAGATATAACGATGGCTGCATCACAAGAAACTAAGATATAATGATGGCTGCATCACAAGAAACTAAGATATAACGATGGCTGCATCACAAGAAACTAAGATATAACGATGGCTGTGATACAAGAAACTAAGATATAACGATGGCTGCATCACAAGAAACTAAGATATAACGATGGCTGCATCACAAGAAACTAAGATATAACGATGTCTGCTATACAAGAAACTAAGATATAACGATGGCTGCATCACAAGAAACTAAGATATAATGATGGCTGCATCACAAGAAACTAAGATATAACGATGGCTGCTATACAAGAAACTAAGATATAACGATGGCTGCATCACAAGAAACTAAGATATAACAACAAGAAACTAAGATATAACGATGGCTGTGATACAAGAAACTAAGATATAACGATGTCTGTGATACAAGAAACTAAGATATAACGATGGCTGCTTTACAAGAAACTAAGATATAATGATGGCTGTGATACAAGAAACTAAGATATAACGATGTCTGCTTTACAAGAAACTAAGATATAACGATGGCTGCATCACAAGAAACTAAGATATAACGATGGCTGCTATACAAGAAACTAAGATATAACGATGGTTGCTATACAAGAAATTAAGATATAACGATGTCTGCTTTACAAGAAACTAAGATATAACGATGGCTGCATCACAAGAAACTAAGATATAATGATGGCTGCATCACAAGAAACTAAGATATAACGATGGCTGCATCACAAGAAACTAAGATATAACGATGGCTGTGATACAAGAAACTAAGATATAACGATGGCTGCATCACAAGAAACTAAGATATAACGATGGCTGCATCACAAGAAACTAAGATATAACGATGGCTGCTTTACAAGAAACTAAGATATAACGATGTCTGCTTTACAAGAAACTAAGATATAACGATGTCTGCTTTACAAGAAACTAAGATATAACAATGGCTGCTTTACAAGAAACTAAGATATAACGATGTCTGCTTTACAAGAAACTAAGATATAACGATGGCTGCATCACAAGAAACTAAGATATAACGATGGCTGCATCACAAGAAACTAAGATATAACGATGTCTGCTTTACAAGAAACTAAGATATAACGATGGCTGCTTTACAAGAAACTAAGAAATAATGATGGCTGTGATACAAGAAACTAAGATATAACGATGGCTGCATCACAAGAAACTAAGATATAACGATGGCTGCTTTACAAGAAACTAAGATATAACAATGGCTGTGATACAAGAAACTAAGATATAACGATGGCTGCTTTACAAGAAACTAAGATATAACGATGTCTGCTATACAAGAAACTAAGATATAACAATGGCTGCTTTACAAGAAACTAAGATATAACGATGGCTGCTTTACAAGAAACTAAGATATAACGATGGCTGCTATACAAGAAACTAAGATATAACGATGGCTGTGATACAAGAAACTAAGATATAACGATGGCTGCTTTACAAGAAACTAAGATATAACGATGGCTGCATCACAAGAAACTAAGATATAACGATGGCTGCATCACAATAAACTAAGATATAATGATGGCTGCATCACAAGAAACTAAGATATAACGATGGCTGATTTACAAGAAACTAAGATATAACGATGGCTGATTTACAAGAAACTAAGATATAACGATGGCTGATTTACAAGAAACTAAGATATAACGATGGTTGCATCACAAGAAACTAAGATATAACGATGTCTGCTTTACAAGAAACTAAGATATAACAATGGCTGATACAAGAAACTAAGATATAACGATGGCTGCTACAAAAACTAAGATATAACGATGGCTGCTATACAATAAACTAAGATATAACGATGGTTGCATACAAGAAACTAAGATATAACGATGGCTGCTATACAAGAAACTAAGATATAACGATGGCTGCTATACAAGAAACTAAGATATAACGATGGCTGCTATACAAGAAACTAAGATATAACGATGGCTGCTTTACAAGAAACTAAGATATAACGATGGCTGTGATACAAGAAACTAAGATATAACGATGGCTGCTTTACAAGAAACTAAGATATAACGATGGCTGCTTTACAATAAACTAAGATATAACGATGGTTGCTATACAAGAAACTAAGATATAACGATGGTTGCTATACAAGAAACTAAGATATAACGATGGCTGCTTTACAAGAAACTAAGATATAACGATGGCTGCATACAAGAAACTAAGATATAACGATTGCTGCTTTACAAGAAACTAAGATATAACGATGGCTGCTTTACAAGAAACTAAGATATAACGATGGCTGCTTTACAATAAACTAAGATATAACAATGGCTGTGATACAAGAAACTAAGATATAACGATGGCTGCTTTACAAGAAACTAAGATATAACGATGGCTGCATCACAAGAAACTAAGATATAACGATGGCTGCATCACAAGAAACTAAGATATAACGATGGCTGCTTTACAAGAAACTAAGATATAACGATGGTTGCTATACAAGAAACTAAGATATAACAATGGCTGCTTTACAAGAAACTAAGATATAACGATGGCTGCTTTACAAGAAACTAAGATATAACGATGGCTGCTTTACAAGAAACTAAGATATAACGATGGCTGCATTACAAGAAACTAAGATATAACGATGGCTGCTTTACAAGAAACTAAGATATAACGATGGCTGCTTTACAAGAAACTAAGATATAACGATGGCTGCTTTACAAGAAACTAAGATATAACGATGGCTGCATTACAATAAACTAAGATATAACGATGGTTGCTATACAATAAACTAAGATATAATGATGGCTGCTTTACAAGAAACTAAGATATAACGATGGCTGCTTTACAAGAAACTAAGATATAACGATGTCTGCATACAAGAAACTAAGATATAACAATGGCTGCATCACAAGAAACTAAGAAATAACGATGGCTGCATACAAGAAACTAAGATATAACGATGGCTGCATACAAGAAACTAAGATATAACGATGGCTGCTTTACAAGAAACTAAGATATAACAATGGCTGTGATACAAGAAACTAAGATATAACGATGGCTGCTATACAAGAAACTAAGATATAACGATGGCTGCTATACAAGAAACTAAGATATAACGATGGCTGCTTTACAAGAAACTAAGATATAACGATGGCTGCATCACAAGAAACTAAGATATAACGATGGCTGCATCACAAGAAACTAAGATATAACGATGGCTGCATCACAAGAAACTAAGATATAACGATGGTTGCTATACAATAAACTAAGATATAACGATGGCTGGATACAAGAAACTAAGATATAACGATGGTTGCTATACAATAAACTAAGATATAACGATGGCTGTGATACAAGAAACTAAGATATAACGATGGCTGCTTTACAAGAAACTAAGATATAACGATGGCTGCTTTACAAGAAACTAAGATATAACGATGGCTGCTTTACAATAAACTAAGATATAACAATGGCTGTGATACAAGAAACTAAGATATAATGATGGCTGCTTTACAAGAAACTAAGATATAACGATGGCTGCTTTACAATAAACTAAGATATAACGATGGTTGCTATACAATAAACTAAGATATAATGATGGCTGCTTTACAAGAAACTAAGATATAACGATGGCTGCTTTACAAGAAACTAAGATATAACGATGGCTGCATCACAAGAAACTAAGATATAACGATGGCTGCATCACAAGAAACTAAGATATAACGATGGCTGCATCACAAGAAACTAAGATATAACGATGGTTGCTATACAATAAACTAAGATATAACGATGGTTGCTATACAATAAACTAAGATATAACGATGGCTGTGATACAAGAAACTAAGATATAACGATGGTTGCTATACAATAAACTAAGATATAACGATGGCTGTGATACAAGAAACTAAGATATAACGATGGCTGCATTACAAGAAACTAAGATATAACGATGGCTGCTTTACAAGAAACTAAGATATAATGATGGCTGCATCACAAGAAACTAAGATATAACGATGGCTGCTATACAAGAAACTAAGATATAACAATGGCTGCTATACAAGAAACTAAGATATAACGATGGTTGCTATACAATAAACTAAGATATAACGATGGTTGCTATACAAGAAACTAAGATAAAACGATGGCTGTGATACAAGAAACTAAGATATAACGATGGCTGTGATACAAGAAACTAAGATATAACGATGGCTGCTTTACAATAAACTAAGATATAACGATGGTTGCTATACAATAAACTAAGATATAACGATGGTTGCTATACAATAAACTAAGATATAACGATGGTTGCTATACAATAAACTAAGATATAACGATGGTTGCTATACAAGAAACTAAGATATAACGATGGCTGTGATACAAGAAACTAAGATATAACGATGGTTGCTTTACAATAAACTAAGATATAACGATGGCTGCTATCACAAGAAACTAAGATATAACGATGACTGCTATACAATAAACTAAGATATAACGATGGCTGCTATACAAGAAACTAAGATATAACGATGGTTGCTTTACAATAAACTAAGATATAACGATGGCTGCTATCACAAGAAACTAAGATATAACGATGGCTGTGATACAAGAAACTAAGATATAACGATGGCTGTGATACAAGAAACTAAGATATAACGATGGCTGATATACAAGAAACTAAGATATAACGATGGCTGATTTACAAGAAACTAAGATATAACGATGGCTGTGATACAAGAAACTAAGATATAACGATGGCTGTGATACAAGAAACTAAGATATAACGATGGCTGCTATACAAGAAACTAAGATATAACGATGGCTGCTTTACAAGAAACTAAGATATAATGATGGCTGCTTTACAAGAAACTAAGATATAACGATGGCTGCTTTACAAGAAACTAAGATATAACGATGGCTGCTATACAAGAAACTAAGATATAACGATGGCTGCTTTACAAGAAACTAAGATATAACGATGGCTGCTTTACAAGAAACTAAGATATAACGATGGCTGCTTTACAAGAAACTAAGATATAACGATGGCTGCTTTACAAGAAACTAAGATATAACGATGGCTGCTTTACAAGAAACTAAGATATAATGATGGCTGCTTTACAAGAAACTAAGATATAACGATGTCTGCTTTACAAGAAACTAAGATATAACGATGGCTGCTATACAAGAAACTAAGATATAACGATGGCTGCTTTACAAGAAACTAAGATACAACGATGGCTGCATCACAAGAAACTAAGATATAACGATGGCTGCTTTACAAGAAACTAAGATATAACGATGTCTGCTTTACAAGAAACTAAGATATAACGATGGCTGCTTTACAAGAAACTAAGATACAATGATGGTTGCCCTTAGATATTTATTCCAATTATTTGCAACCAAGATGGCAGCAATTAAAATTTGTCTGTACCAGGCAATTACTCTTGGTTGCATCATAAAATATGGATTTCCAATTCTCTGAGACTGGTTCCAGCTGCCATGCCAAAAATAACTCACAACCCAAAAGACATCAATCACAGAGTTTGCATGGACATCCATCTATAGTGTAATCTAAGATGTGATATTGTCATGATACTAATAATTAGCAGTTTGATGTCATCTAACAATTCTCAGCTCAAGGACACATGACAAAATGCTGCTGGGAAGATTGGAATAGTTGAACTTTGGAGAAAAGTTCAGTGGTGTTGAAAATTGGGAACATGTTCTGCAGTTGAATGGGTTAATACTCCTGATTGGTGCTCCTGACATTTGTTCAAATAAGATTAAATACAAATTGCACAGAGTATTATGGGTAAATGGTCAACAGACAAGTCTTGTATGCAATATTCTGATTTTTCCTATTTTTTTATATTTTTTTTGAGTTGCTATGCTATGCTATATTCTATGCTATATTTCGGGTTTTACGCCTGCATCAGCACCATTTTGGGCTATATCGCCGGCGGGCAGTTTACCTAACAACACCTTTCCTGGGCAGGCTCCAGCGGTTAACCAGTACTTGGGTGCACCAACCTCCGTAAGAAACTGCCAACTTTTTCATATAAATGAGACACGACCTGAGTGGGGCTCGAACCCGTGACCATCAGTGATGATAGGTTACAGTGGTATACAAGTCAGCGACCTTAACCACTCGACCACGGAGGCAGACTTTTTTTTGAGTTGCCATGGAGAAACTGTATGCATTATTTTCTACCCGATCAAATTCTTGTAAGTTTGTATCTTTACTGACGGCTACTGCAGAAGGCATAAATGACTATGAACAGGACCACAGGCAGACGTAACAGTGCTTCACTGTAACCTGCTTATCACAACTAATGTTGCTTTTGCAAAGGGTATAGAGGCAGCAGGTGCCACGCTGTCAGTCGCCACAAGAGCCAAATGGCGATTTTGCGATAGAAATGGCTCCTAAAATTTCAATTTGGCGATTTTCGGAAAATTGCACAAAAAATTGGCATAAATAACGTTTGTGCCATATTTTAACCTTTCCTCGACTGGTTTTATTTACCATTGATGACAGCGCGTTCCAGTTAAAGAAAAATCGATACACAGTCTGTGTTCATTGTATCTTTGACCGGTTACAATTGTTTTGCTCTGGTATATGCTATCGTTTGGCGAAACAATCGATTCACAGTCAAAACAGCTGTGTACATGTGCTGGAGGCATATTCCCATCATAAATTGCAATCAAAACAAAACAAACATGTAAATTAGCGGTATATGATCACACATTTACAGTTTTGTATAATGGGAATGATTTGATAATTGAGGTCCTTTATGAATTTGTTTTTCACAAATAAGATCAAAGGTAGTAGTTGTGAAAAATATGATTTTCGTGTCCTCAAGGTTTGTTCCCACTTTCCCAACCTTTTATTTTCACACATACTAATTATCCCCAATTATCTCTTCGCCCCTCAAACTTACCTGTATTTTCTATACTGTTCAAAAAATAAATGAAAGGCACACATAAACTTGTACTTGCAGTGTACTATTTCAATGTTATTTATCTTGTTCCATCTGTTGAAAATACTTACTTATTCTAGAATAAACTATTTTTTTGTTATTTTTGTTTATATGCATATCTTTAAGGAGAAAATAAAATAAAGAATATCTATCTATATGAAACTTATATTTATGAACAACTTTCCCAAATTTAGAAACACAAATTTTCAGTACAGTATAGCAATTTTCGCCAATTATCACCTTTCAACTCTATTGTTACACCGAACAATACATTCCCCCAACACCTACCTCAATTTCTATAGGACTAATAAAAGGTTGGGAAAGTGGGAACACACCGTCCTCAACTATAAAAAGTGAATGAAACTTGTCCAAATCGCCGATAAATAAACGTAAAAAAAAAAATCCAAATCGTCACGTGTCAAAATGGCTACTTTCGGTTTTAAACGTCCGAAATGGACTTAGTGAATGAAACCTAGACAGCCTGATGAACATTTCCATTGACGGCCCAGACAAGTTCAACTTCAAATCGGCATTTGTAATGTGGTCCAAGAAGAACAGACGCATTTTGAACCTAATGTTGTGCAATTTGTTAGTACATGTATGTAATTCTGATGTATTTTTAAATTATTATGACCCAAGAAAATAATTAAAGTTGTAAAAGTTCATTGGATTGTCTTCAAAAATGATTAGTATGCATGTCTTTTTGAGCTTAAAGTTCATTTGAAATGTAATCACAGGCTTCCATTATTAATCACTGTCACAGGGCTACATTGTAAAATAAACTTTTAGCCTTAACAGGTATGCATTCTTTCATTCTAATGTCTATATTAATACTTCTTCCAGAAAAAAACGGGCTAGAATCTCACCATTTACAAATAAAAATACCAAAAAAATCAAACCAGGGAGGGGACAACACCCCTCACGGAGGGGACGACACCGCTCCCGCACACACCCCATCTTTCAAACAGATAAGTGGCCCCAACTTTTTTCTGCCCAGTGTGAGCCCTGGGCAGGTACGATTGTACGACGGCACAGAACATGTCGTCTGATCATGCTCTATCCTGTTTGCTGTTCAGATAGTGGAGCTAAACAACGTGGCTGAATAGTAAAAGAATAGTGTTAAGCTGCAGCTGATCTGGATCAATGTTGTGTGTACATTCCTTCCAATTTATTAGGCATTTTAATGGTTAAATAAATTGAAAAAAAGTTTTAATTATATTTATGAAGAAGAAGAATGCTTTATTAAGACTTAAACTTTACAGTTTCTCGTCTGTAACATTTAAACATATTTACAATATATATAGTACATTATTATGATATATGCAATCATTTTATGTGCTTTGATAGTATAATTGGGGAAAATGTTAAAACAAACTTATACAACATAAAACATATTGCAGTTTATGTTTCGTATGTTGCAACAAAAATATCAGCCCAATTTTACAATCAAAGCAACCCAATTTTCATATAAAGAGACACGGTCTGAGCGGGGCTCGAACCTGTAATCAAGCTTATATGCAGGGATTCTAAGGCCTAGGTTAGATCATCAATACAGCTTGTAAGAGAACAAAGACTAGTTGTCTATATGTGTTTAGCTGTGACAGCCCCATAGTGTGCACTGAACTGAAATCATTTGAACCAAATTAAAAAAGGCCTGCTTCAAAAAAATGTTTTATGAAATTAAGCAATTCTCTGCGATTTGATTTCAATAATGATAAGGGACTAAATCAATATTATTCTACTTATTTACAAGTTTTGGATTGTCTCCCTTTGACTAATATTGTAAAAAAAATAATCACCCGCATTTAATTGACTATTGTTCTATTTAAGTTCACTCTGCTATCATTATTGTTATTGTTAAAAAAGTGTACAGCCTATAAGTGATGTCTACTGTTTGAAATTGAAGAAATGTTGGAATCAAAATTGTAAATGGGTCACAATAATCTTTCAAATTCTGATCAGACTCAATCAAGAATCCTAGTCTGTGAAGCTGACCTTGTGACCTTGATATAATGCAAGCGACCCCCTTTGAAGCCGCATTTGTTGTTGAACATACTCTCCTACCTTCAATCCATGACAAAAAGAGTGGTTCTTTAATTTGACAAAGTGACCTAGTCACCTAGTTTTCGACCCCAGATATTCAATTTGGACAAACTTGATAGATGTAATTGAAAGAATTAAAACTGATCAAATTTGGTAACTTTTCTAATATTTGTTCAAGACAAGATGTCATTTAAAGATGTTCCTTTAAATTGACCTAGTGACCTAGTGACCTAGTTTTACACCAGTGACCTTATTTCCACATACTTGGCAGAAGTCGCTGTAAGTATGCTACAGATCAACTGGAAATATTCTTACAATTTGTGAGGGGAAAATGGATGATGACGGATGATGCATAATGGATGATGCAAGATGGATGATGCAAGACAGATGATGCAAGATGGATGATGCAAGACGGATGATGCAAGACAGATGATGCAAGACGGATGATGCAAGACGGATGATGCAAGACGGATGATGCAAAACAGATGATGCAAGATGGATGATGTAAGACGGATGATGCAAGACGGATGATGCAAAATGGATAATGCAAGATGGATGATGTAAGACGGATGATGCAAGATGGATGATGCAAAATGGATGATGCAAGACGGATGATGCAAAACGGATGATGCAAGATGGATGATGTAAGATGGAATTGGATGATGCAAGATGGATGATGCAAAACGGATGATGCAAGATGGATGATGTAAGATGGAATTGGATGATGCAAGATGGATGATGCAAGAAGGATGTCAGCCGCTATGTTACTCCCCCTCTCTCTCACAACTGGCATAAAGAGATACTGGTCGTCAGCAATTCATACATGTACTTTCATCATCATTGCTCATAACATTAAAAAATCAGAAACGACTGATTTCCCGCAACATCCCATGTTTATCATACACATCTATTCTTACCCAATATGGCTAAAACATCTCGGTAACTTTATGACACAAGCTAGGCGGCAGACAACACAACATGAAATAATTGCGGAACTGGTTTGTTGCCCAGGAATATGACATATTATCTACTGGTCATGAAGAAATGTCAGCATTACTGTCAAATAAGCTGCAAATTTTGATTCACATCACATTGTCATCAGATAAGGAACAGCCATTATGATCCTATGCTGTGGAAAGAGATTCTTGGAACTAAGTGCAGGGGGGGGGGTGATCATCGGTATGTCCGGACTTTTCACATTTATTGATTATGTGTGATCATTGTATCTCATTGTAATGACCTGGCCGGATCAAACCCTTCAATACTTATCGATACGACAGAGCCAAGGATCAAACATCTCATGTACAACGATATGACCTGGCCGGGGATCAAACCCTTCATGCTTATTGATATGACAGAGCCAAGGATCAAACATTTGATGTACATCGATATGACCTGGCCAAGGATCAAACCCTTCATGCTTATTGATATGACCGAGCCAAGGATCAAACATTTCATGTACATCGATATGACCTGGCCAAGGATCAAACCCTTCATGCTTATTGATACAACCGAGCCAAGGATCAAACATTTCATGAACATCGATATGACCTGGCCAGGGATCAAACCCTTCATGCTTATCGATACGACCGAGCCAAGGATCAAACATTTCATGAACATCGTTATGACCTGGCCGGGGATCAAACCCTTCATGCTTATCGATACGACCGAGCCAAGGATCAAACATTTCATGAACATCGATATGACCTGGCCGGGGATCAAACCCTTCATGCTTATCGATACGACCGAGCCAAGGATCAAACCCTTCATGCTTATTGATACGACCGAGCCAAAGATCAAGCTTCTCATGTTAATTAATATGACCGAGTCGAGGATCAAACTCTTCATGTTTATTGATAAACTACCTGAGCAGGGGATCAAATGCTCAATTCATGTTAAACTTTATTGATATGAATGAACCGGGCACCAAACACCTCAAGTTTATTGATATACTGTGGCTGGAAGCCTATTCTTCAAGTTTATTGATATACTGTGGCTGGAAGCCTATTCTTCAAGTTTATTGATATACTGTGGCTGGAAGCCTATTCTTCAAGTTTATTGATATACTGTGGCTGGAAGCCTATTCTTAAAGTTTATTGATAAGCATGAGCCATGGATCAAACCATTCATATTCATTGATACAACCAAGCAGGGCTCAAACCCTTCATGCATTCACTGTCTAGAGCAATAGCATTACCCTATACACAAACCCACCGGCACGAGGTAATAAAACTAAGTGTAGATCATAGACTCAGCCAATCAAAATCCCTGTGAGAGATGAGATGTGTAGATCACAGACTCAGCCAATCAAAATCCCTGTGAGAGATGAGATGTGTAGATCACAGACTCAGCCAATCAAAATCCCTGTGAGAGATGAGATGTGTAGATCACAGACTCAGCCAATCAAAATCCCTGTGAGAGATGAGATGTGTAGATCACAGACTCAGCCAATCAAAATCCCTGTGAGAGATGAGAAGTGTAGATCACAGACTCAGCCAATCAAAATCCCTGTGAGAGATGAGAAGTGTAGATCACAGACTCAGCCAATCAAAATCCCTGTGAGAGATGAGAAGTGTAGATTACAGACTCAGCCAATCAAAATCCCTGTGAGAGATGAGAAGTGTAGATTACAGACTCAGCCAATCAAATTCCCTGTTAGAGATGAGACATGTTTCATGAATATATTCCTGGTTTGTTTATAAATCAAGATTAGGTCTGCAACAAGATGTATTAGTGTACTTTAATGACCTTACGCAATTACCACATGATTACGGATTAATGGCACAGTCGTTAAAGCTTTATGGGTACCAGCCATCTTCCAAAACACTTAACTGTATGTTTGCATGTCTTCGGACTGTAAAATGTCTACACATATTTATGATCATTATCGAGGATAGCTGTTTGCTAAATATGGAATATTTATTTATATACACAAATTATAAGCACATCTCCTGTTGATTCTATATTAGTTAATCATGTTCTATATTAGTTATTTATGTTCTATTTTAGATATCTATGTTATATATTAGTTATTTACATTCTATATTAGCGACTTACGTTCTACATTAGTTATTTATGTTCTATGTTATTTATGCTCTACATTAGTTATTTATGTTTTATATTAGTTATTTACGTTCTATATTAGTTATTTATGTTCTATATTAGTTATTTATGTTTTATATTTTTATTTATGTTCTACATTAGTTATTTATGTTTTATATTTTTATTTATGTTCTACATTAGTTATTTACGTTTTATATTTTTATTTATGTTATATATTAGTTATTTATGTTTTATATTAGTTATTTATGTTCTATATTAGTTATTTATGTTCTATATTATTATGTTCTATATTAGTTATTTATGTTCTATGTTAGTTATGTTCTATATTAGTTATTTATGTTCTATATTAGTTATTTATGTTCTATGTTAGTTATTTATGTTCTATATTAGTTATTGTTCTATATTAGTTATTTATGTTCTATATTAGTTATTTATGTTCTATATTAGTTATTTATGTTCTATATTAGTTATTTATGTTCTATATTAGTTATTTTTCTATATTAGTTTTTATGTTCTATATTAGTTATTTATGTTCTATATTAGTTATTTACGTTCTATATTAGTTATTTATGTTCTATATTAGTTATTTACGTTCTATATTAGTTATTTATGTTCTATATTAGTTATTTATGTTCTATATTAGTTATTTACGTTCTATATTAGTTATTTATGTTTTATATTAGTTATTTATGTTCTATATTAGTTATTTATGTTCTATATTAGTTATTTACGTTTTATATTACTTATTTATGTTCTATATTAAAATATTATTCTATGCATCAAGTTTATAAATAGAATAATACAGCAACTGTCTAAAACCGGGGATCAAACCTTCAATGCTTAACACTGCTAGTCTAGAGCAGCATCATCAGCTTGAAATACTGCCCGGAGGAGCACCCAGGGTCTTCCTCCCCAATCCACCACTAAAGAATCTCCTTGGTTTGAACATATTTATTCCACTATATACATCCAATACATTAGCCTGGGTTCCCGTCTGTCGATTTTTCATTTTTTAACTTCTGGCAAAATGATATTATCAGAAACTCAATACGGCCCAATTAATGGTCTCGGTTATAACAATATATCTATTTGATTGATCAAGCAAAATATATCGACGCCTGTTCCCAGGCTAACACAATACATGTACACAAAATCAAAGAAGTAAGTATATAGGAAAGAATTCAAACAGAAGCAGAGCTTATAAAATTATAATTTCTCTAAAGAGTCTCCTTAAAATCGAAGCTGTTTGGTGTGACAACAACAAATTAAATACTGCAATTTTCCAAGAACTACACAGCATTGAGGAAACCGGCTGTTATTTGAGATCAAAAGAGTTAATCAAAATCTATGTTTTGGCTGTTGGATCTTCATCAAGACATGATAATATAATAAACATAAATGACCTTTTTGAAATGATTTGCTTCAAGATTCAATCCACTTTGAAAGTAAAAATTCGGGAAAAAACCAACAATTATTACCAGTAGAATGATTTCTTTCAAATCAAAATAATTCCCAAATATGAAAACAACAAAACAGACAATGTATCAATATCCTGTACTTACATTATATAATCCAAAGGAATTGGTAGCCTTGCATAGAACATGTTGTTCTGGTACTATTTTCTGATAAGGGCTACCATGGCCCCCGTTTGACCGTTTGCAAGAACACGCTTGACCCATGACATATTCCAAAATCTCATACAATTCCCATAGAGCTTAGCTTTATATAATAATAATAATAATATAACGATAATTTCCGTGTGAATATTTCTAAGCGATTATAATTTTAACCTTTACGAAGATCAATATCTGATATAGAAGCCAAATATACCAACTTGTATAGTCTGTACACATAATACAGATTTCACTTTTCAAAATGGCTTAATTGCGCGCATGATGGTTCTTTTGGTTGCCAGACTGTATCCAAATCAATTAAATAATTAAATATCAACAAAACAATAATTCTGAATTTCAAACAAATCAATCAGCTATAATGACATTGATGAAGCAAGCTTCCAAACAAAGTGTGACACACAGCCTCTGGGAGACAGAGATGCAACAGTATGGAGTAGGCTTACAGTGCATTCCACTTAACTGTAGTAGTTCTCTTAAATGCATATTTGGTTATTTGCATACTTTAAGTCCCTGCACAAAACCATTCCTGTATAAATTCTGTGTCAGTTTGACCAATAACTGCATAATTATATAAACCCCAGGCTATATGTCTCTTAATCACACTGGCAATCTGCTAAACTTGTGTTAATCTGTAAACATTTGACACCTACAGAGACACATTTGACACCTACAGAGACCAACAGACACAAGCAGATGCCATAGAATTGCTACCCAGATGGTGTAATTGGGACAAAAGACTAACAACCAATGAAACAAGTATTTTTAGACATACATAAAACAGCATATATAATCATATGTTATTCTTTCTTTCAAAATTGTGTTACAGTCGCCCAAATGCATTTATGCAGTGGTGACTTTAATTAAATAAACTTATTAGTCGGTCAGTCTTTCAAATTTCACATAGGTCAATTAATACATAATGGGTCAATGCAAAGAAAGGCAAAAAGTGCTAGAAACATGCGTGTGATGGCTCATCACAATTTGTATGTTCATGCAAGATATTGCAGACTGGTCTCCAATTCTAAATTCTCGAATTTCAAGAATTCCAGATATTAAACGATTTTGAGAAGAAACGAGCAATTTCGCTGAGTTGATATCCCCCACTGCATGGTTCTGGGGTTATTCGTTTATAAAAGGGCAATAACTCTGGTGTTACTGGGTTAATCTCCATGAAAAATGCACGTGCATCAACACACTATAGTGATCCATATTTAATTTAGTTCCATAAAACCCCACCCATTGGTTACTGAGAACTGGTTCTGGATGCACGCACAGACTGGTCCCCAAAAATAAATTCTAGTACAAGAATTCCAGATTTTAAACGATTTTTAGTATTATATTTTGAAAAGAAACAAGCAATTTCGATGAGTCGATAATTATGCTCCACTGCATGGTTCTGGGATTATTAGTATATTAAAGGGCAATAACTCCATGAAAAATGCACGTGCACAACCACACAATAGTGATACATGTACATATTTAATTTAGTTTCATAAAAACTCACCCATTGGTTACTGAGAACTGATTCTGGATGCTCGCACAGACGGACAATGCGAAATCAATACAAGAATAAATGCATTTAATACAGTGAAAAGGGAAGATAATTGGTTACATGGAACAAATCTATTCTACTAACTAGGTTAATGAAAATGTGTTCCATTTTGAAAATTGTGATTCTGCATTTTGACTTTTGTCATATAAAAATGACCTTGATTGTGAACCAACCTGGCTGAAAGTTCGGCAGTGTACATCAAATCGATATGATTCAACATGCGTGCCACATCTTTTCAAAATCCTTCCATTGGCTTAATTAATAGATAATTTTATAGCTTGTACACAAATCCAGTTAACCCTTTCAACACCACAGGCCTCTAAATAGGCTTATGAAAAGTGTAGATCCAGATGAGCCGGCTCGTGACGAGCCGTCTCATCAGGATCTGCACTTTTTTGCCAGTAATAATTATTACTATTTTTAGATAAAATTACCCATTTTGATAAATGAACTGGTCCAAACGTAATTTTCTTATTAATTTATTGGTCTAAAAATAGCATGCACCAGTCCATGTCAGTTACTTGGTGTTGAATGGGTTAACAGACTGAATGACCAATTGACTGAATAGCCAACCAACACGGCGACACAAACATACACCCAAACGCCCAAATGTCGTATGCGGGGATAAGTTACTTTTTTTCCCTTATCTCTGTTATCTCACTATGAGTGAGTCCCAAAAATGGTAGATGTTAATTTGAGATATTACGGTAATCCAGCAGACAGAGTTTGATCCATTAACATTTTTTACGGTTATTACATAATTACAAACATTTCATAAAACATGACAGTATAACAATCCAGCTGCGAAGCTATTCATCATGTACCAGCGGCCATATAAGGCAGCAATATTAAGAATGAAAACTATGCCACAAAAAGCTTTTCTCGTCTGGGAATATGAGAATTAATCGCGTCTGCCACACAATCAATGCTTATTATGGTTGAACTGGAAATGCTCACCTACGAAGTAATGTGTGTCGGCTGGACTCACAGAAGTTCCGATCTACAGTTCTTTGAATCTTTAATAACTACATGATCAAGTAAAATGAGCAACTGCTAAAAGAGTAAATTTGAAATATTTGGATTCATTTGTTTTGTGACTGGGTGGTTTTTGTTTTGTGACTGGGTGGTTTTTGTTTCATGAATGGGTGGTTTTTGTTTCGTGAATGGGTGGTTTTTGTTTCATGAATGGGTGGTTTTTGTTTCGTGAATGGGTGGTTTTTGTTTCGTGACTGGGTAGTTTTTGTTTTGTGACTGGGTGGTTTTTGTTTCATGACTGGGTTGTTTTTGGTTCATGACTGGGTGGTTTTTGTTTCATGACTGGGTGGTTTTTGTTTCATGACTGGGTGGTTTTTGCTTCATGACTGGGTGGTTTTTGTTTCATGACTGGGTGGTTTTTGTTTCATGACTGGGTGATTTTTGTTTCATGACTGGGTGGTTTTTGTTTCATGACTGGGTGGTTTTTGTTTCATGACTGGGTGGTTTTTGTTTCATGAATGGGTGGTTTTTGTTTCATGACTGGGTGGTTTTGTTTCATGACTGGGTGGTTCAGCATGGCATGCTTAGAACTCTGTAACATCGTCTGCCTGTGAACTGAACCAAGCGGAACACAAAGACGATAATGCACATCTAGGATTAACCAAGCGGAACACAAAGACAATAATGCACATCTAGGATTAACCAAGCGGAACACAAAGACGATAATGCACATCTAGGATTAACCAAGCGGAACACAAAGACGATAATGCACATCTAGGATTAACCAAGCGGAACACAAAGACGATAATGCACATCTAGGATTAACCAAGCGGAACACAAAGACAATAATGCACATCTAGGATTAACCAAGCGGAACACAAAGACGATAATGCACATCTAGGATTAACCAAGCGGAACACAAAGACGATAATGCACATCTAGGATTAACCAAGCGGAACACAAAGACGATAATGCACATCTAGGATTAACCAAGCGGAACACAAAGACAATAATGCACATCTAGGATTAACCAAGCGGAACACAAAGACGATAATGCACATCTAGGATTAACCAAGCGGAACACAAAGACGATAATGCACATCTAGGATTAACCAAGCGGAACACAAAGACGATAATGCACATCTAGGATTAACCAAGCGGAACACAAAGACGATAATGCACATCTAGGATTAACCAAGCGGAACACAAAGACGATAATGCACATCTAGGATTAACCAAGCGGAACACAAAGACGATAATGCACATCTAGGATTAACCAAGCGGAACACAAAGATGATAATGCACATCTAGGATTAACCAAGCGGAACACAAAGACGTTAATGCACATCTAGGATTAACCAAGCGGAACACAAAGACAAATGGTTTACAGAAACACCTTATATAACCCCATTTGGCTGACATTAATTTTCATGTCTACACTGATCCCCTAAACATACTCTCCCCCACACCATATATAAAAACCTCACTTGTCTAAATATAGAACAACCGCTAGAAATAATGACTATGCACATAATATATGTAATACATAACGTTGATACTGTCATGGTATGTACTTATCTGTAGGATGAATTATGGGTATATCGCGGTACTAGCTATTAAAAACCAAACTACAGATATACTCTTATGTACCTGAATTTAAAACTCATTTTTCATCATCGTATGACTTCTCCACTTCAACATTACACATACACAAAGAAGAAATACTATTGGGAATCACTTGTGTTTATCATGTTTTTGGTGCCATCATGTCAGCAGTTACGTAGTCAGTAGTTCTGAGTATACAGCGGCAAATGGACGAGGCCCTGATTTGGGTGTTTATACAAAGGTAGTCATAATAAAATTATGTGAGTATTTGATAGAGACCTTAATCTGTATAATATGTAAGTCTAGCAGTAAATTTGTCATTTTAACATAAAACATGAATATCTTTTTAATCTCCCACCAGAAAACAACAAACAGCCCACGATGGGCCTACTTTTTATGAATAATAAAATGCGGGAATCCTATATCACCACATGTCAATAGATTTACATTACGGAAGAGAGTTCAATAGATATGAACATCAACTTGTTTTTAATAAAAAATACTACATTTGAGGGGGGGAACTGTTTTGAAAAATAATCATTCAATAGAAAAAGCGTGTCTCGGACCTTAAAATTATGCCCATATTTGGTAATACGGGAATTACGTAGTAACCTAAACACGTGATCAAAACAGCTTCATTCATAAATACCAGGTAGCAGACCACCATTTTACAAAGTTGGAATGAACATAAATATATATTATGGACATTTGGAGCATTTTATCAGATAAAGGGGTGGGGTAATTTTGCATAGATCTTGATATTCAGGTAAGCATCTTGCATCAGTAATTTTCGAACCACTTACGTTGACAGTTTATGATTTCTTGTTTATCAACACATGTTTACCTTTCTGGGTCAACACTGATCCAATGGAAAGAATGATAGGTGGCGTTATTTTACCTCGTTCTGAAAAAGTGTGGATGCCTCGGTATGTTACGACCAGCGGTATGTTAAGAAACGACTATATATATAGTATGTTAATAATACTATGAAATTATGAGGAATAAAAAATATTATTGCATTATACATTTATTACATTAAAAATTAATGTCTTTAATACTTAGTTAATGAAAATACGGTTATACTTTGACAGCCGCTGCAGGCCGACATGATAATGTCATCATTCGCTCTATGTGTGTTTTACGTTTATTTATCGTCACTACCGGTTGCCCATATGAGCGACGCCTCCTGAAGAGATTAGTCATTTTAGATTTTTGGAGGATAGTGCAATGATACAGAGAGACCCATTCCAGAGTCTCCTCTGGTTCTTTTACGTGCACGGTGTAAAGCACCGACACGAGACCTCGGTTTAACGTCCCATCAGAAAGACTGTTAATTTTATTAGGGTCAGACGGTGGATCGAACTTGCGATCCCTGGATTACCAGTCCAGCGTGTTACCACTGGACTACAGATTCGCTCTACAGTTCCTGATTTCAGCTAAAGAAGCCATTCACGGCTGAATGCTGCTATTTTCGTATGGAGGTTATTGGATCTTTCAAACATGTCTTTATAAAATATAATTAATAGTTCATGTAAAAATTCTTATTAAGACTAATACAAGGCTATAAATTTGTTATATTCCGTAGAGTTTCCTGTATTTGACTAGTACTGTGTGTGCTTTGCATCCTGCAACCAGACATGTCTTATTATATTGTGTGTCATTGAACAAGTAAAGCAATTGAAACGAGAATATCTCATTATTTGTACTATACAAGTCAAATAGCATGCTGTCTGCTATACTGTATTGATTGTGCTGTGAAATATTATCAGGGTATACACATCGGCAAGTATAGTATTGATTGTGCTGTGAAATATTATCAGGGTATACACATCGGCAAGTATAGTATTGATTGTGCTGTGAAATATTATCAGGGTATACACATCGGCAAGTATAGTATTGATTGTGCTGTGAAATATTATCAGGGTATACACATCGGCAAGTATAGTATTGATTGTGCTGTGAAATATTATCAGGGTATACACATCGGCGCCTTTCGTAGAAGATCATTTTGTAATAGGTTACTTATTCTGAATCCGTTGTTCTCACAATAATTGTGCAACTGTTATACGATACTCTTATGTGTTTGTTTGATCTGGCTTTACGTTGTTTGTAATAGTGATTTATCTGCCGCTAGCGTGCAAAGGGTTAATTTGTAAAATATAGAAGGAAAATTGTAATTCTTGATCATCTCCAAAAATCGAATAAGTTTGTCCTTGACCCAAGGCCCACCCAAATTCCATCAAATGTCATGAAAATCTGCCGTAACATTTTGAACAGACAATCAGGCAAATACATAACAAACCTCCTTGGCAAAGGTCATTATTGTCCAATATTTCTTTCCAAACCATGGAAACGATTGTAAACTTTTTGTACAAACATAAAAGATAAACAAAACAAATTAATAATCACTTTTAGAAGAATGTAACATACCTTGAATTTGAAATCCTGGAAACGGCACCAGACTACGTTGATAATTTTGAGCATTTCCACATGGAGATTAAGTACAAATAAGTGGCGGCCGACCTCCACAGGTCCAAGGTCAGCGCTAGATGTACTCCCACTCATCCTGCTATACATGTCTCGTTTTCAGGAGTTTGCACATTTGGTAGTATTTTTGCATATTCCAAGATATTATTCCGTTTCAACTAATTGCAGTGAAGAAAATGTTGATAAAGCATGTTTTTTCTCGTGTTTATTTACTACATACTTCTATGTTAAATTTCATCCGAACATTGCAGAATGACATGCAAAATCAATTACAGAACAGTTAATGTGTACCCTTATAAATAAATTTAGTCCAATCCGATTCCTTTTTCCCATCCATTTTTGTTGAAGAATGGCACATTTTGGTTTGCTGACTATTGTTTTAAGTCATTAAGAATGTAAGCAGGCACAATCGTTATACAAAAGGCACTTTCTCATTTCTTCTCATCCTTCAAACATTCAAATATTCTACGGTATATAAAACGCGAGCCAGTTTTCGGTATTTTTCTTATTTATCCAAGATATGTATTCAAGATATTCTTCACATTTCTATTCTCTGGCCACCAACTCAGAAGCTGTCTTTCAAGACCAAGTTGAGCTTTATGTCTGGCGGAACTCATATTTCTAGTGTAGTAAGACCATGATGCCATTTGAATAAGTTAGCACATTTTCTGAAACTATGACAATGGCAAATTGTACTACTCAATTAGCACACTGACATTAATACTCCAAGACCTTTTTACAGATGATAGAATTTGTATACTCTATTATCATGGTAATAATGTACTTAAATCAGAAACAAATTCTCAACAACGGAACAGCAACAAGAGGCCAAACTGGGTCTGTGTGCTCGCCCCACGCCCCTCGATATTCACTAGTAATGAGTCGCTCCCCTGAACTGACTTAAGTCAAACATTAAGCAAGATGGTAAGAGTTGTATCGATTCTACACAATTAAAATAGCAACACTAGCTGTTATCATTGTTAACCATTTACTCGACATAAATGGCATACAACACCTTTATAGATTCCCATATATAGAAGCCGTTCCACACCATTATCTATTCCCATAGATATTGATTATTGAGTATGTTGTGCAGTGAGCCAGCTGCTTATCAGCAGTATGGAGATAAAATGAGTATTTGACCAATTCTTAGTGTGGAGTAAAAGGTTAAATTAGAAAATATATTAAAGGTTTTAAAGTTGATTTAGTGTCCATTGACCCAAATTGAACAGCGTGTTCAACCTGTGGAAGCTGTTTTAAGCAGACAACTGACCAAATTTGGTATTATTCTTACCATTGCTTCAATAGATGTAGATACTTAGTGGTTTTCCTTTAAGTTGATTCAGAGAGCAAGTTTTGGACCCTGAATGACCTTCCCACTATGTATACAAATGGTATCTCTACCATTGTAGCTTGCTTCAGACCATATTTGCTTGCATTTCTACCATTGGTTCAGGAGAAGTATTTTCCTGAACGTTTGATTGTAATATTATCCATTGACCTAGTTTGAATCCCCAGTCCATTTGTACAAACTTGGTAGAAGGTTATTGTAAGGATGACAGAACAAATTTCATTCATCGGAAGTTGTTAAAAATTTCCTTTCTGCTGACCCAGTGACCTAGTTTTTTTACCTCAGGTTTTCCGGTGGTGCAAAGTCAAAAACGAATCACTAAGTTTCGTCAAAGTTGATCTCTATTGGTTTTGAAGGCAAAATCATTTCAATGTAGTTGTTGACAACTGCTCGACAGACAACACCAAATCACAACATCTCATCGTAAGCCAATAGCTCATAGAAGCTAAAACGCAACCAGTCACACCACAGAACAATCTATCTCATAATACAGTAACATTCGACACAAAATAACTTCCTTGACAAAACAAGTCACGCTACAGAATTCAGATCTCAAAATACAACAAAAACACCCATTTTCACGTTTTCAACTTTATATCCTTTTAATTAAAAAATAATATTTGTCTTTCAGTTAGTTATTGGCGAATAAAACATGGATTGGAGTTCTGATGCGTAGGAATTAACCATGCAGGCCATAGGTCTAAGTGGTTAGTTCCGGCGCTCTGAATGACAAATCATGTTTTATTTGACAATAAATAATGCAAATATGCAAATATTATTTTGATTCCAACATGACAAAAATGTCTAAAGAGCGCAAAAATAGTTGGTGTTTTTTTTAAAGCGTAAAATTTAATGACGTCACAAAACTACAAAAATGTTAGTAAAATGACGGCATGTTTGACATGTTTGATATCATGCGTTAAACCATAGCTTATTACAGATTTAAACATGGTAAATTCCTTTGCATATACAGACAAAATGTCTAGTCATGTTAGAATAATATATATTGTTTCTTAAACCATATTGTATAAAACGAGTTTTGGAATTTTGCTATTAAACAAGCCTTTTCCAAAAATCACATTAACATAGCACGCTCATATTAATAAATAACGTTGCTACTTTCATTTTGGAGCCAAGTCTCAGTGCAAATTGTCATGACATTACTAAATTGTCATAACGTCACTACACATAGTAGTGTTATATTTATGTTTTTAAACAGCGCTATAATTGCGTCAAGACTTCTTTTAAATCGTAATTTGTCTTACCATTAACGTTACCACACTTTAAAGTTTAACTTACAAATTATACGGATTATTCTCTCAATCAATCAGAATACATCAAGATGTTATTACACGTGTGTACATATAACAAAATATGTGATGGTTGTATGAAACTGAATACAAGCAAAGTTATGCGATAAATAAACATAAAACATAGAATGTATTCAACTATGGTGTATTATTTGCCGCAAATATAACAATAGATGTCCAATTATTAGTTTCACACAGACAATGACTGATGAAAAGGTCATAAACAGACTATATATGGCAGCCATTGCTATGAGTGGCACTCCTGGAAGCCACACATATATGGACATTTCAGATTCACTGAGCGACCGGATTGCAGAAATCATAATAGTGTTAAACTCAATGGTTCATAGTTTGTTAATGACAGTCTGTCTTGTACAGAAATAGCAAAAAGTGGAAAGGACAGCACACAAGTACTCTGTACACACGGTTATAAGTACAACCTTAAAATGATCCATCTCATTCATGGCTGATTCAAAGCTAAAACAGAATTTGTGGAAGCTGTCATAGCGCAGTTCGCTTCAAGTGCGAAAGGCCCGGAGTTTGAGCCTCTGCTGGAGCCGTTATGATTGTGCCCTTAGACAAGGCATTAAAGTTCCACATTGCCTCTTCTCTCTTCCTCGTGGCGATGGATTCCATCAGGAATGAGGTCTCGAGAGTGATTAATATGAGTTGCATGTTTGGCCAGTGCAAGTTGAAGAAATGTTTTTCAATGTCAGAGTGCTTTCTTTTCTAAAACATAATTATGGATAGCATTCATTTTAGGGTATTCATGAATACCATTTTAACGCATTCATCGGAATGCAAGCGGGAAGTAATCACAGCTTTGAGCCCTCAGCACCTTGTAATCTAAATACATTTATTTCCCAATCCCTATATTAATTAACACATTTCATTCTGGATACCGTTCAAACGGTATTTGCAAAGAACATAGAGCCAGATTAACCGCCACGGAACG